>CM063504.1:151587406-151589906 GCA_032207245.1 Pardosa pseudoannulata | reverse complement strand
ACATTCAATGCATTTTTCATTTCAGCACCTGTAGAAGGTTGTTCAATATCAAGAGATACTTCATCTGACTCATCAGTTCCATCATTCATTTGTCTGTTTTCCTATGACAATCTGAAAGACTTCAGATTTTATTAATGTGGAAGCTACTGGAATATTTGGATCTACTTCCCGAAGGATTTTCTATCATTTGAGATTTCTGGTCACTTTTTTCGCAAAATCCTGCGTAGGCGAAGCAGTTTCTAATCGTCTGAGCATAAACTCTATTCCAAGATGCTGTTACACTCCGTATTTTCATTTTGTTTATGTCTTCTAGTAAGTTCATCACGATTTATCAAAATTTTGCTCAGTATAGGCTGAGAAATGTTTAATTGCGCTGCAGCATAGCGCTAACTTATTTTTGGTAGCCTGTCATAACGATTTGAAATTTCGATCTTTTGTTTTAATGTTAAATCATTTCGCTTTCTGCCTTCCATATCGACAAACTGCATGTAAGCGAGCAAGGCATAAAATGTGAATAAGCTCCTTCTCAGTTTCGATAAGAACGTGTTGCCTTCTGCTTATCTGACAACCATTGACCACCAGCAGGGTGTGCGTATTTCTGAAAAATTCCATGAACGTGTAACCCCACTTCTTTGTTCATTCCCCGTTTTCCTAGGTGAAAGAGGGAGAATTCTCAGAAATTCAAACAACAGCGAAGGGAAAGAAAAGAACGGGTTCCTTCTGAAGACACTGTGAGTATTCCTTATGTCATGCCAACTCAATTTCATTAGTCTAATGCATATACCATTACTGGTAACATCAGAACAAGAGGGTTTAGCCCAGGGAGTTCTGTTGTTAATTCTTCCTGTGAGATCCTGTAAGTAGAGTTGTGAGCAGTGCAAAAAACCCGGTTTAAATCCAGGAAATAACCGGGTTTTTTGGGAAGAAAATTTTGAAAATTTCCAAAACATGGGAATTTTGAAGTAGCCAATTCCTATGACACAATGAGAACCACTATTTTTTTCTGTCTTTGTTGTAGACCTCAGAAGTTGATATTTTCACAAAATTTAATTATTATATGCTATGAAAAAAAAAATTGAATAATTGGGATTAACTAACTCTATTTGGCATGGTATCATGTTTAGCATGAAAGTATGAGTCTATTTTTCCTTTGAGAAATATCCAATATTTTTATTAGTACATAAACTTTAGGCAATAATCTGTAGTGTCACAAAACCCATAGATCATTATTTTTCTTGGTTAACATCTCTCTCTCTCTCTCTCTCTCTCTCTCTCTCTCTTTGTATATATATATATATATATATATATATATATATATATATATGTATGTATGTATGTATGTATGTATGTGTAGGAATTGGACACAAAATACAACATTGTCATTTGATGACACCTTTAAATGATATATGCATTACAAAAAATAATAAACTGTTATTTTAAATTTAAAGATATTTACTTTTATATTATAAAAGGAGGGGAAAAAGTTTAACATAAAGCAACTTACATACTAAATAATGATCAAAAATAATGTATATAATTATTATACTAGCAATTAAAATTGAAGCAACCAGTTATGTGTTTGAGAAGACTAACAGGGTCATTAATTACATAATTACTACTGTAAAATAATTTAAATGCTCATTGCTATTATTTCTTGAATATATATATATATATATATATATATATATATATATATATATATATATATATATATATATATATATATATATATATATATATATATATATATATTGCCAAAAGTAAAATTAAAACTCTTATAAATAATATGCTAGTTCTTAAATAGCCACCGTCCAAAAAATATATGTAAACATTGTTAAAATGATTTCTTCCCAAAGTTCCCAAAATTCCGGGTTTATTCCCCAAAATTCCCGGGTTTATTCCCACCTCTTCAAAATTCCGGGTTTTTTACATCTCTACCTGTAAGATTATTCCTTTGACAGTTAAAATGAGGTTCAAAAACTGATAACATTAATTGGTGTAACGATCACATAAAGCGATCATTTTAACATACAAATGAATAGAGAAAATCGGGACCAAGTGATTGATAACAGTAAGCGATTGATAACATTAACCGTGATCACATTAAGCAGAATCCACTATATTTGGTACACTACAATTTTGTTGCTAATCATCATCAAATACGAGATTATATAACTCACCAAGCCTAAAAACCTTACACCTTGATGATATTTGGTACTTTCAGAAAAACCGATAACTACATGTTGGTTTCTCTGTCAAGCCAAGGCAGTGTACTGCTTGAAGTTATAAAAGAGTATTTTCTTGAAAAGTTATGCTTTCACAAAAACATATTTTGTAACATATTTAGCAAAAAACGAACCATAACATTGATACCGAAATCCAAAGCTTAGTGCTGAACCTCAAAATTCTAAACACCTTAAGCGTAAAACACACTTAGCAAAGGAGAGATAGGTCAAGTTATTTAGTGAAAAAGAGATCTATTATGTGCTTTAATATTTTT
>CM063504.1:151569906-151582406 GCA_032207245.1 Pardosa pseudoannulata | reverse complement strand
CAGGAAAATAGTTTCTCTTCTCCAACAGCTAAATTGCTGTCTGCGTGGATTTCAAGCTAACTTAAATGATCAAGGTTCGCTCTTGACTCCCAAAAAGGGCTGAATAATCTTGAATCTCTTGGGAACAAAATTCCTTGACCACTCGTAGCTCTTGGAACCGACATTTTTAAGAGAAGTATGTATTCTTGAGTTAATCATGTGATAATCTAAATCTTGCGTTAATCTAGATCATCAAGTGTGTGAGGCAAGAGGGAACCTTAAACATTTTAGACAGCTTGAAAAAATTATGCGGAAAACATATGCATTTAATTATTGTTCATGTAATACCGTTTCCCCGAGGTAGCTGAACTTCTGGAATGAAAAATGTTACCAGTAGACAGAAAATACGTATTTATTTCCTCTTTAGTTTGGAAAAATGGGTTCAAAGAATTTAAGATTGAAAATACTACTTTATCTTACACATTATGGATGAAAAATTAGACATTATAAAATGAGAATGGGGAAAAAGAGCTGTTGGATAGCTATTTTAGAGATAATAATTTTTATACATTATACACACACACGCACGCACACACACACACACACACACACACACACACACACATATATATATATATATATATATATATATATATATATATATATTTAAATATACATACATACACAATTTGGGATAGTGATTATGTGCATCTTATTTTGGATTACTACTAGTCGATCTGAATAGGGAGTATACAGGACTGGTTGTCGAAGACCATAAGTTAATATCCTAGTGTTATGATATTTGGCGACATTTTAAAATGGAAGCTAAAGTTATTTAATTTGTGACAGCTTTTGACATGGTCTTAAATAAAACATTCTATGTGAAAACTTTCTCCTTATGTAGATTACAAAAAGTTTTCGTAAGTTCTTGGAGATACACGATAACATTTAGGAAGCGGAGGGGAGGAGGCACTCCGGGTTTTTAAATATTCATTTATTTTTCTTTTTTCTTTCAACCTATCACACATTTAATATCATAATTTTATATCTCGCATGCTATGTAAGTGAACGTGCAAATTTGTTTTTGTTTTTTTCTATACAAATTCATACAGTTCATCATAGACACAAAATTTTGTACAGCAGTAACACAATGAAATATACTGCCTGTTTAAAAGTGCATACTTTATTTCTTTCAGTGGATATTACTCTTAAAATATACATGATTTTAGTGACGTGCTGCCATCTGTTGTCGAATTTGTCATCTAATATATAGAATAGGAGCAATAAATTTGTTAAATTGTAACCAAAGATACCACCACAGATGGAGGTAAGGGGGCTCAAGCCCCACTCAAGATCCTTTAAAATGTACAATTACCATCATACAAGATAATACAGTTTTAAACTTTATTTCTAATCTTTATGGGAATATCTGATTAACTTGTTGACAATAGGATAAAATTAGGTGACTATTAGTTATGTCGGATATTTGCCCACGAAACTGAAGAGGAAAACTAATCAACGTCTAAACTATTTGGTCACTGTTAATAGAATCCAGTGTTTTACTCTTCACATATGTAAAAGGACAACAATTTGAACCGTAGTTCTTTGAAGTAAAAAATAATTTCTACAGTCGTACATGTGATCAAGCATTAAAAACTGATTTTCATCGACATGACTGTCACAACTTTGAAACAATTGTATGTAAATTAACGAATAGCCTTTGCCAAGAAAAAATTAAAAAACTGTTTGCATCTGAGTGATTAGATAGTTTTTCTAGCTTTGTGTACAAAAGCTTTAATTCACTTAAATTCTTGCAAAAATATTCAGTTTGGCTACATCCAGTAAAGCAGCTGCTGAAGTCGCATTTCGGAAATGCTAGAATTATCAGCCGTCATTTCCCTACAGTCTGGCCGCCCCGATCATCTGATCTTAATCCGTGTGACTTCTGGCTGTGGGGTTATCTGAAAGATGCTTTGATTGCACACTTAGCTGAATTGAAGGCACGCAGTGCGCAACATATTCTGAATGTGACTACGGAGAAACTTAGATCAGTTATAGAACACGCTGTTTCTCGAGACATCTCGATTTCACACAACAGTGGACAGCATATTGAACATGTTTTGCGTCAGTCTCGCAAAATTTATAAAACGATCTGATGGATGCTTTTTGTACGGTTTTTGGTTTCCGGACAGTTAAAGACCGATTTTTTCCAAAGACCTTGCCTTGGTAGATGGGCTTACGTAACCAACAATATTACACCTGTGCAATCATGCACACTGAAAAGTACAGTTGGTTCATCGTGTAACTTCCACCTTAGTCGTCGTTTTACGATTTATTTGTCATTTGAATCGAACCATTTTAAATTATAATGCTTATAGCGCCGTCTATTGCTAAAATTTGGAATTATTTTTTCTTATACCATACGCATTTTTCCCCTTTTCAATAATATTCCGTTCAAATTTGACCATTCTGATCAGTCGTTTTTTACAGCGTTTTGAAACTTTAATTATAATTACCCTGTATATATATATATATATATATATATATATATATATATATATATATATATATATATATGTGTGTGTGTGTGTGTGTATATATATGTATATATGTATGAATATATATATATCTATATATATGTGTGTGTGTGTGTACGAATATACATATATATGTATACATGTATGAATATATGAATATATATATATATATATATATATATATATATATATATATAAATATATATATGATATGTCTGGACTATTTATATATTGACTTCATATTTTTAATAAAAATCGAAGTATAAAAAGAGGAAAAACTTTTGAAACTTTAATGACCTTCCATGATTAAGAACAAATAATGCTTATTTCAATGTACATTTCATTATATTAGGCTTTGAAGAGATTTGTTTCATTCTAAAATTAATATATTGTTATTTTGTTTGCTTTTCCAACTATTACAACAATGTGTAAAAATTAGGTTTCCAGATGTACAACTGCCAAAAACTTAGAAGACAAATTTCCCTCAATCTTTTTGAAATAATTGCTTTTAAAATAAATCATTAATGAAAAATTCTTTTATAAGTTAGATGAAGTTTCCAAAAAATATTTTTTTTTCTCTTTTTACTTGTTCTCCATCGAAAAATGTTATGAAGTACATATAATAAAGTAATAAAAATGTCAAAAAAGATGTGTCATTTTAGAGACTTGAAACACCTATATGCTTATGCAAAATTACCTGTTGGTGCCTGACAAATGTATCCTTGCTTAGACACTTCACAATAATCTGCAATCCATTCGCCTTTATTCACACCTTCGTAGCTAAGTCTGCCACAGTATTTCTGTATTGGAATACATCAAAAAATAGATATCCTTCAAGTAATATAAAAGGGTAGTTTTTCCTTATAAAAAATAACAATAATAGATCAATTTAAAACAGAAACATCTGTTAGAGAACACGACTCTCTCATTCAAATTGTGACGTACAATTAGTTTGTCACACTTGAGATTTTTATGTGGTAAGAAACAGAGCCTGATTTCCGACAGGGCAAACGGGGCAAGAGCCCAGGCTCCCAGTCAAAAGGGGGCCCCCAAAATTAACTGCCATTTCAAGTTAAAAATATGATGCGTATGTCTAAAATTCACTTTAAATTATCGACAATTTCTTCTTTTAGTTTTTGACTTATTCAGTATCAGAGAGCTTGTTTACAAATGTAAGTGCACGCAGCTACATTCTGTTTCAGGTAGGAAAATTCCTCGGGTAAGGGCTTACAAAAATCTAATATACTCTTTACCTTCCAAGATTTTTTTTGTAACTTTTTTTATAATTTTACTTATTTCATAATTTTTCATTTTATTTTAAACTAATCTTATTTTACTAACTACATTGGTGAGTCAACTTTAAAGGCTCTGCGGGCCATAGTTTAAGCATCACTACATATAATGTAGCCTCCACACTATGGCCAATTGTTCACCACTTCCTCATGGTGATCTTGAAAGATGGTTCACGGTTTCATCCACACGCTTGGACACTAAATGAGCCAAACACGTGGATTCGTCCATAGGGTCTACTGAGTTCTTTAGTTGCGCATCTGGCTGCCTTTGATCTATGGAGAAAAATCGTCTCGGAAGCCATCGTCTGCCATCATCAACCACGATAAATCATACCCCCTCCAGACGGTGGTGATGGCTTGCAGTGGACCATAGTGTGGAGGAGCCTTAACAATCCCCCCGTAGTCACCACCTATGTACAGTATAGTGAGGGGGGCCCGGATGAATGAGTTTGCCCTGGGCCCCCATTTCTGTAAGTCGGGCCTTGGTAAGAAATTAGATGATGAGAACACGTCAGATATATTTTACTCCAACCAATTCTTACCCAAGTTCCAGGAGGTGGATGACCCTTCATCCAATAAGCAAAATCATTTTGAGTGTTATCTACCCAGCCGAAAACGATATCGTGCCCAATTTCATCAGATTCTACTACATTTATACCAATCCACGCGGACGTCCCCAAGTCATACAAATGCTGTGTCAGGAATGCTGAAATAAAACAAACAAGAGTCAGCAAAATATCTAACATTAATTAATCTACTGACATTGTATCGTTATTAAATGTTTTAAACATAGTTATCACAAAATCATTATGCAAATATGACGCAATATATTTAAATAAAAAAATTTCAATTCAGAATATAATCAACACAGTTCATCGAAATAGCTTATGGAATTAAGTGAATAATGCGAACCTTAAATATTATAAACTATTATTTCCAATTCGATACTAAAAGCATAATAAAAACGTAGTAAAGATATAGCTGTATATAATTCCTCCATACATTTTATGTAACAATCTTTCCTATCTGGTGTAACAAAATCCTCCCATAGTGAGCAAGTTGTTACAGTGCAAATGTATCTAGATAACGCCTAATAATTTTAATTATCGTTAAGTTAAACCGATTATTAAAATGTGTTATGAATCTTGAATAAAACATTTTAAAATTCTCGTTTTGAGAAAGTTGTTAATAGTTTTTTTACAAGATTTACTAAAACTTCTTGTAACAACTAGCCACTGTTGTCGAGATTGATTCGGCTGTTTTTAGTTTTCTTCGATTGGCAACGTAAAAAGTAATGGAGTTAAAAACAAAATGGAGCGGAAGTTGTTGCCGACGATGTCCATTACGGCTTGACTAAAAATTGGGTTTCCCCGCCAACTTGGCGATAATGGTTTAAGTATGGTCGCTTAACATTTTCTCCTGATCTCACCTTGTTCAAACAATCTGTATCTGTATTATAATTTATATGATACTTACATTCAACTGTCCTGGTGTAACTCTTTTCTTATATATTAAAAGTGGGCAATGCTTAAAAAAATTACATATAGCAAACCATTAATGGTTCACTATGGATGATTTTTAATAATTTGGAACTGTTGCGCTTATAAACTGTTGAGGGATTAATTGCTCTTAAATATAAATGTCCGGTTTTCAAGTCGTTTTCTTTAATTAAGTAAGAGTATATAATTCTATTACGATGGCGTACTGTGCATTAATTAAAATCGCCAGAAAAAGTAAGAAATACAATATCTGGATAGATTACCTTTGTGTTTTAGTAAATATCGCCAATATTTTCGCCAAATTTGCCAAGGGGAACCCGATTCTTAAGTAGTCCCCGAAATATATATATATATATATATATATATATATATATATATATATATATATATGCGTGTGTACGTCATGTGAATAAACTCTACAAAAGTTCTCCCACAGACTGTTTCATTTAGAGAATAGAACAACGGTCTCCCATGTACACACACACACACACACACACACACACATATATATATATATATATATATATGTATATATATATGTATATATATGTATATATATATATATATATATATGTATATATATATATGTATATATATATGTATATATATATATATATATATATATATATATATATATATATATATATATATATATATATATATATATATATATATATATATATATATATATATATATATATATACAGATTCTCTTTATTAAATATAAATGTCTCGACTAGCTATAATTGAGCTACATTTTAGAATACAATCATACTTTTTGTTCAATGCATGCGTATTAGATAAATGTCTACATTTATAAAAATGATAAATGTAAAATTTTTACATACTTTGTAGTTAGAGTATTATAAATACAAAATTTACTCATATACTTATTTGTCCCCAATTTTTTGCCGAAATTTAACAACAACAGTAAAAATCTGTACGTATTTGTTTTAATTTTCGTATCTTTGTTTTACAATGAATGACTTTTTAAAACAGAACACAGGAATTAACAAATAAAAACTGAATTTCTAAGTTTAAGGTAGAAAGTAAATAAGTACCTTGCTCTTCCATACTGTGAATTGAAACAAGACTGTATTGTTTTCCAAGTTTTCGGCAAGCTGCCCTGGCTTCCATATATTTAAGTCTATCTTTCTCTTCGGCTCCAAAGTACTTGTAACATTTTTGACCTGTACAATAAATCATCTTTTAAGAATGAAAAGCATCCTGTACATTAGTATATATAGAGTTCCATTCGCTTGGTTGCTGAAAGGAGATATGTATGCTTTTTTGGCGAACGTTTCTCTGGTTGAATTTTTAATAATTTGAAATTTTCTCTTGTTCTAGTTAGAAAAATTTTGAGCTGGCGTATTTAAAAAATGGATAGTTAAAATTTCAAAGTAACACTTTCTTTGTGATTACGTACAGACGTAATAATTAATCTAGGAAGGAAATATATTCATGCATGATCTAAATCAGAGATGGGCAAACTTTTTCAGTCAAGGACCAAAAATCAAAAGAAAATAAGTTTGGCGGGCCAAGATAAATTTTTCTAAAAATTTAAAAACTATACAAGTATTACGGTTTAAATATGTGAATGAGATGAATGAAATTGCGATTTCATTTTTAAAAGTTCCTTATACTGAGGTTCGAGGTGAGATGTACTGATTTTAAGGAACGAGGCTAAATGCTCATCTGTCAGTTTACTTCTGAAATTATTCTTTCTAAGGTTCAAAGTTGAAAACACTTATTTACATATATAAGACCAAGCAAACATAAAGCTGATCTTCTGTGTGTAAGATAATAAATATGGGATATAATATTTAAACAAAGTGGAAAAGGGGATGGATTTATAATGTGTAAATATATATTTCTTTTAATTTGCCTCGGACCGGCAACTTAAAATTCTATCAGCGGGTCGGATAAAACCTTCCGGCGGGCCGGATTTGGCCCGCCGGAATCCCTGATCTAAATGGTTTGGGCTATTGAAATCTGAAGATGGAGAGTTTTCGGGATTATTCTGCTTTCTTTACTTCGTACAAGCAAGCGAAAATTGATTAAATTTCTGTAAAAATCTCTTTTCCTAAACTGTCTTCAGAACTATAAAAGGCTGACTATAAAAATACCTGTTATCTGTTATGACATTTAATGGGTATCTGGACCCTTAAAGAGAGAAAATAAACTAAAAATATTTAATTATGTACTACCCAATATCTAAATGTCAGCCCTAAAACTCTTATCGCAGAATTTCTTGCATATTAGTTTATTTTTATGACTTTAAAAGAGGATCATAATGTGGAAGTAATATTATTTATTTTTAAGAATGACAGTGAATTTCTCAAATCTAAAACATGTTCGCTCATTCGTTTAAACAAATTCAATAAAACACAATTAACTTTTTTTCCATTTGTTTTAAAGCAAAATGCTTTTAGTTTTCTATCAAGTAAACACTTATTTTAACAATATTTCTAAATCTGAATTATTTTCATAATAATATATTTCTTATTACTAACATAGTTATGTTTCCCAGGGCTGTAGCCAGAAATTATATTCGGAGGGGAAAGAGATTTTTTTGTGAATGATACTTCAATAAAACTACAGGTTTCCTTATATATTGTGACGTCCTGAAGTAGGGGTAGGCGAAGCCGTCAATGATACAAGCTGAACAACTGTTTACTCTGGATTAAAACTTTATTCCAGTGAATAAAGTTAATAAAATACTTTATTCCAGTGAATATTTATGTACAAGGTTCAGTAGATTCTAAATCTTCTTTGATCTCGTGCTGTGATAACCTAACACAATTACAAGGCGTGGGTACAGTGACGCTAGTAATTCTCGAACACTGGAACAGTTCGCTAATTAATGCCAGTACGAAAAGCTGACACTGTAACCTCCGGGCTGACGATCCGTGCAGTCGGCTTCCACACTAAGATTCAAACGCTCAGAGTGCGTATCACGCTAGAGTACGTTGAGGAAACTCAGTATGCAAAACGATCCAAAATGACAGTAAGGGTCACTCTCAGCGATCTACTTCTATGCACGAAGTAGAAAAAAAAATAAAGATAACGGGAATGAGATCCCAAAGTCTAAAGTCGACTTCTAAGCAAAGCAGAGACACTGGCGGTCTCTAAAGCAAAGCAAGCTCCGGAAATCGGAAAGACGAGTGGACTTCTCTAGAGCTCCACAAAAAAACTCCAAAGCAACTTTCAAGGAAAAAGCCCTCTTCTAGTCCAAGTCCAAGTTGAGAGGTTAAACGGGGTACCTAGGCTGAAGGCCGAATCCCCTGTTGGAAGATGTGAAATTCTTAACTAGGTGTCCATTCTTTTAATTGCAACAACAATAGTTAGGTGTGAAAGAAAATAAAAGTAAAAATAAGTGGCCCTAACAGTTAAAAATAAGATAAAGTTTTAAAATTAAAAATAAAAGTTAGATAAGATACAAACTGACAATTAAAAAGAGCTACTACTTGTGCGTATAATTAAGGAAAAAAGGTTCAAATAAGAGAGAAGAAAGTTTAAGAGGGATAGGGAATTTTTATAGCGATGCAAGCATCATTTTATAAAATTTTAATCAGTTTTTTTGGGTTTTTATCATTTTTAATTTTTTTAATTTTTTTTTATAAGTAAAAAAGAGAAGAAGAGAGTACAAGTTTAAGTAATATTAAGCACAAGTGGGAGATAAGTTTTACAAGTTGACAGAGATAGGATTCTGCACTAAGATCCAATAAAATTCTTCCTACTCATATCCAATAGAATTCTTTTCTACACCTAGGGGGGGGGTCGATGCGAGAATGGCTCAGATCAGATTCTGTGGCGCCATCTAATGAATGGCCACGCGTAAATTTAAGTGTCAGGGGAAAATTTTGTTAAGGGAGAGACTTGAAATTAGTGATGAGCCCTCTTCTTCGCTCCGCCAATCTTCTTTTATAGGGGTCCCGGTTCCTTTCACGTGATTCTCCGGAACCTTCCAGACCCAGGGTGATGCAATCTTGAAGTCACTCCCCGTCTGGATCAGCTGATCCGTTTCCAGATGTGGCCGAAAGGTCGTCTATAAGTCAACCACCCAAACAACTTAAATTCCTTTTGCGGTATCGTTAACTGGCCCCCAGATGTGCACTACAGCATCACTCTATTAATAATTATTACTCGAGTCTTTTCACTGCAACAAAGTCTCAGACACGCTGGCTCCAGTGTACCGACAGTTTTCAATTACGTCTATTTAAGCGTAAGTCGTGGGTATGTTGACGGGACCTAGTACACAAATGGCTATTGTTAGGACCACACGTTTCTACCTGCCGCTAACCGTAACTGTCTGCCGCAAAAGGTCACCTTCCGCTCTTCTTTCGCTAGGGTCATGTAAAGGATCGTTATAATATGTACACCCCTAATGAGCATCATAATGCAATGTGGTTTTAAAATATCAAAATAATTAAAAAATGATATAATGATATAATGATAAATAATAAAAATATTAGAATGAGTAATGAAGTAACTGTGCAATAAATGTAACAGTAAAATCAACATTGAAAAGATATAGACTATATATGGTATTAAATTCTAATTTTTAAAACGGAAGTATCACCAAAGAAAAAGAATAATTTTGAAAGAAAATGAACCTGTACAAAATTTTTACCTCTGTATTATAAAATATGCTACCCTTGAAGATTTGCAAAAATTTTTCACAATTACTTCCGGCTGTGCATCAATATTGTGGTGAGTTGGTAAGAGTGCTAGTCAGTTTGCTCTTGTTGAATACAATTTGCACCTACTGTTTAACTCAAGGTCACTAAACAACCTGTTCTAAGCACAGTATTGTCTATGCACAGCTAGGTAGATGACACACCCACACACATGGTCCAATTTTTTCCAAAAAACAGTCTTCTAGAATTTCCGGGAGAGACCGGTCCCCTGAATCCCCCCCCCCTTGCCTACGCCTTGATGTTTCCCCATTTCTCTACCACAACTTACGATAGTCCATTAACAGCTTCTTATTCCTTCCTTCCTTTTTCGGGGGGATAGGGGTAATATTTGCAGAAATTTCAATAAATATCTGAAGTATACTCAGAAGTATATATATGTAATATTTAACTCTGAAGTATATATATGCATGTGTATATAGATATTATTGCAACATTCTGCAAAGTTTTCTTCAAAACGTTTGATTTGATTTGGAACGGTATGGTCTACTGATTTGCTACACGAGGGGTAATGAGACCGGCACCTACTGCTTACAGTTGATTCCGATTGGCTACGAGCGGCTGCTATAAGCGGGATTTGAACCCTCGAACTCCGGTATCGAAAAGTAGCACTCTACCATTCAGACATCGTTCGGCCTTTTCTTCAAAAGATTAAAAGAATTCCAAATAAACTGATGTAAATATTTTAATATTATAGTAGATAGTTTCCTGTAAAGCATATAACCGACCGATAGATGAATGGTAGAGTGCTGTTCTTCGGTTCAGGAATTCGTGGGCTCGAATCCCGCTTCTGGCATTAATGTTTGTAGTCGTTCAGAATTGGCTTTAAGCAGTAGATCCCGTCTCAATTAGCCCTCGTAACCTGTAACATATTAAAAAAACCCTGTAAAATATACTAAGATATAGTCTAAAGTAGAATACTCACTGAAAGTTGTAAGTATTTTAATGACATTGAAACCAAAATTTAGGGTTTGCCAATTTCTTCCTTAAGATTCTTACCTTTGAAATATTTATCGAAGTTCGCTTCATGTTTAAATACATATTTTAAATTGTTTTTAAGAAAAACGCAATTTGATGGATTTTTTAATTTACTGTTAATAATCATGAGCGTTTTTCTCTTAGATGTAGCAGTTATATGACTTTTATAACACTTTTAAGTGCTATAAAATAAAATGAAAACTTTACATTTTATCCATAATTTACCTGCAAGTGCAATTTTGTGACTAAATACATCTCAGAAACATAATTTAACTTTTAAGCAAATATTCGCTCGATAAATAAAGCTGTTTTAAACCAAACACTATTTTTTGCCATCAAATTTACTTGCTAAACTATACAGACGTTTATTTTCAGTTATAATCGTATTACTTGAAACTTTTTTATATAATCGCATTTTCTCCGATTTGATAGATGCTGAATACCATAAAATAAATATGCTAGATACGAACTTTTTACGGAAAATCGTTATTATAATTTTGTTTATCACGGCCACTCAGTGTCATATAAAATCGATTGAATGGTGTTTGGGTAGGGTAAAATGGCTCAATAACTAGTAAACGCTAGACCAGGGTGGCAATTTTCTGGCACAAGTTTGTCCGTTATAAATTTTTCATGGCATGCAAAAGAAATTGAAATATTAGTAAGAATAAATAATAAAAAAAATAATACACAAGGTACTGGTACTCGAAAAAATTTACATTTCAATTTACTTTAAATTTGGTACTTTGATAAAACCATATTTGCCATTTCTAAGCTAAACACTCTGTCATTCAACATTTTCTTTCACCTTTAATAAAATTCATGTGACATTGCATGAATTAAAAACAAGTTTATCCACTTAGATATTTTAATTTTTAGAAATCCTTCTTAGTGGGAAATGCTTTTGCGTAATCTCCGTATATTTTTCACTGTCTGTTTTCTTTTTTCTAATTTGTTATTTTCAGATGCAATAATTTAATTACCCTTCTCTTATAGAATTACGTGCAAATCCAACTAAGATACTCTTTTACTCTTTTTTCAGGCTTAGTGGAAGCCTATTATTGTGCCAGAGATATACGGAAAAGAATAAACAGAAATCTGCCAAGCTGAACGATGGCTGAATGGCTAAGATTCCTCGGTACCGTAGTTTGTGTGTTCTATTCCGGTATTCGTATCCGTTTGGAATCGACTTTAAGCAGCAATTTCAGATCTCGTTAACGGCCAGGTAGCAACCTGTAGTGGTCCAAACCAATCAGTCAAAATGCGTCAGTATTGTGTTAAACAAAAAGTGATATGTTTGTAAAGGAAAAAAGTATTGTGTGAAAACGTCTACAAGTGGGTTCGGAACCTGAACCGGCCTAAGATCCGCCGTGTTCGTTAAAGGTGACTAGGGCAAGTGAAATCGGTTCGTAGTTACAATGTCTTCCAAGTTCTCAATTAATACCTCTGGGGGTAGCAGGCCAAGTCTATGGGTCTTCTGCTTGGTTCCTGCTTCAAAATTAAGAGGACCCACTTGAG
>CM063504.1:151474906-151567406 GCA_032207245.1 Pardosa pseudoannulata | reverse complement strand
TACTTCACCCTTTGTCGACTAGATTGGAATACGGGAAACCCACCCTCGTTACTGTCCCTTTACTTCCGGTTATAAATAGATATATAAATAGACATTATATATTGTTAATTTTTTAATACACATAAAGCTCGTCAAGTCTCGAAGATCATCCCATAAGAAATAATGGGTTCTAAAAGTACAAATAAAAATATTCTTTAAAAGAATGATTTATATCTTTTTTACGAAAGTCATTCAAGATATTTAAGTGGTGCAATTAGAGATACATCTGTTACCACAAACGAAATACTTCGAAATAGAGATTTACAAAGCCATGAAAAGCTATCAGCGTCTCTGTGCCCCAAGGAGTAGGTGTGCAGTTCCTAAACAATCGACCTGACCCTCCTACCTCAAAACTCCATAGGGGAAAACACTGGCAGAAATGTACATTACATCCATTTTCGGAACGTTTTTGGATGTCGAAAATTGTACGTGACAACCGCTTTGAAGACATCATCGGTTTGGCGGAATTGTACGTGCGAACCGCTTAGAGGGTTAAAAACAATTGATGAATTGGACCTAAAGACAAACATCGTCAACTTAAAACGACTGCAAATGGTAGCTAAAGTCGTAAAATATTGGCAGTTTTATAAAAAAAAATCATTGTTCGGAATGAAACTCCAACAATATGTATTACCCTTATGTACTACCAGTTTGTAGAAGATTATGAAAGCTTGCTATCGAAAGGGGGAGAATATTCAGGAAGTGTAGAACTGACATGCTTAAACAATGTGTTTGCTGAATATTTATTTCAAGTATATCATGTAAATAGTTTCTATTCATATAATAAGGAAAAGTTCACCGTCATGGTTTGACAGGTAACAAATAATTGTTGTAAACTTAACGAATATTCCCAGAATATTTGTCTCTTCTCGATAAATTTATACAAATATTTCTAGAAATCGTATTAAACACCGTGTTTGTTAAAATTACTTAAAATATTGAGATGCTTTTTATAATTTTAAAATATCGCAGAAAGTAATTATGTCTCTTTACATTACAAAAGAAAGAGTTGTTTTAAAAATTGCAACTAAATTATTTAAGAAAACAGAATCGTATACGGCTTCGATATCCCATGCTGCTACTCTTCAAAATCGAACTTATTCATCGAAAATGTATTTCCACTAGAGTTACAGTTGGAAGTCTTTCCCTGACTCAAAAATATTTTTCTGTAATTGGATGGCTTGAGATGATTACGTATTCTATCCAAGGTCTCCAGATTGTGCTATGTAAGAACTGTAAAAGTAGTTCTTACCGTCTTCAGGATGAATTCATTCTCGGCTTCCGAGTGCACGGAGACCAGGTGCGCCCCCTGGGATCGACAGAAATCCTCGGCATCGTAGAATGATACTCGGCTTTGAGACTTGCTCTGAAACAGGTAGCAGTGACCCTCAAACCGAATCCAGGAAGTTCCGGTGCAGTACTCGAACGTCGGGTAAGAATCTGAAGAGAGAAACAGTTGTGTTCGAAAACAGTACTAAAAGCACACATTAGAAATTAAAATTAACTGACTCATTTCCCTTTTATCTCTACTCCCTCTTCTTTTTCTCTATATTTGTATGTGTGTGTTTCTATCTATCTGTCTATCTATCTATCTATCTATCTATCTATCTATCTAGCTATCTATCTATCTATCTATCTATCTATCTATCTATCTATATATATATATATATATATATATATATATATATACATACATGTAGGAATTAAGTCCAGCGCATCCTCACAAGGTCGCGCCCTCATCACTGAGTTGGGAGAGTAAGGAACGACAGAAAGACAGTCGGAGTCGAAGAGAAGGAGTGACCTGGCCGAGTGAAGGACCCGAGGCACTTGAGCTCCTTCAATTTATTAAACACCGAGTAGGATGTCTTGACTATGCCATGTCTTCATCGTTGTCTATTTGTTTTTATGCTTAAATATTTTTTGTGTTGTCTCGTTATTAAATGTTTGTTATTGTTAATTTAGTCTGTCATCGAATTTGTCTAACGAAACCCCTAGACATCGAACCCTACCCCCCCCACACACACACATATATATATATATATATATATATATATATATATATATATATATATATATATATATATAATGGAACAACATTTATACATTTTTCAAGGTATCGAAAATATTGTATAATTGAAATATTACTTCTGTTAGTGTTCAATTATGAAGAGTGCCCCACTGTATGATTTGAGGGTAGAATAAATGCGTAACGGATGGGGAAAAATAATGAATTTGGAGAAGATGAAGCGATAAAGCTTGTATTTCATGCATATAGCAAAGACTTACACTTCTACAACTGCAGAGTGAAACTGACCTACAAGTGAATGTGATGTGAGTGACCTTCCTTCGACCCCCATTGGTCAAGAGGGGTTGCTAATAACAGAGTAGCCATCTGCGGCCCAGGCAACGCTGTACAACAAACGTTTTCGAGAGATCTGGGGGCCCTCAGAGAGAGAGCAAGGAAGTAGGAGTGTGCAGCTTAAAATCTTCTAACACCATTTTCTTTTTTAAGACCAAGACGCCATGTTGAGCAGATCTTCGATTGAGTAAGGTGCCTTTGGCATGATGGCATTAAATAGCGTTATTATTGCTTATTCTTACCTATTATTATATTTAAAAAATATCCAGCAGGAGGAATTAGTTTTTTTTTCCAATTTGTAATTTCTCACGGGGACTGACGGTCAGTCGGTCTTCACCTCAACAATGTAACGGAAGCACGGCTAATCCTAGCGAGAGCACGATGGTGCACAGCACGTGGACGGTCAAAATTAAGGGCTGCGGAATTGTTACCAAGCAAAGTAGGAAAAACGAAGGAGGCTTGTAAAAAAGTCGACTCTTTTTAATTTTCACGACGATATGGAGTCGATAGTATACAGAAGCTTAGAGCTATTTTTAATGAATTATAACCTTCATAAAGTATAAATAAAATGTGGGATGAGGATATGTTGCGTAAATTAAATATTTTATCACTAAGGTACATACGGATGTATAGAAACCAATAGAAAAAAGTGTAAAACTGATAAAAATGTATAAATTAGAAAAAAAACATAAAGAGGATTTTGCTATACATATATGCCATATACATATACACACATGTTTATATACATATATGTACATCTATGTATAAAGGGTCTAATTCTCATATCAATACGTACTTTAAGACTTAATTATGCACCCATCTGTATATAGATGGCAAAAATACCATTTGATAGCGAGTTTTATATGATTTGTTTTTAATTGCTAAAAAAGCTTTTTGCTCATTTTTCGACTCATCACTAGTCTTTTAAGTACATTTTTGAAAGAAATAAATGAAAACCATACCCGTAAATGTCAGATTCAAGATAAGAACCGCAATCCCCAGAATTCCGATGTATCGTTCCATTTCGAGTTCACTAAGGAAAAGAGCCACGTTTTACAGAGGAAAAAAGTTTTTAACCCCATATCAATATCTGAAGATTGCGTCGACGGAGAAAATATTCTCTTAAAGACACCTGTGCGTACCCTGAATCAAGATAAAATATATTTTTCAAATGAATGTGAACACGGTGACTTATCTAATCCACTAACTGAAAAAAAATGAAAAACAAAATAAATAAACAAATAAAATTGGTAGTTGTTACGTAACTGTCGTGAACTCTTAGGACAGACCTTCTATTCGTTAAAACATTAGCATCAGCAAATTTCATAGCTAGTGTTTATGTTTAACGTTTTTCAAAGAGCGCTGCGCCCTGTCCTCTATTTATTTTAAGTGCTGTGCCCTTTTCCGAATACATTTACTTGTCATCTCGTATTTCTTTTTTAAGTTTTCTTTTGGGAGTGGAGGGGACAAGCTGACCTTGGAACCACATAATGTATATCTTACAAATAGTCCCAGTATAATGTACCCATATTGTCCTTTTACTCCATAAAAAATGGTTTTTCATTTGAATAAAACTACCCTTTTGGATAAAATTATCTTGCTCCTTTTTAAAAGAAATGTTAGCAGCATAACAATAGACGAACTCTCATGTAAATACATAGAACTAAATGATTTCGTTCATTACAGTATTTAATTACTCTTTGTAGAAGAACAGGTGGCATAAATCCCTGCTAGATAAAATTATATTTGACAACTGCAAGGGGTATGTTACTGTGTGTACATATGTCTAAGCAGAATAACTCAAAAAAAAAAAGCGACAGATTTAATTTTAAAAACAGCATTCTTTGTAAAATATCTGTAGGTGTTACCATATTGCAGTCGAGATATGTTACAGGCGACATTCACGTCTGAAGTCGTCATTATGACGTGCACAGAGATGAATTTATGGTACCAAATTGCTATTCTGAATCTTCTGACGCCATTATGACGCTGAAATCGCTTGTAATATATATGGTAGCACATAATCTGCTCTCATCACACCAAGTCGGCGACAATAAGGCGATTTCATGCAGCAGGACACATCTCAACTTATGACAATTCTGGCTTTAATTTTAAGCTGAAGGGCAGTTTTTTGTGTCCATTGGCTGTTGTAAACATGAAAATGAATGGGAAGGGCATTATAGGAGTTCGTGACGTTGCGACAAATTGCTCTATTAATCCATTGTATGTTCACAGAAACACACGCACACGATTTCCCCTTATGAAGCTAATTTTCAGAGCAACTCAGCGGCGTCAGAATAATGACATCAAAAGTCGCCAGAGAAAGGAATTTGATACCATAAATTCCCCTTTCTGTTGCGCCATAATGATGACTTCTGATATTATGAAGCGTATATAAACTGTGACATATCTCGACTTTAGTATGGTAGCACTCTATTCTCTAGAACTGAAAGGAATGCAGTTATGATTAATAGACGATTCATATGGTATTGATTATGATTAAAATGCTATACCAAATTAACCCCTTTCTGTTTCATAATTACGACTTCTGATATCATTATGACGCGTATATCACTTATGACATATCTCGACTTCAATATGGTAGCACTCTATTCTCTAAGGGTGCTACTATATTGCAGTCGACATATGTCACTGGTGACTTCTGAGTCATAATTATGTCAGAAAGGAAAATTTATGGTACCAAATTCCAATCTCTGGTGATTTCTAACGTCATTATGACGTAGGTGTCACCAGTGAAATATATCAACTGTAATATGGTAGCAACCTTAAATTGAAGGGAGTGCAGTTATGATTTATATGGTATTAATCATGATTAAAATGTCCTACTAAATTAAAAAGGTATGAAATTCTAACAGATATAAAAAAAAAATCCTGGGTAAGCTAGTGTTAAAAATTCTTGAATAGAAGGATAAGTGCAAACAAACGTAACAAAAAATATGTTGAAAATATAAGATTTAGTTACATATAATAAAAATGAAATATATACAAGATAGAAGGAGAGTAATTAAAATGAGAAAAATATTAAAAAATAGGTATGACCTAGATAGCACAAATATATTGGTCAATGTTGACAGCCAATATTTTGAATGTCGGTGAATGCGGGATATCAAATTTTGAACAAGCGCTGTTATTGACTAACATTATGTAGAATGCATTTAAAATTTTAAATTGTTTAAAAGAAAGGATAGAAAAGAGTTGTTTGTATTGCTTAAATGAGAAATTTTGTCCTAAAATATAAAATTTAATATATTTGGCAATTTTTACGAAACTTACTTTTTAGAATGTTTTTTCTTAATGTTGTCTAACGATGTCATAAAAAAAAAATTAATTTAATGATCTTCAGCGATCCCGGTTCTATCAGTCCTCGTGCAGCAAAACAGTAGACCGTAGTGTTAAATAATTGCTTCGGACGCTAGAGGGCGCTGACGCCCGCGCCGAGGTAGAAAGATTGTAAGTTTTTGTAACGTTTTGAAGGCGGCGGTAGAATAGTACGCTGTGTTCTTAGTCCATTAAAGTTTTGTTTAAAAATGCTCAACCACCATAATTTGAACTAGAAAACCATTTTCTATACGTAGTACTCCCAACCAACCTTCGAGTTAACGTAAAGGAAAAAGGTCCTCAGATTATGTTCTAAAAATTGAATGAAGTCCTGTATGTAACTATCTCAGAGTGATAAGCCCTACATTTGAATTGTAGATAATAATTTTTATTTTTGTAAATTATTATATTTTATAAACATTATACAGTTTTATTTTAATTTGCGAAGGCCCGGAGATGGACAGCTGCCAATAATTTGCCCATTGCTGCACTAAGATAAAAAATTACACCTTAGTTAAACGCCACTTAGAACAGTAAGAAAATGCCATTTTATTCCTGAAAAATTTCAAATCGATTAAAGTGAACACCACGCAGCAGCATGGTTTTTCAGAACAATAAAGTTTCCTGTAAAGAACGAAATTTATTGCAATCAATCTTTATTATTTTTCTTTAAAATGTACTTTTAACAAAAAAAATGACAGAAGATGAAAGCTTTCCATCCACTCCGGATGCGTAACAACTGAGGATTCTGCAAAGAGAGGAATCATTTCATTTAACGAACTTGGGGAAAAATGTGAAATTGAAACAGCACTTGACTGTGCATGCTAGCATGTTTTACAACATTTAAATGGTTTTCTATTTTTCAAATAAAATTACCCGGTAGGTAATAGAATGACAAAAATATTGATAAGTTGTAAAATACTATTCTTTAGCAATCTTTCTAAACCTGTAATACTGATGCGTTATATCTGTTATAAAAATATCGTACTTCCAAACCATTGGCGTAGCCGTAGGCAGGTTGTCAAGGGAGCACATCTGTGAGCATCGCATACAAGGCGCCAATTGATACTAAACTAAACTCCTCGGCGCAACAGACTCTAGGAGACCAAGCAGTGACGTACGCAGAATTCTTTAAAGGAAGGCTTCATAATTCTCAAAGGGGGGGGGTTCATAATTCTAAAAAATAATAACCCGTATAATTTCTACTAAAATTTTATTTTTGCCATTTTGTCTGGACTCAAGGGGGGGGGGTTAAACCCTCCCCCCTCTTGCGAACGCCCCTGGAGCGAAGGTTTACGGTGCCAATCTCCGTTTCCGATACCAAGGTCTCTGGGGATGCGAAGCATATGTTCCGGTTAAGAGGTCAACCTTAAACGGAACCCCCAGTGTTTGGTTCCCAAGCATGCTAGGTCCTCAGTTTATCTACCCACTGAAGGGATGAAAGGCCGGATCAACCTTGCCCAACCCGGGGATCGAATCTCAGACCTGCGTCACGGGAGCACGAAGCGCTACTCCAACGCCGGTAAAAACTAATGCTTTAGAACAATATAGTTTTCATTCTTAAACGCCATTACCCCATTTTCGTGGGATGGCCAAATGGGAGGGTGTTTTCATTTTGTTCCGGAATCAGTGCTTCGATCCGGAACTGAACCAAAAACTGTAAAAACCGTAATTTTGGTCTGAACGAAAACCGGAACTGAACTGAAAAAATATCGGTTTATTTTGGTTCGATATATCATCATTCATTTTGTTATCGTTAATTATCGTTATTACACGTACATTGTACCGAAAGATAAGATAATGGTTAGGGCGTTGAATCCCACTGGTGTTCGTAGACGTTTGGAATCGGCTTTAAGCAGTAGATCCCAGTCTCATTAGCCCTCGTGAAGCAAAAAAAGTTGACAGTAGCGAACCAACCCAAACCCTACTACATGTACATTGCTTCTTTATTTCCTGTTTTGGTGTTGACTATTAATTTTCTGTTTCAGTTTCGCATGAAACTACTTGTAGAATTCAAATTTAATTCAGTTGAATGTTTAGTTGACAAATGCGATTTTGATAATGATTAGCAATGCCAATGCTCGCCATTCTCTGTATCGCACATGGTGAATGTTACCTGAATTATACTAGAACCTCGATTATGTGAGCTAATTGAGACCTCTATTAGGTCGAACATCGGAAATCTTGATTAATAGAAAGTGTATTTATTATTATTTATTGTACCGCCAAGAGTCATGAAATTGGGGAAAAAAATCCTCCTTCATAAATGAAGATAAACTTTGTATGAAAGCTGTAAAAATCTAAAAGCCAGATTAAGACTAAATATTAAAGCAATTGTCAAAGACAATGTTGAACGTTCTTTTCCAAATGTAGTCACTAGATTTTACATTTATAAATACACAGTACATTTATAAATATTGGTGGTTTCAAGTCGCTAAGCTGACCATTTATTTTTTCACCTGAAGTATATAAAAACTTCAAAAAGCAAGTATCTAACGAGGTAGGCTTAATGGCTACCATGTACAAATGCAGACGAGCTACATAAAATTAGTTTTGATATTTAATATCCAAAATTTTGCAATTCAGTAGAGGAAAATTTTTCAAATGCAAACAAAGTGGAATTATACAAAAATAAATACTAATCCCTTTGTAAGCTTTGCCTAATTTCGATCAGTCGATTTTCCAAAATGGCAAATACAAGCGAGTCAAAAACATGCATTCAATTTTATTTGCGTAATGGAATTTCTGCCACAAAAATATCTGAAAAGGTTGCAAAAAGCATTTAACGGTTGTTTGCCAAAATAAAACTATTAAAAAAGTATTTGAAGAATGTAAAGAATTCGTGTTAGAATGACTACGGAAAAAACACTTAAGAACAAAGTAATGTGAATCATTTTAATGTACTGCTCTAGTGTGCATCATATATTTCAATCAACTGGACAATTTTTCCATCAAATGGACAAACTGCCAATAAAGACTATTATTTGATTTTTTTTTTTTTTGCGATGTTTGCATGAAGAAATTGAATGGGGTGTTGGAAAAAGTATAATATTTCAGTCAAGATTATTTTTATAGAAAATAAAATAATAAACTTTGACTGAAAAACTGCTAACTTTTGAAAGGTCATTAATATTTTTTTTACGATTTTAATAGGCCAAATTTATATTTTGACAATAAACGTAACACAACAGTACGAAAATTCTTTATTTTCATCAGATAACTGTAACGGAAAAATGCATGGGATTTGCACCGTTATAAATCGCATTCAAATAATGCAAGCATTATTTGAGATTAATTTAAGTAAAAAGTAAAGAAATGCAGAACCAATAGTTCCATACATACCGGTTCGGCAACATGTGATATTTTCTTATTGCCACGTTTAAAACTACCGCAGTTATCATTTTGAGATTATTGATGCAATAGAAGAATATTCGCTACGAACACCGAAAGAGTTTCACAAAAAGGACCTTAACCCTACATCACTGAACATTTTCCTGCAACTCTTACCTTCTTTGCGAATTCGAGTTGTTCTTGTTGCGGCCGCAGTACCTTCAGGACTAATAAAAAGAGTTATTCGCAAATTAGATTATAAGCCATGCTGTTCACCTGCTACATTTCGAGATTTGCTTTCATCGTCAGATGTTTGATCATAACGGGCCAAAGTTTGAACCAATACCAGAATCATTAGTAACATCGTTCATGCCACTGAGACAATTTTTAGCATTTTTTCTGCATTTTTCTAATATTCTAAAAACTTTTAGGAAAGATGGTTAAGAAAAAGTGAAGAGAATTTATTACAAATTTTAAAATTTTACGATGAAATAATTGAAAAGCAGGGCAAAATACAATAGAGCTACAAACAAGAAGATAACCGTGAAGAAAGGCTTATCTTAACTGATGAAAGTTAGCTAAACTATCCATTACCTTCAGATGAAGAATTAGATGTTGCTTTTAAATAAAAGCAATATAAAAATATACCTATTTTTAATTCCTATTTTATTTTTAACAGCCGAATGCTTAGAGACAGGGAAGCTCCGATTTAAGTTCAGTTATCTAGGGTGAAAGTTTGTTTTGAGGATTCAAAAATAAGACACAGAAATGCAATGCACCCTGAGAAGTTTACTTTGAAGAAATATAATAAATATTCACCAATATGATACTTTTTTTCAGGACAGCATCCTCGATACTCTTTGATCACAATAGTATATAGGGGGGGTACCCAAATATTGTGCTTAGAGTCTTAAAGGATCTTTATCCGGCCCTGAGAATATATCAAAACAAATGCAAGCAAAAAGAAATACTATAACAGAAATTCAATATCAATCTCATTTCAGGATAGCTTTTCCACCGACAGCAATAGTTCTAATTTACGACTTAGATCATTTCAGGTTCTTCCAAGGCATCCTGTGCAATACTCCAGTAATTACTTTTGGTAAAATAGTTAATAACGTGAGTCGTTAAAAATATTGAATAGTTGTTTAAGGTGAGAAGATAAAGAAGTTTTACCAAAGAGAGGTGCCACATATCTCTAAAAGACAACAATTCCTGAAAAGACAGAAGTCTCTCTGCCACACTACATACATATACCATATGTGTCGTCTTAAAATTATAATGGAATAATTAGCTAAAAAATAATCGATTTTTCAGATAACTTGCAACAATTTGTATAAAGAAGCCTGATGACGCAAGTGTGAACCACCATATAGTTATATTGTATCATCGTGCCATCTAAATGCCGTAAGATACGACGTAAAATAATCTTTTGGTGGCTGCTTTTGAGCTACAATCATCTTTTCGCTAACGGTTAAGCTAAGAAACAAAAGTGGTTAAATGCCATTTTAGATCTAATCTGAAGTGATGTGTTAAAACTAAAGAAAAAATACTCCGCAAATAGTTTTGGTACGTGTATCAAAATATTTATGATAAAAGCCACGACGACTGCAAATTTTAAGTGTATTTTCAACTGTAGAATTAAATTCCGAGTGCTAACCCACACATACATTTTTATGTTACTCGGAATACCAATTATCACGTGATAGTAATGCCAACGCGATAATAATAATGAGTAACAGTGTCATTTTTGACGCCAACTCAAGAATGGTGAGTGCTGCAAAATTAAGCTTTCATATTTGTCAGTTTTCCATTAATATCTTTCGAAATAATTGGAATATCGGAACACGAATGGGCGAAATAACTTCCAGCGTCTTTTGGTATATTCGGCGCCCTTCTGCGTCCAGTGGATCATGAGGAGATAGAACACATTTATAATATATATATATATATATATATATAGATATATATAGTTACAATCAGATTTTAATTTATAAGAAGATTACGAAACGTTCTAGGGTTAAATATATTTCACAGCTATTTTCCAATCTCTAAAAGATGATTCAAATTATTTTTAAACGCTAATCCGATAACTGAGCAAACAAAACAAAATATACTGGGAAACATGTATTTATTCAAGGTTCAAAAGAAAAAAATTATCAGCACAGTTCATAAATTTCGCCTTTTTTCTTTTTTTCGTCATATTTTGACAATATCTTTCCTAGGAATACGGAACTTCGAAGGCACACAAAAGTCTCTTCACCGTTTTGAGTAAGACGATGATCAAGGCGACGGCAGAGGCAGTCTGACACAGCATTCGGTGCCCGGATAGGAGGGCAGGTTAAGCTCGTACTTGGCGGCGAGGCTGGGGGGCACAAAGCGTCCACCTAGCCAGTGGTGCCGCCCCTTGAAATGTCGGCTGCACTGCTTGGGGGCCGTCAGTGAGATCAGGAACTCCGGACGAAGGCCGTCTTCTCCGCAACCATTCTCTACGTCCCAACCTGTCAAAACATTGGAGAATACATTTCATATTCATCACAGAATAAATATTTCAATTAGAAGATAATCCTCTACAGCAGTTTGTGTGTAACCTTTTCAACCATGGGGGACAACTTCGTTATGATGCAATTCATGCACCAACCCGGACCCGGCAAGACTGATAGGGCTCGATAGGTTAAATCTCGGCGGTGAGGAATAGATTGCGAGTACTTATATTTCTCTACGAGACAGACCTCCTTCGAAATGTCTCGCCCAGCGTATGCCGCATCGACGGAGTGTAGTGTCTTAGATGCACTTGAAAACGGATTCCACATCCTTTCACCATGGTAGGAAATATAATTGGTTTTAAAAGTATCTATACTAATCATTCTTGATTTTCCATTCATAATTCCTTGTCAGTAACTAATTTTTCCTGATTATAATGTATTATTATTTTTTATTTTTAGGTTAAATAACAGTCTTAGAACTCCCTGAAAATTATCTAAATATATAATTACAAATGAAAAAAATGATACAAAATAAAAGTTTCAATGCTGGTGTAATTTTATTCTTTCAATGACAGATGTTTAATTGTAATATTTTTGTTGTCATCTTAAGTGTTTTGTGTTCACTAAGTACGTTTTCATTGCATTAGAGTTTATACTCAGCTAAATTTATTAAGTTTATTGTTCTGCATATAGTAACAGATTTATTATAGGTCTCTCGGTGATCCGGGCGATAGATTAGAACCCGAGGTGCCGGATTTGAACCAGGCAAATGCACTAAACATCTTATATACCTAGAGAACGTGCAGATTAAATGTGTAGATCTGGATGTAGTCAGCAAGTAAAAAAGAGGTACGGATTCAGGATTAAAAAAAAATCTCCCATCCTGATTGTAGAATTGTTGTTGTAGAATTATTGATGTTGTTGAATATTACATTTATCCTTTACGCCGCAATAACCTTTCACCGGTTCTTTGGTGGAACTATATGGCGGCATACACAATTCACTGTATTCATGTAGTATGCTCCAGAATTTTAGAACAGAGATGAAAGCAAATTGACGAAAAGAACTGAGTCCTATTAATTGATTAGCTTAAAGGAATTTTATTTATTTTATATTCCTTGCTGACTTTGTCAGAAAAATACCCGTACTCGACATGACACAAAGATAAGAAAAAGCAAAATGGCTAAAAAAATATTCGTTTTTTAAATGATGCGGGTGATATCTCCCAATTTCGGCCAAAATGATGCCCACTCAACACCGCGCATGGCGAGGTCAGTGGAAAAATCCCGCCAGCGGGAACCCAAGACGATCGCCAAAATGTAGCGTGAGTAGAAAGAACAGCCTAGTAATCTTATGACACCAAGCAACTCTCAAACCGGACAAATAGCGAAAGATGGAAAGAGTAAAGCGGCAACCCACGGATGGTCAGCGCGGGACGATTCAAGGTGACTTGGACATGGGCAAGCCCCATTCCATAAAATAAGGGGTTAGGAAGCCGGCAATTCCTGGTATTCCCCTTTAAATAGAATGTGGCTATACCACACTGATGATGTTCAAAATTGAGAAGATTCTCCTGCGTGGTATCAGGAACATCTTACACCCGATAGGGTAGACAGTTGTTGTAAGGTACGAAATTTTCAGAAAAACGAAAAGAAAACGTTATGACGAATTATTTTTCATCAGTTAAATCTCAACATATTAAAAAATATCACCCGAAAAAATTATTTGTAGAACGCGATATTTGGTATAAAATTTTGACGGAAAAGAGAAAAAGAAATTTATTACCTGAGGGTACATCGACGCTGCAGACAGGAATAGTTAAACTTTGTAATTTCTTCATACAGTCTTCGAATTCTGGTCGTACAGGGGGTTTGAAACTAAAGCCGAACAAAGCGTCCACAACCAGATTATAGGAGTCGTCGATCAACTTCGCATCAGGAATGAATGATAGGAATGGAATGTCCATCTCTTGGCACTGAGTTGTAAGGTTCTCGTACAGTGGCTTATTTGTACGCTTTGGATAATATATAGTAGGCTCATAACCCTAAACAGGTTTTGAAAAAGAAATTAGATATGACAATGGAACTCAAAGCGAAATCGTGCACATTCTTCCTCAAACAGAGACGGACAAATTATTATACAGATGTTGGATGAAATAGTACGAAACGACCAAAGTCTTTATTTTAATAGGCTTTTGGTCCTCTTTTTGCATCAATTACGGCTTGTATCCGTTGTAAGATAGACAACAGTTGCTTTGGTTCGGTTTGGTTTCGTTTTGGAGTGCTACGGTCTACTTTTTGCAACACGAGGGCTAATGAGACCGGTACTTAGACAACAGTTGCAGTCCTGCACAACAGTTACAAGGATACACATTCACTCCTGCATAAAGACAACCGATTTAAAAAATGTCTTTGGTGGTGGAAATCGATTGTGTAATTTGCCATCCAAAACATCCCACTAAGGTTTAATTAAATAAAGATCAGGATTGAAGAGACCCACTCGAGCTATTGCAGTTCATCATCGTGTTCATCAAACCAGTTTCTGACAACTCCTGAAGCGTGAATGGGAGCGTTATCATCTTGGAATGTTGGTAGACTGAGAATCAAGGAACAAAATTTGTATCATTGGACGATGATTGGATTGCCGAACGATGGCCGATTGGTTAGGGTGCTAGCCTTCGGTACAGGAGTTCGTGGGTTCGAGTCCCACAGTGGCATGGATGTTCGTAGCCGTTCGGAATCGGCTTTAAGCTGTAGGTCCCGGTCTCATTAGCCCTCGTGTTGCAAAAAGTAGACCGCAGCACTCCAAACTAAACCAAAACGTATCGTTGGATGAAGATGGTCCACCAGAATAATGACATAAACCAAGATTGTCACCTACTCAGACAACAGGTACGCTGAGACCACATTGAGACATTGCGCCCCACAGCATCACTGATCTTCCACTATGTTTAACAGTTTGGAGTCAATAGTCAATATAGGCTTGTCCTGGTGTTCTCCAAACGTAAACACGTCCGTTAGTGTATGTAATAATGAAAACGACAATTCGTCTGACCAGATGATATTCTCTCATTGTTGTGTCCGATTTTTATGGTACGTCTCAAATCCTTGCAAGGTGACACCAATATTTTTGGAATACACATTCTACCATGTTTGTTACATGCAGTTCAAAGCGGATAGTTTTAGTCGATACACCTTGTAGATGTGTGTCCATCTCAGATGTTATACGAGATACTGTTGTCTTGTGCTTTCTGATCCTCTCCCCTTTAAATCCCTTCTATCTCTAACAATCAGCTTCGACTGCCATCCACTTTTATCTTTGGAAGATGATGTTTTTCCCTGTTTGATATAGATTTTCTGCGGACACAGTACTTTTCAGGACACCAACAACAGTGACCGGAACTGTGCCTCCTGCAGGACGGGCTTCTTTCGAAATCTGGTGTTTGGTTTAGTTTGATCTGAAGTTCTACTATAAGCTTTTTTGATACACAAGGCCTAATGAGACCGATACCTACTGCTTAAATTTAAGTCCGAACGGCTACGAACATTAATTGCAGCATCGGGATTCGAACCCCGGATTCCAGTCCGAAAAGCTGAGCTCTACCATTCAGTCACTGTTTGGCCTTCGAAATTTTCGAGTTGAACTAGTTGATCGAGTTGAAGTTTTAACGTCCTAGTATAATTTCGCATCTGAACGTTATCACTTCGACTACACTGATGTGTATACATGCTGGCCCGCTAGGTGGCCCTTTTCCACACTAGAGGGTGGGAACAGACAAAAGGTTCCCTCGAGTGTTCTTTTTTTTTTTTTCGAACAGGTGTTCATACTATTTTGTCCAAACTCTGTATATTAACACATCAAAAAATGAAATGAAATTTAAATAATTTTGGTTACTTTTTTTAAATATATATATATATATATATTATATATTATATATATTAATATATATATATATTATTTTATATAGATATAAGTTAATAGATATACACGAACGCACGCACGACATACACGCACGCACGCACACACACACACACACAACACACAAACACACACACACCACACACAAACTCACAGAAATTCTAGAGGGGGGATGAATACTTTTAAAAAATGTAAAGCTATACAACATGGACTGGAGTTGTATATTAAATCCATACGTTGCATTTATATGGGTCTCTAGGAAATAATGTTTTGATTCGGCGGCAATCATTTTGTGATGGCCGTGCTCTAAAATTCAGTTAATGGCTTTGCCGGTAACCATTACTATTTTGATGCCGTTTACAACAACATACTAATGTGAAAAATCTTTTTCAACATATATGGCGACAAAATCAAAATATCAGAACAGACTTAGTACAGAATACGAAGTACAACTAAGGATAATATCTAAAGAGCTAGATTTTGATAATCTTTGTAAAAGAAAAAAAATCGAAGCACGATCCAATTCACTGCACAAGCTGGAGACACCAGTAGCCATGACTTAAGCGATTATTTAAATGAATAAAATAACACTGAGTAATCTAAGTTTTAAGTTCAGCTGCATCACTTTTCTTGATTTTCATTACTTCTAACAGCATCCATATAATCTGACTAATATCTAACTTATATATACTACACAGGGATGCATAGGATTTCGCCAGAAGATTATGTAGCTCCTACTACACTTTTTTTTTAAAATATACAATACTAATACTACTTGTTAAATTTAAAAGCCAAATTTCCATCTAAAGCAAGGTTCTCAGTTTTTTTTTTTTTTTTTTTTTGGGCATACAATACAACTTGCAAATCAAGTTCTGAAGTATAACTAGAACTCTTCTTCATCTTATTCATCGAATAATTTTTAAATAATGACAAGGAGTAAAGAAAATGCAATCACACGTACATCATCCCATAAAAAGCAGGTAATAAGCGGATCTTCAATTTCAGCCGTCTCGGTCATTACACAGTAACCAAAAGCCTCCCAAATACCTCAGGCAACCGATAAGCGTGAAAAATTAGCACGATGGTGTGAAGCGCTGCGCCTTGCTATTTTGCTGGTATAACCCGGAACTGCTGCTAAAAGCCAATTCCGAACGGCTACGAATATTCGCGCGACTGTGGAAATCGAACCCACATACTCCAGTGCCATGCCGAACGATGGCCCAATGAGCCTTGCTCTTCGATACCGGAGTTCGTGGGTTCGAATCGGTTCGAATCCTGCTGCTGGCATGGATGTTCGTAGTCGTTCGGAATCAGCTTTAAGCAGTAAATCCCGGTCTTATAAGACCTTGTGAGCAAAACAGTAGACCGCAGTGCTCCAAACCAAACCAGTACCAAAGAGCAGCGCCCTATCCATTCGGCCATAGTTAGGCAACCGTTAAAATGGAGTCCTCTGAACACTGACGCTGAAAGAACGTTGGAGGTCGATTCATGAGATTCCCGTATCAATAAATTGGGTTACAATTCTGGAGAGTACCTTGAAAGCACTTCGAACTGTAGATACTTGTTGTAAATGAAATAAGTTTGACGCAATTTATTTTTCTTGTAAAGAACAGGGTATGCGTTAAAGACAAGTAAAGTGTTCCCTTACGAAGAGTTTAAGGTGCCTTGCGCAGACGAGGCCGTCTCCTCCGTTATTCCCAGGCCCGCAGCACACGAGAAGCGTCCCCTTCCTCCGCATTTCTTGCAGGGGGTAGGTTTTGGCTACGGCCGTGGCGACGCTCAAGCCCGCCAACTCCATCAGCTGGTCCACGCTGAACTTGTACTCGTTGAACAGCTCTTGGTCGATCTGGATCGCCTCCTCTTGGCTGAAAGAGAAACGTATTCAGTAAAATTTGAACGGAATACCATCAAAACATCAAATCTTTTTTTACTTGCTCAAATTATTGTTCTAACCTACGTCATTGTTGTCTGATACAGTAATGAAGTCCAAAGGTAACGTACAAGACCATAGCCATAAAATAATTTCCGAGTGGGTACGATTTATTCAAGATGAAAATTTAAAATTTTGTTACAGTATTTTATTTGGAATACCCAGAATTATTGGGCAAATAAAATGTTGTTTTTATAAAAGGGATTTTTTATTATTTTTCACTCATTGATCTGCATCTATTGATTTCTAAAAATCTTATTTTCTTATCGAATCCTTCAACAATTGACAAAATATTTCAATATTTTTTTTTAAAATTTACCACTTTACTTAAAGTCGTCAAAAATGTTCAGTCCCTAAACAAGATATTGCTGTATATAAAAAATTATTGCTCCTTAATGTTTTATTTATTATGCATTAATACCCCAAAAATTCTCCTAATTCATACTCTATTTTTCAAATTTTGACTTTCCCAGCTATCTTTTTTTTTTTTTTTTTAAATATCCTACGCCAGACCTTGGCATGATTGCCATTAGTCTGTGACAGGCAGCCTGATAGAGTTCAGACAGACAAATAAAGTGAGAAAATTCTTAGCAGAGTTAACTGCTGCTACGTCACTAAGTCCAGAACAAGTAATCTCCAGACATGTCAAAAGCACTGCATAGAGGTCAAGTGGGAGTGTCTGCCAAACCAAATCTGTGCAAATGTTTTAAAAGGTAGTCATGTCCTGTTTTAATTCTAAAGTTGGCGACACCAATAGCTCTGGGCAGGTCACGAGGGATGGGATTTTTCATCAAGTCACTCCAACTCTTTCTCTCCACCAAATACCTGAAAAACCCTCTAAGATGCATTTTAAGTCTAGCATCGATGATTCTTTTCACACTGTGATTAAATTAAATCAAGGACATGATTCTTTGAAATTGCATTCCTTCTGTCCTTCTCAAAACCAAAGATGGAATTAATGAATAACTGCTACGTGAAACCCCTTCAAACACTTCTCAAAACCAGAGGTTAATTCTCCAACGAAAAGTCGCAAGATACTTGCATCTTCTGCCATCATATACACTCTTGCCGCCATGATCGTTTAACGAGTCCAAAAGAATTTTACTGAAGTCTCTCTGTCATGAGAAATTATCTGCGTTAATTTCTCATGTCCCTTTCTTAAGCACAACATTTTCACAAATCAATAGAATATCTGTGAATCATGATTGTGTAAGACGTGTCCGTCGATTCTCTGAGTTTACGATGAAAATAAATGATTGTTACGAAGTATTTCGCCAAGTTTTATTGTTTAATGCAGGGATGGACAAACTTTTTCGGCCGCAGGACAAAAATCAAAAGAAAATAAATTTGGCGGGCCAAGATAAATTTTTCTAAAATTTTAAAAACAATATACAAATATTACGGTTTAAATATGTTAAGAAGATGAATGAAATTGCGATTTTTTTTTTTTAAAAGTTCCTTATACTGAGGTTCGAAGTGAGATGCACTGATTTTAAGAAACGAGGCTAAATGCTCATCTGTCAGTCTACTTCTGAAATTATACTTTCTAAGGTTCAAAGTTGAAAACACTTATTCACAAATATAAGAAAAAGCAAACATAGCACTGATCTTCTGGGTGTGGTTTGGTTTGGTTTGGAGCACTACGGTCTACTGTTTTGCACACGAGGGCTAATGAGACCGGGACCTACAGTTTAAAGCCGATTCAGAACGGCTACTAACACCCATGCCAGCAGCGGGACTCGAACCCGCGAACTCCGGATCCGAAGAGCAGTGCTCTACCATACCATTCGGCCATCGTTCGGCCTTCTGGGTGTGAGATAATAAATTTGGGATATAATATTTAAACAAAATAGAAAAGGAGATGGATATATAATGTTTAAATATATATTTCTTTTAATTTGCCTTAGGCCAGTAACTTAAAATTCTATCCGCGGGCCGGATAAAACTTTCCTGCCGGCCGGAGTTGGCCCGCGGGCCATAGTTTGCCCATCCATGGCTTAGTGAGTGCTTTTCATGACACGACTGCAATAAAGTTGGGAACTTAAAGCCATGACAACTTAAAAATATGGGGTATTTATTTTGCGTGATCTGTGAAGAGTAACTTTTACCGGTCACAGACAGACACACATTTATATATGTATAATATATCAAAACCATTACTCCTAAAATAAATATCCAAAATTCTCCATTTTTTTCCTTCTCAAATTCTTTTTACCCGTTTCTCAAAACTAACGCCAGAATAAATGCTAATTTTCTATCCACTGGCCAATTTTTAATTTTTCTGCCAGATGTATCCCCAGGATATGGTATTGCTTTTGCGAAAACTAAATTGCTGCCTGTATGTTTTCGAACGTTCTCAAATGTTACTCTTGCTTCACAAATTGCTGATCGAGACTCATTCAAGTGAGAAGAAAATCCCGTGACTTGTTCTCTGTGGGCCTAACATCAGTTTGGTTTGGAGTGCTACGGTCTATTTTTTGCAACACGAGGGCTTATGAGACCGGGACCTACAGCTTAAAGCCGATTCCGAACGGCTACGAACATCCATGCCACAGTGGGATTTGAACCCACGAAATCCGGTACCGAAGCCCAATCGGCCCTAATCCCTAACCAATCGGCCATCGTTTGGCAAGGCCTGATATCGGGAGAAATGTGTATAATCTTCGAGAATTCTATGCAGAGCTGTTGTATTGTAAAGACGATCAACTGAACGATGCATTTTTGATATTAAATAAATGATATCAGTGACTGATATTTATATCAAAAATACATCGGTTAATCGATCGTTTTTACAATGCAACAGCTCTGCATAGAATGCTCGATGAATATACACCTATAAGTAATTCTCCTAAACACTGCGGACTTCGTTTTCCTCGTGTCACGATGATTACGGCCGAGTTACATCGCCAAACTAGCCCTGGCAATTAAAAGCTATTTCTCCAGTGAAACAACTGGAACAAACTATAATAACTGATGAGTTTCTTTCTGGCTATTTCTCCAGTGAAAATATTTCAACGGTTGCGTATACATGTGTGTGTAAACAGAGAAAATATTTCTCACCCATTACGCGGAAATTAACCCATATTATTTGAATTGCCAACGCTTGCTGGGCAAAAAGAATATCTAAACTAAATGTAGTCGGGAAGTCACCAGAAAAACAAGTACAGCGTTGTGAAACTTTACAACTACCGGGGATCGAAAAGCATCAGTCTAACAGACCGTCTGTACAGTGCAACGGCTCTGTTCAGAATGCCCCAAGATTAATACATCTTTCAATGATATTGGAACCCAAAGCGAGTGAATCCCGTCATTTTGTTCCCATGAGGGATAAAGAGTATTCAGCAATTTTGGGAGGAAAGAGTTAACTTTGATCATTTAATCTACATTGAAAACCATTCACGTAACACTTTAGTTATTGCAGAAGCCGTGTTATTTTAATGGGATAGCTGAAAAATGTGATTAGTGGTTAGAAAATTAGCATTTAATCGAGAGTTAGTTTTTAGAGATGGGTTAAAAAAATTTTAGTCGAAGAACACTTCTTTATCTGACATTTTATTGCTGAAAAATATGAAGGGGATAAAGGAAAAATTTAGATATCTAGTTTGGAGGTAATAATTTTGATACATTACGAACATACACATATATATACATATATACATACATAAGTGTAACACAGCGAAGATTATCCCGGTTACACGTGAAATTACTTTCTTAATATTTTTACTTGCCCGAGCTTGCTGGGCAAGGATAAACCGAGAAATCTAATTAAGATTAAGCAGTAGTAACACCACGAAAAGAACGGCAAGTTCGTACAGAAACTTAACTTTTATTTAAGATCAAAGAAAATAACATATTACTCTGACAAGAGCAGAGAAGAGAGTGATACATGAAAACACTAGTTGGGCCCCACTGCGAGATGACGCAGAAGATATTCCCAAAGAACCGTCAGCTTAACAGTCAGCGTTCTTAACAGTAAAAAGGTTTGGTTTGGTTTGGTTTGGAGCGCTACGGTCTACTGTTTTGCACACGAGGGCTAATGAGACCGGGACCTACAGTTTAAAGCCGATTCCGAACGGCTACAAACAACCATGCCCGAAGCGGGATTCGAACCCACGAACTCCGGTTCCGAAGAGCAGCGCTCTACCATTCGGCCATCGTTCGGCTAACAGTAAAAAGGAACTTAGATCAGCGGAAAAAAATGAGTCCTTCGTTGGGGACATCTGGAAAATGAGGCGATTGTGCAAAAAATTTGCATTTATTTCAGAGTTAGCTTTGGGAAATGACTAAAATAATTTTAAGTTGCGGCTACTCCTTTAGATAAGATATTTTGTGGCTGGGAAAATAGATATGAAAGTATTGAGAAGGGGAAAACGAGAATTTTAGAGAAATATTTTAAGTGTAATAATTTTGATATATTACATATATACATACGTACACACATTTATATAGGAGATTTTTAGAAGAAAGACATATATTTAAAAAGGGCAAATTGAAATTCAGATTGCCATGGGTGTCAAAACCATATGACCATCCATGACTAAAGCAATAAAAATTTCTAAGTTACAGTAGAAAATGTAGTATGACAGATTTAATTAGAAGGTATATTTGATGCATTTTGGGAAACGGATATTAATTAGTCTCTATATTTTTGGCAGGAAGTAAATGATCCGGGTATGGCACCCATAAAGAAAGAAATAAAAGATAAAGATCGATCACAGCAAGAACATTTGTTTAGGTCAATCAATTCGTCATATATATGAAAAAAGAATAAAAGAGAGTATACTTAAAGAGCCTCGAATTACAACTAAAAACATTTTTTCATCTGGAAAATGAAACTTTCTTTTGTTTCCTTAAACTGAATCACCTTATCTGACAGAAGCATTATTAAATTCTTCTTTCGTTCTTATTTTCAAATATATAACATTTCGACATAAGATAAACACTGAAATACTCGTTTCTTAAAATATTTGCTGTTTTTGAGATCGTTTACGTAATATTTTAAAATATGAATTTTAGGCTTTTAACACAAATGATAAAAAAAATTACATATAAATGAAATATATCCCCTAATGTTGTCGTTTATTACATCTAAGCAAAGCTGATATGAATCAGGAGGTAAAAAAATCAGAACATTAATCCTTTATTTGGCAAAAAATAAATAAATAAATAAATAAATAAACATTCTGAATTGAAACAAATACTGAAATAGGAATGTTTCAGTGTTGCTAACACTCAAAAAACATTTTTTTTTCATAAAGTGTGACTAGTTTATGAGAATAAATATTAATAATTATATTGAAATTATAATATTTCTTTAACACTTTATTTTTTTTTACAGTTTGTATGGCACAGCATACAATACCAAATTAAGGGTTAAAGAAAGAAGAATTTAATGATCTCTCACTTGCAGAAGGTTTCAAATTAAATAAAAATAAACATAATTCCAAACCGTATACAATTGAAAAGAAATAATCGATTTCTTAATTATTATATCAAATCATATACATAATTTCACACAAGAAATTATTTTCATATTGTTTAGATGAAATGATAACTGCCAACTAATAATTTAAGTTAATCTAACAATTAATGAAATAATGGAAGTTTTAAAATTCGATGAGCTATTAATATTATGATGCAAGTAACAACCTTACCTTATAAGTTTTATTGGTATTTCAGGTATATCCTTATTTTCTCCATGCTCCTTTCTTCTTCGAAACGAAAATCTAGAACTTTTTTTAGGGGAGGGCGTTGTCGACATGTTGTATCGTCCCACAGCGCGAAAACCGCTTCTTTTATATCCCACTCGCAAACAGATATTACAAACGATAAACGATCCGATCTTGCCGGGTCCACTCGACCCCCACCGTTGCTTAGCGACTTAAAAAAACGGATATAAACAAAAGAACTTGTATATATTAAACATACACGGCATTGCGGAGCATCGATACGACGCTGACTTAAAATTCGAATTCTTTCACACGCGTTCGGGTTTTGTGCTTATGTCAAGGCTGCTAAATGCTAATAACTAATATGGTTCAATGAAGTAATCATTTATTACTTTATGGTGACTTTCAGTTATTATCTGTCAGTTTTGCATTAATCAACAGAGTATGCATAAAGAAACATATAAATAAAGTAAAATTATATCACACAAAATTAAAAACCCGAGTTTTAGGCATATTTGTTCGGGTGAAACGAAAATTAGTCTTAGTATTAAAATAAATTTATTACCAATATCTTAACAGGTAGGTACAATTTAAAATGTAAAATTATTTAAAAAGCATTTATTAAAATAATTTGTATTACAATCAGAATTCCAATTCCATAGGATATTTATAATTTTAAATGGAACGTAAGAATGTGTGCGAGAATATTTTGATGCAATTTATTAACAAAAAGGAGAGAGATGGAAAAACAATTAGTAAATTGGATTCTATTCTCATTTAAACAATTTAGGATTGCTCAAAAATGTTTGTGAAAATCCAAAGGTAGTAGTTCTATTTACTGCAATATATTATCTAAGTGATTTAAAAAACGAATGACTTAATGAGAAATGGCTTAATGGATTCCAAATCGCAATCTTGACGTCTTTGATATAGAGTATTTTTTTCTCAATTTTAAACGATTTTTTTTTTTTTGGGGGGGGGGAAACAGTGTATTAGCTGTATGTGAATATCAAATGAACTCAACAATAGAAAAAACTAATGGGCATTTCAGAACGCAAAATTCAAGACAGGATTACAAAATCTTATTACAAAAATATAACTTTATACCAGTCAGTAATTATAATTTACTCAGAAATAAAAACACTTTTGGAAATGTTTTTAGAAAATATATTGAAGAAAAAAAAAAAAAAAAAAGGATTTATGGTTGTATAAAACGATACATGCATTTCTATTCATGCTCCACCCATTTTCTTTTATTATGATTTAATAAGAAAGGCAAATTAACATTGCCAACTGACGTTTAGACTACGTGTTATGCTTTGTGGTAGAGTAATCGTTATGTCTTACATTTAACACTAACTTAATACTAAGACTTGTATATGGATTTAAAGAACTTCTTATGTTTACACTTAAGTTAGTAAATCTTCAATGAATATCCAAACGGATTTAAAAAAAAAAAACCTTAGTTGTGTAGTGATCAGAATAAAGAGTACTATAAAATATTCGAAGCACTGAAAAATATTAGACTTACAATATCGTAAAAACGAAATATATCTCTTTGCACATAAAGTAATAGTAAGAAAGAATAAAAACTGATATTATTCATGAATTAACTCTCATTTTTGTGAAAAAGAAATATTTTTAAAATTACGAAACTGTGAGAGACCGTGTTACATTCTTATGTAAGAAATATGAATGTTATAGTACAATGTTAATGTGATGCTCAACGTTTAAAGTATTAACTGTATTTTAGATACCAATCACTCTGCAGGAAATTATATGAACAATTATTTTTCTAGAGAAACAATTACACAGTAGCTTCATAATCATATAAAACTTTGGAGAAGTAAACAGATTTTTTTTCATTGAAATGAGAAAATAATAATATATACCTCAAATATTTCACACCGGTAGACATTATTCGCCTACAGTATTGTAACGACGAGAACTGATAAAATATAAGATTTTTGAAAATTAATGTTTGTTTAGCATATACACAAGGTAAGAAATTCATACGGTCTACAGGTATAAACTTAAAATGTTGAATAACTGCTCATTACTGTGGACAAATGTAAACAAACACAGATGGTTATAAACTTACGGTCATAGTTAAATTTAATTTGAAGTTTCATAGAATATATTTTTCTTCGAAATTTTAGAAAAAACTTATTTTATATTAGATAACTTGAAATCATAAATTACGTTATTATATTTTCAGTATTATCAATATTGAGTTTATTTTCGAATGCTCATTTCTACTGATATCCAATGCAACAATTCACGAGTTTCTAGACAAGAACTGTGAATCATTCACAGTGAAAACTTCCTTACAGTTTTGATACAAACATTCAATATAGTACTCTGAATGAAAGAGCTATACATAATTATCAATTTCTCTAATGTATAAAATAATGATGATAGTATAGAGCTTTATTAATATTATAAAACGCTTTTTGATGATTTAAATTTTCTCAAAATATCAATTTATACAACTGAATATTTACTTGTACAATGTCTGCAAGACCAGCTCCTCCCAAACCTGTACCAAAACCAGGTATTAATTTTAACTGTTACTTAACACATTCAGTTTTTGTAAAATGTTTTCATTTATTAGAGTTTTGGATTTACAACCTTATCTTAATCATTTTATATAAGCTGTATTCCATGTTCTTTTGGCTCTGTTTCCTATTTCCATCTTTAAATTTGAAGTTAATTAAATACATTCATAGTTTTCTTAAAAGTTTGATAAAGTTTAATAATTATTATAATGTTATGTGCAGTGCTGGGGCTTCATCTTATAAGTTAGGAAAACACTCAATTTAGGTATATGCAAGGATGTTTCTCTGAATATGTGCAAATGATTTTTATGTATTAATATTACCTTTTGATTAAAGATTTGCTTATCTTAAAATTTTTATTATGTTTTATGTAAATCATGTGAAATATTTTTTCCGAAGTAGCAGGTGATAAGGCATTACCTAACACTTTAACAAGGCTGCAAACTTGTTACTCATTTAGCATTATGTGGGGAGCATGTGTAGCTTAAAGTATGCTATGGCTACATATAACATTACCCTCCTCTGGGTCTTCGTAATTTAGAAGCAGAAGACTTGCAGGCTTGGCCTGCCACCCCCAGATCATGTGAAATATAATGAATGCATATTAACTGTACTTATAGCTTTTACTTATTATATCACTTTTTCCTATTTTCAGGCCATGTTAAAGTTGTACGTGCCCTGTACCAATATACAGCTCAGCAAGTAAGACACTATTTTCTTTAATTCAACTTTCATTTAATATTATTTTTGCATATAGCAATTCAACAAATTAAAGAAAATACCTGTATTAGATGATGGTGTTGTCAATATTTTGTATGAAATGTGAATTCTGTTTTACAAAAAATAAATGATAATGCAATATGCAAAGTTACTGTAACTATTTTCTCCATTAGTTATGAGATTATTAATATGTATCATCCATTAATTATATAAAGATGTTACAGTTCTCTGAAAATCTGTTAATTGATCAAATGTAATATTGTTACTAACAATAACTAAATAATACTTTTTTTATTTGCTTGTAATATTTAAACTGTAATTAACACTAATAAGAGAAAAAGATTTTATTACCAGTGTAGTTTTCTTATTAGTGTTCTTATTAATTGTTGGTTATTACCAAAAATTTAAGGACATGCGATAAATATGAAAAAATTTAAAATTAGATGTATATAATTCGTAATAGGCACTAGCTATAGTTGATTAATTCATATTTCTTGTTCTTATAAAATAATCACTGAATATTTTAGTAGAAGTACTGATAAGTATAATTTCTAATGTTAGAAAACAATATTTTAGGTAACTTACTAGAGGATAACAATGATACAAAATTACTCTTTATTTTAGATGAAAATATAGCTGATAAGGGTTCATTCACAGTTAATTTTATTAAATCAGGGTGTTTTTCATTATTAGAACATTTTATCACTTTTATAATTTTTTATTTTTGAACTCCTTGACATGAAAGAAAGCTGTTTTGTTTTAAATTAGTGATTTTGAATAAGGGTTCTTTAATCATGGTTTTTCTATTATAGGCTGATGAACTATCATTTGAGGAAGGTGATAATTTATACATCTTAGATACCAACACTGATCTTAACTGGTGGAAAGCTTCATGTAATGGAAAAATAGGGCTTATACCAAGTAATTATGGTATGTATTGCTTTATATCATTTGCTCTCTTGGGAAATGAGTGTTGAAATGGTTTGTCATTGCTTTTTGGTACTAGAACCCTTTGGTTTGATTCCCACTCCGGGTCTGAATATTTTGTAATCATTTAAAATTATTTTGAAGTAGTATGCTTGAATTATGTTAACCCTTATGTTTTAAAAAGTTAACCATAGTACTCAAAATTCTATGCATTATTTGACATCACCCTCCCTCTCTCCCATCCATATTTTATTTTGTTTTGTGTGATACATATCAATCCAGTCATTTTCTGTTAGCTCTAAAATCATTTTCTCAAATATCAGTAAACATGTTTTATTTAAAAAAATCTCAGATATTATGCACATGGTTTCCGTGTACCTGGAAAGTCATGGAAAATCATGGATTTAGACAATAAATTAATTTTGTCATGGAAAGTCTTGATTTTTCAAGTAAAATGAGTAAAAGTCATGGAAAGTCATGGATCCGCTAAACTACCGATTAAATAAAAATGCATTGAATTGTTTAATTCTATTTTTACTTGTCATTTGGCTGAAGTTACTGAGTTTGGTATTTATGTATTATCCTATTGACCATATTGCCAAGTAAAATTTGTTCACCAAGGAAACTCAAAGCAAGAAAGCTTAATGGGTGGGTAAATGTATATTATTCTGTTTTTTTCTTAAATTGTAGATTAAAATTTTATTAATATAATAATTATTTTTTAATAAAAATTAGTTAAGATTTTTGCGCAAAATAAAAGTTTATCTCTAGGGATATTGTATATAAACATTATAAGGTTATATTTGGCTATTATTCATGGTCACCTGGATAATACCAAAGTACTCTGAATTCAAATTGGAAACATTTTGATTGAAAAATTGCTATATGATTAAACTTAGGTATGTAGATACAACAATTTATTTTTATGTATGTGAGTTTATTAACACTTATAAAGTAAGTTTATAGTTTTTTTATGATAAAATTCCTGTAATTTCTCTAAAAGCATATATTTTATTTGTATGTACGTCAGAGGTTTTATTCATATATACTTTAGCAAAAGCTTTTTAAAGTCATGGAAAATGATCCACTAAATCAGGGAAAGTCATGAAAAGTCATGGATTTGAAAAATTTTATTTTGGCAGATACCCTGTATGCAATTATGGACTATTGGTTAGATCATGATTTAAGTGACCTTTTCCATATGAACTGTGAAAATAATACCCTTCTGATTGTCTTAAAATTTTCTCTTTAAATAATTTTTAGATATCATAACTTCTTTAATCATTTTCCTCCAAATATGGGCAAACTTTAATCACCATATTTTATTTTGTTTTGTATGGTACATATCAATCCAGTAATTTTTTATTTATTTTTTATTTTTTGTTAACTCTAAAATCATTTTCTCAAATATCAGTAAACATGCTTTATTTAAAAAAAATCTCAGATATTATGTAATTATGGACTATTGGTTAGATCATGATTTATTTTTAAGTGACCTTTTCCATATGAACTGTGGAAATAATACCCTTCTACTAATTGTCTTAAAACTTCCTCTTTAAATAATTTTGAGATATCACAACTTCTCGAATAATCATTTTAACCCATAATTTGGCTAAGTCTGCTACACCGGACATGTATATTTATAACTACTATGTAATATAATTGTCAGTGTTGGCCACAGCGGACATTATCTCAAAAATGGAAAATGATATTTTTTTTTTTTGTTTATTTTATAGAGATCCTAATGTCTATATAGACATGAGAAAATAAGAGAAATTAAAAAAAAAAAATATTTGAAAAAACATCTTGTCAAATTAAGGGTTAACCCCAAAATGGGCAAACTCGAACTAATTGGAGGGTAGACTGGGGATCCTTGGCCAAGGGCCTTATCCCCTGTTCTGAGGCTATTAAATTTATGATGAGCTTTATGTCATTAAGAAGATAAACAATAAAATAAAAAATGCAGATCTTTAGGTAACATTAAAATTAAATAGAAAATACTAGGCCCATAAAAATTAAGAAGGAAATATAATAAAATATTAAAAATGCTAAGATAAAGTTTAGGGATAGTTAATAAAAGAAAGTTTAAGGATAGCAAAGATTTTTTTTTTTTTTTTAATTAGGAAAAAATACTGTCAAGGCAGTAAGATAAATATGAATGGGATTAAGATATGAAACATTTGAATGAAGGTAATATAAGAAAAGAAATGATAAAATTGAAGTTAAAAATTAAGTTCAGCTTAAAATTGATGATGAGAAATGCTCGGAGCAGGTTCTGTGGTGCCATCTATGGTATAGCTGCACGTTCAGGCTGTATAAGGGGTAAAGTTATGAAGGGAGATGAAAAACCTAAAGGCTAAGCATCGCAAGTGGCTTTTGGCCACTTGTGATGCTTAGCCTTCCTATGATCATTGTCCAGGAGTTTGACTATGATAGGGTTAGGTAAGCTGTAAACACATCCATAGAATTTAGAAGAAAGCTTTGTACAGATAATTTTAAAAGTATCAATATTCAAGTCCCTTTGGATAATTTTATTGGTAAGATGCCTGGGGGCCTGAATGGGCAAACTTTAATCAAAGCTGTGTTCTTTGTGATCATCTATTACACACACACACAAAGAAAATCAAGTCAAATCAAATTAATAAAATTAATAATAAAAATAAAGTTAAATAAAAAAAATCAATAAACACAGAGTAAGATATGCCATGAGAACAAATAGTATACAGCAATTACTATCTAATTTGTATAGGTATATAGATTTTGTAAAGGGGAGATTAAGTTATTTTGGGGAATGTTCATCTTTTCCCATGTGCTTGTTTAAATTATAATTGCATAATATTAACTAGCATTTTAATATTAAAATTATATTGATATATTGTATTGAAACAAAGAACATTTAACTTATAAGCTAATCCTTAAAATTCCTCTTAAATGAGTTTCTTTATTTTTAGCAAAAGTTTGGTAGAAAGCATTATTTTTTTTAACATTACATTTATTGTTACAGCTATTTACCCAGAAAGAGGAATAATTGATATCTATTCCTGATACAATTCTAAAATAACTTAGACATTGCAGAGAATCATTTTGTTACAAATATTTAAAAAAAATTTATATAAATATTTATGGAGTCTTTGGAATTTCAGTTCAACAATTAATTTGATTGCTTTATTTTAAAAAATGTGCTTGTTAGTTTGTTTTTAAATTATACTATTAATACAGGGTACAGATGCGATATTTACGCTCTGGCTTTTGTCACCAAATTTGAAGGCTTTTTTGAGAGTTTTGCCGGGCAATGTCTATTTAGCTTTTACTACCCTGACATTGGAGCTTTGTGGTGGTAACCCTGGTTTGTTCTTTAAGCCCTATTGGTGCACATGACCACCCAGCGGCTTTTTGAATAATTTCTCTGGATTTTTATAATTATACTGGATTTGTATAGTTCACACTTGCTTGCGTGGTCAGGTCGCTGGTCAAGTTGCATCTCTCTCCCTCTCTCTCTGTCTCTCTCTCTTTATTATTATTATAAATTTTTTTAGTTAGTATCTGTCATTAAGAACCACATGGCTTTTGAGAAATCAAAGATATTTAGCCTTTTAGCCTATACTCCGTTTTGAATAATTTCTAGAAAGCTCTTTGCGGTTTAGCTTTAGTAGTTCGGACGTACTTGCTGGTCAGGTTGTACCATTTTTTTTTTATCATTGTGTTATTACTAGTATGCATTTACTGCATACTGTTGAACACACTTTTTTTTTTAATGTTTATTAAAATGTGTGTATATGTGTTAAAATGTGTGTTTTTATGTATTTTTAGTTGTAACAATATGGGGGGGTTGAGGGAGGGTTCCCCCCTCACATATTTTAAATTTGTTTTAAATTTCTTTTTCCGTGTGCTCAACAGTCTGCAGTAAATTTTTTTAATCCATCTGTCTTTTTTTTTCTTGGTGATCTTTCTGAAAATGCCATTTTTATGTATGGTTTCTTAAAATTGATGTGGTGCCCTCCATGTTTTTTTCTTGGTGATCTTTGAGTAAATGCCATTTTCTGCCTCCATTTTTGTTTGCCGACTTTCAAAAATGGGGTTTTTTGCCAAGATTGCCAAGAAAAAAACATGGCGACGGAAGAGCGTAGATACCACATCTGTTTCTTAATACAGTTGTGTGTTCCTAAACTTAATCATAAATAAATTTTATTATCCAAGAGCATGAGCATTGTAATAATGATTTCATAAGGTTTTAAAATTTAATCCCTTATGTTATAATTTTAAGGGTAAAAATGTTATAATTAATAAGCATAATTTAATATTATTTTATATTTATAAGAAAAATAATGGTGATATTTTTTGTATTTCATGTGATTAATTTAAAACAAATTAATAATGTACATTCTAAAAATATTTCTAAATTTAAATGCTATTTTCTTAATTTTAGTTGAAGAGAGTACTGAAGAAATTCTTCATCCTTTACATGAAGCTGCTAAACGGGGGAATCTGACATTTTTAAAAGAATGCCTTGAAAATAAAGTATGAAAATTAATCTTCATTTTCATAATTTACTCCTAAATTTTCTCTTTCAATGAGTTAACAGTAATAATTTTTAAATTATATAATATGATTCTAGGTTTCTGTTAATGGACTGGACAAAGCTAGATGTACAGCACTACACTGGGCTGCTCATGCTGGTAATGAAGAGTGTGTAAGAGAACTTTTAAAAGTTAGCAATGTTCAAATTAATGTTCAGGTATGCTTAATATTATAATTTCAGTTTTAATTCATCATTCTTTTCTGAAAAATAGCTAGATGTGTTCTAAAAAGTAATTAAAACCTGTGTTGATAATTATGCTACAATTTATTGCATATATAATGAAACTTTTCCGAGTAGCTACCCCTGTATAGCGGTTACCCTTCTAAATGGCCAATTTTTCATGGCACAGATTTTTCGACTCATAGACCTAATGGTAAAATAACCTGTACAGCGACCACCCGACCCCCTCTAAATGGCCACCAAGTAGGATTGCCCCTTTCATTTTTCTAGAAATACTACTCACTCCATGTTTTAATTTTGAGCAAAAAAACCAAGGTCAGGTTTATTGTCGGATATAAGACAAAGGAATGACTTGAGAATTCCATTCCTGTGATCCCCCCCCTTTCTAAGAAAGATTAAATCCGTTATCTTTTTTGTATTTTCCCCACACCCTTCAGATAGGGAATCCCTAATGCACCAACCATAGAAACTGAGGGAGGAACTGGAAAATCAAGCATTGAAGGTGTCCTAGAGCCTTTGTTTGGAATTCCAATCAGTAAAGTTAGTGAAGAATTGCACCTCTGTCAGCAAAAATGCCATTCACACCAGTTTAATTTCATTAGTTGGTCAGTGATCTGAGTTCCAATGATGTCGAAATGCATTTTTTTAAATCTCGAGCAGAGCATTGAAGTTCTGAGTGAATATGAGAATGGCAAATCGTCAAGAAAGTTAGCTGCATTACTTAACTGCAGAAAAAAGGAAATCAACAAAGTCATTAAAGAAAATAATTTGATTTTGAAGGAGTACAAAGACTACAGAACAAACAGAAACAAATTGTAGCCTTTAAAAAAAAAAAAAAAAAAAAATGTAAAGAAGCGTGAAATAAAGTACTATTTTCTCTTTTGATAAGTTTTAAATTTCAAATACAGAAGGAATATATGTCAGACTTGTTCGTATTACACATTATAGTAATTATCTTATAATAGTAAATAGAACCCTTCAGAGCGACCAACCCCTCTAAGCAGCCAAATATTCTTGGAAAAGAGGATGTGGCTGCTCAGAGAGGTTTCACTGTATATACTTGCTGAAAATAGTAATAAAAATAATAAAAATTGTACAGCTGAGCATTATTTATTATGTATTAGTTTCTGAGAGATTTTAGAATATTTTTGATGTAGTAGGCCAATTTAATTTAGGTGCCTGTTTATGTGAAATTTGGGCTCACTAACAAGACCCTTCACAAAATTCTTCTTATGAGAAAGCAGATTTGTTTTACAAATCTGTATTATTGTAAAAGTTAATGTTCAAATAAAGGAGTACTTAAACAAAAGTGCAGTTTATTTATAAATCTATATTTGTTGATATAAGCATAAATATACAAATATTTTTTATAAGACCGTTTCTAAAATGGAACTGTAACATAGTACTAATTTCTGATTCATGAATTTATTTTCTCAAATCCTGAACTTCTGCTGAAAGAACCAAATTTAATGCTAATTTCAGTTTCTCAAAATTATTAGTAGATTTCTCACAAAAATGGACTCTTCCTGACAAGTTTAGACGAACTCCTAAAATGTGCACTTTTTTTTGTCAGATAATAATGGAAAAGTATTTATTTCCTTTGTAGGTAAAAAAAAAATGGGTTTTATTTTAGTGTTTTAATTAAAATTGTTTATAATACTTTATTCAAATAATTTTTAAAAATTATCTTTTAAATTATTTAATCTGGAATATTCAAGATAGAAGTGACAAAATGTTTTATTATTACAATAATGTAAACTGTTCATTAATTTAGTATCAGTAAAATGTGAAAGTTAAATTGTTATCTGTAAGTATGAGGGGAACTGCAGCAAATATTTATTGTTTGACATTTTAGCAGACTTTGCTTTAACTATTGCCAGATAATTTATTTTATACTAGTTTACCATTTCTTTGTGAAAAGTTATTTTTCAGCCTAATTTTCTGTTTATTTATTATTATTTTCTTAATTTATAGAATAAATTAGGTGATACTCCTTTACATTCATGTTCTTGGAAAGGACACAGTGATATAGTGAGAATTCTTCTTGAAAGAGGTATGTGTTGTTTTGTAGGAATATTAATTAAACTTTATTATGAAATGACTTTTTCGAAAATTTTGCACATAATGTAAGAGTTAACCATTAATTACAAAAAAGTATATAGACTATCAAAGATTTTAGTGTTATTATTTTGGCCAAAAGTCTAAGCACACTTTGAAAGCTCATTACTTGCTAAGCTGTTTTGAATGAAACAAACAATAAAAAAGGTTTTCTTTATTAATCACATGCAGTAGCTATGCAAAATTTTAATATTTTGTACTTTTATTATTGCACTAGCATATAGCCTGTCATATAACTGGATCAGTAAAATTTTTAATTTTTCAGAATTGTAACGAACCCTATGAGGCAGGTAAAAAAAAATGTTTGTTTTTTGGCTGAGAATTACCTTTCAACAAAATTAATCGATTAAAATTATCACATATCTATTATTTAAGTCAAATAAAAAATTAAAATTATTTATGTAATATCTAAGTTTAGTGATAAAATATGGAAATAATGCAGAAAACATTTAAATAATTTAAAACAAGAAATGAATAAATGAGATGGTTAAAGGAATGAAGTTACAATGCTAGAAAAAAATTATTTTCACCTATTTATTATGTGATAAATTGTTACATTTAATCGCTTGCTCTTAAAATGGGGCTTGATATAATGGCATTAAACGGTCAAAAAGGAGATGGGTTGGATTTCGAACGTTTTAAAGAGGACAGTATTTTTCGCTGTGATATGAAGCGTATTCATACCAATTTACTTCAAAATTAGATCTATAGTTTAGGAAAAGATAAACTGTACTCGCTTTGAATTTTGCAAACCCTAACTCATCAAAAATCCAATATGGATGCTCTATCCATTAAGCCAACAGCTTCATAACTTCGAGGACAGACGGGCAGATAACTTAGGCTATTGTTACATTACGAGAAGAAAGTTTAAGGATACACAACATGAAATGTTTATGTGGTCAGGGACATCCGTAAAGCAATACATGATTTAATAAAATAAAAATTATAAAAAGTTGAAAAAATAGTAAAAATTTATTTTAAAAATAATAAAACGATTTTCGAATAAGAATTTAAAAGAAAAAGCAGAAAATATTAAATTTATTAGACATTAAGAAAAATTGGCTGCATCAGGGATAGAACCATCAACCTGAGAAATATGACGATCAAGTGGGCAGACATTCTACCAAACATACAACGCCTGCACATTGTGAGCGAACTAATTAGAGTATATGAAGGTTAGAGTAGAAACAGTCCAGAAATTTAAATATTACTCTCCGCCTTTGCCATCCTTTTAAGAATGAATTTCGTATAGAATAAGGGGAAGGATAAGGCTTGAAATAATAGCATTAAATGCTCAAAAAGAGGGGATGGGGTGGATTTCAAACTCGCTTTCAATTTTGCTAACCTTAACTCATGAAAAATCCAATATGGATGCCTGTATCCATTCCAGGTACAACCACTTCAGAAATTCACGTACAGACAACTTAGGCTATTATTATATAGGAGATTGACACTTTTGGGCAGGAGATAATTATCTAATTATCAAAATCCTACACGAAACATTGATTCTATTGAACATTTGATTGATGTCCAAATGACATTTTGGATATTGATCTTTATGCTCAATTGAACTTGTGTATTCTGTGGGTGTAAATGTTAAAAAGGAACACAATGAGGTATGTTCATGTTTTGTTTTCTTAAAAAGACAAATTAAAACAGTTTTATATAAGAAAATTTTATATATTATATAAAGCTGGTAAATGACTTTACTACATTGCAGACATGCCAACTACTCTGGATTCTCCGGAGCTGCTCCGGAGAAATGAGAAAATTTGATAACTCTGGAAACTCCTCATATTACTCCAGAAAATAACAAACTTTTGAACAGCTAAAAGATTACAATTTAGCAATTAAATACAAAGTTTTGCAAAAAATAATGCTGAATATTACTTATTTCACATGGTAATACAGCATGTTAAAAGTTTTCAGTACTGTGTGGAAAAAAAAAAAACTGAATTTAAGTAAACAAACTCTAGATTCTCTGATAGTAGAAAAATAAAAATATTTTAATCAGGGTCAATATTGCTATAAGAAACACTGTTCCCAAAAATAAGTTACTAAAGCTAAAAAAGGCTACTCACAAATTTTTAAAAGCGTAAATTTCAATTTACCTTTTACAATTTACTACCGTGTAAATATTTTAAACTAGCATATAGCCTGTCATATGACGGGCTATATGCTAGTGATGAGACAGGTTAAAAAAAAAAAATGGTTTGCTTTTTTTGGTTGAGAATTATTTTGCCACAAAATATTACCTTAAAAAAATTATTTACGTAATATCTAAGTTTAATGATAAAACGTATGAAATAATGCAGAATATATTTAAATAATCTAAAATAAATGATTAAATGTGATGGTTAAAGGAATGACGACATAATGCTAGAAAAAAGTTGTTATTTTTACCTATTTATTATGTGATAAATTGATACATTTAATAGCCTGCTCTTAAAATGGGGATTGATATAATAATGGTAATATGTGAATTTAATAAAATAAAAATAATAAAAATCATAAAAATTTGAAAAATGATAAAAATTTATTTTAAAAATAATAAAACAACTTTAGGAATAAGAATTCAAAAGTAAAAACAGATATTATTAAATTAATTAGACATTTAAAAAAACTCGGCTACGTCGGGGGGCAGAACCATCAACCCGAGAAGTATGACGATAAAATGGGCAGACACTCTACCCCATGTATCAGCTTACACGTAGTGCAAGAAATGGTTAGAATATATAAGGGTCAAGTAAAAACAGTCCAGAAATTTAAATATTGCGCTCCGCCCTCGCCATCCTATCAATAATGAATTTAGTATAGAATAAGAGGGAGAATAAGGCTTGAAATAATAGCATTAAACACTCGAAAAGGGGGGATGAAGTGGATTTCGAACTCGCTTTGAATTTTGCTAACCCTCTCATAAAAAATCCAATATGGATGTCTGTATCCATTCCAAGTACAACCGCTTCATAAATTCGTGGACAGACAACTTAGGCTATTATTATATAGGGGATTTAATTTAATTCAAAAACCAATAAGATATGTACTCATGTGTAATTTGTAATTAGCATGTTAAAATTTGGAACCATGCTTTTGCTCCAAACACAAATGCCTGAATGTTGACATGTCTGACATTGTGTCGGAAAAATTTATTAAATTCATGAGTTTGCTAATGGCTACTGTACAGGAAAAATAATGAAAGCAAATCTTGTAACTGTTCAGAGACTCTTTTATTAGAATACTCTATTTGTTGTCCTTCAAGTAATGACTCTGTTCAACATTGGTACCAACAATTTTAGGACATGGGAAAAATAGAGAGTAGCAAAAGCATATTCTTTACTACTATTAACCCTTGACCTTTTATTTTAAGGGTATGATAATCACTGAGTGTGTGCAACTGTAATTCTGTATATCACAAAGATATGTGACAAATTGATGAAGACATTGGAAAAATATTTTTTGAAATGCTATAAAACATTTAGTATAAAATAGAGTATTTGGTGGATATTTTGCATTCCACAAAGAGAGCTTATGTAGAAGTTATTTAATGTTTTAATTTTTTTTGTGTATTTTAAATATTCTCTCAAAGAAAACAATAAACATTTACCATAGTCATGGTTTCCGCACACCTGGAAAATCAGGGAAAGTCATGGAAAATCATGGATTTAGACAATGGATTAATTTTGTCATGGAAAGTCTTGATTTTTCAAGTAAAATGAGTAAAAGTCATGGAAAGTCATGGATCTAACTACTCATGGTCTAAACTACAGATTAAAAAAAAATGCATTGAATTGTTTAATTCTATTTTTACTTGTCAATTAGCTGAAGTTACTGAGTTTGGTATTTATGTATTATCCTATTGACCATATTGCCAAGCAAAATTTGTTCACCAAGGGAACTCAAAGCAAGAAAACTTAATGGGTGGGTAAATGTATATTATTCAGGTTTTTTTTTTAAATTGTAGATTAAAATTTTATTAATATAATAATAATTATTTTTTAATAAAAATTAGTTAAGATTTTTGCACAAAATATAAGTTTATCTCTAGGGATATTGTACATAAACATTATAGGGTTATATTTGACTATTATTCATAGTCACCTGGATAATACCAAAGTACCCTGAATTCAAATTGGAAACATTTTGATTGAAAAATTGCTATACGATTAAACTTAGGTATGTAGATACAACAATTTATTTTTATGTATATGAGTTTATTAACACTTATAAATTAAGTTTATAGTTTTTTTTATGATAAAATTCCTGTAATTTCTCTAAAAGCATATATTTTATTTGTATGTACATCAGAAGTTTTATTCATACATACTTTAACGAAAGCTTTTTAAAGTCATGGAAAATGATCTGATAAATCAGGGAAAGTCATGAAAAGTCATGGATTTGAAAAATTTTATTTTGGCAGATACCCTGCATGGTTGATTCTAAGTAAAGGAAAAAAATTTTTCAACTTTACTCAAACTTAAAAAAAAAAAACTTTTGTGCTAGTAATTTGAAATGAAAATCATATTAATAAGGTGGCGTTCCAGAAGTCTGATCTAGAGGATATCTTAATTTTAATATTGTGATATATTGTTCACCAAATATCAATATTTTTGATATATCAGTATATTCTGATTCATATATTTTACTTCATTATACTGTTGTATAAAAAATTCTACTGTATAAGTATGTTTTGCATAAAATAAAACACACACACATGTAAATATGTGTGTTGGTTATCTAGAAAACACTAATTCAATTTTGTAACTTAACATTAAAACAATACATAATTTTAATTTTTATATATTGCTTTAAAAAATTCAAATCTTTTCCCTAAATATCTGATCTATAATGCATAATATTCAAAACTTTAAGAAACAAATTAATCTAATGACACAAGAAAATGTGTATTTTCTTGTTTTATTTGATTCATGTCATATGTATATCTATTGTCTAAAGATAATAGATATATTATATGAAAAAGATGCACTTGCTTTTTTTTTTTTTGCCCTGTAAAATGTCACAAAAAACCTAATTTCTTCTTCTTCCTCTCTCTCTCTCTTTTTACTTTTTTAATTTCAGAATTTAAATCGTTCGGATAAATCTGTCTTTAACAATTTTTGGAATTGACCCACATTAGTTTACAGAAACTATAATTTTTTTTACAGGTGCAGATACCAATATAAGGAATAATGAAGGTAAAACACCTTTTGAGCTTACTAATGACTCATCTACTGCTGCCTTATTAAAGCCTTACCACAGATCTTGTAAGTTTATTTTAGTTTTTCTATTTAAAAATTTCTGTTGTTTAATTGTTATATCAAGCTGTTTTTCTTTTACTTAAAAAAAATTAAAAAATATAAACTGAAACCTTTCATATTACATTTGATAATATTCAATAATATTTGCTTTTCTATTATAATATAAAAATCTGTATGTACATGGTTTCCGCACACCTGGAAAGTCGGGGAAAGTCATGGAAAATCATGGATTTAGACAATGGATTAATTTTGTCATGGAAAGTCTTGATTTTTCAAGTAAAATGAGTAAAAGTCATGGAAAGTCATGGATCCGCTAAACTACCGATTAAATAAAAATGCATTGAATTGTTTAATTCTATTTTTACTTGTCTTTTGACTGAAGTTACTGAGTTTGGTATTTATGTATTATCTTACTGACCATATTGCCAAGTAAAATTTGTTCACTAAGGAAACTCAAAGCAAGAAAGCTTAATGGGTGGGTAAATGTATATTATTCTGGTTTTTTCTTAAATTGCAGATTAAATTTTTTTAAATATAATAATAATTATTTTTTAATAAAAATTAGTTAAGATTTTTGCACAAAATATAAGTTTATCTCTAGGGATATTGTATATAAACATTATAGGGTTATATTTGGCTATTATTCATGGTCACCTGGATAATACCAAAGTACTCTGAATTCAAATTGGAAACATTTTGATTGAAAAATTGCTATATGATTAAACTTAGGTATGTAGATACAACAATTTATTTTTATGTATGCTAGTTTATTAACACTTATAAAGTAAGTTTATAGTTTTTTATGATAAAATTCCTGTAATTTCTTTAAAAGCATATATTTTATTTGTATGTACGTCAGAAGTTTTATTCATATATACTTTAACGAAAGCTTTTTAAAGTCATGGGAAAGTCATGAAAAGTCATGGATTTGAAAAATTTTATTTTGGCAGATACCCTGTATGTAAAGTTTGCAAATATTTATCCTTAATTATAATATTTAATAAAGTATATTTTAAAAATTCAATGTTGTTCCATTTAATGTTTTCTATTTTAAAAAAATGGTAAATTTTTCTATTAAAAAGAATGGTAATTTTTTTATTTACTTTTTAATTTTTAGCAACAACAAGCAATGCTGAAGACTATGGTGATTCTGAAGATTCTGAATGATATTCATTGACTTCTAATGATTTTATGAAACCACAAAGTTCTACTTCAGGACTAGTCACTGTTAGAGCTTCCGTTTTGTGTTATTTTTCTTCCACTGTTAGGTTACAAATTGTAATACTTCAAATGTTAAAAGGAAAAATGATAGTCTGAAACAAATTTCTTGTACTTTTGATTGAAAATTAGTCCTGCCTTAAATTATTAACTTTAAGTAGTTATATAGAAATTTTCAATAATATAAACCTTATATATGATTATCATAATGAATATGTATGCGAGTCTATCAAGTTCCTAAACTTTTGTAATTTTTTTTGCAAAAATAGGTATAAAAATTTAAATTACTTGATACTCAATAATTTGCAATATATTTTTGTAAATAAATGAATTTTTATAGGTATTATAGTTATTTCCTGTATGTAGAATTAACTACAGAATATATGAAATTTCTGTTAAAAATACCAGTATATTTTTGCTAAAATATGCTAATATTTTACTTATTAAAAGTTATAATGTAGTTTTAAATATTTATTTTTGATATATAAAATGTTTTTAGCTTTTTAGTTTTTTGTTAATAATACTCTAAAATTAGGCATTCAATCAAACTGATTTGAATTTATGTTAGTTTTTATATGATTCAGTGTGAAATGTAGGTTAAAAATTTATTAGACATAATGTCAGAATGAATGTAAAAAAAAAAAAAAAAATTCACTATGTTATTGCATTTAATAACCATTCTTTTATGCTAAGTGATTGCAACTTGTACCATCATAATTATAAGATAATGATCTCATTTAATTGATGTGAGAGGTATATCACTATCTTTTAATCCTTTTTTATGATTGATTGATTAAGGGAAGTATTAAAATTCTATGGTATGTGTAATAATTGGCTATAAAAAAGTAATTGATTGTAAATGTTTTCAAGACTAGTTTCTAACACATTTTTGATTGTAGAACCCTCGTAAGTGTTTTCAAAAAGTTCCGAAACCCTCTACAGTTTTTGACCCATAAATTCCTTTTCTCCCCTGATTTTGATGTTATATTTCATGAAACATTTATATTACTTAGATTTCACTCAGTTCAGTGGTCTTCAAATTGGGTGTTGAAAGACATCCCTGGGGGGTGCCACAAGTAAGTTTTTAAGTGTAAACTAATACAAATAAACTGTAGTCATATAATGAATCCATAAGATACATGTAATTATCTTAGTCTGTTTGAAAATGATTTTGTGTTAGTGGCTAATATTTTGTTCATGATTGTGCTGGTAATAGAAGGTACCAGCATATAACCCTTACATTGTTATTTTGATGCAATTTAGAGCACCATATTTATGAAAAAAAATGTTTTACACATGTGACAACCAGAGTTGGCAAAAGCCCGGGTTTTTTTCAGAAAAAACCTAAACCAGTGAGTTTTTGGTCTTTTTTCGAGTTTTTGGACTTTTTTCGGGGTTTTTTTTTTTTAGGGTTTTTGGGCTTTTTCGGGTTTTATCGGGGTTTTTACTATGCTTTAATGAGTTTTAGATGCTTTTTTGGGGATTTGAAAACTATTCAGGTTTTTTGTTATGTAAGAGGACAGGATATATAATTAATTGTATGATTAAAATAAATTTAAAATGTTAATCACTTTTTAAAATTAAAAAATTTAAAGATCAATTTTAAATTATGCAGAAGAAATTTTTGTCTAAATTAAAGAAAATTTTGAAATTTTAAAATAAATTTTTTTCATATTATAAAATTTTTCTAAGATCAAAAAATGGCGATTATTTTATACTAAATTTTGGCTTTGAAATAGTTGCATTTGAAATTTTTTTTTTCAATAAAATGTATTAAATTATTGCTCTATATTTGTTAGCAATATTGTGTTATTAAAGCATTCAGAAGATATTTTTTTAGTTAATTTGTAAGTTATATATGATAAGTAGCAGAATGAATTATATATATTATCCCCATGTTTATTTATTTGCAGTTGTTATACATATTTTTTTCCCAATTTTTCTTGTCCATTTTTCAATTAATTTTATCACATGTAATACTTCAATATTCTTATTTTTTTCATCATACATTCTTATTAACTTTGTCTAACTTAGATTTTATTGTATTTGTTCTACAGATAACTATTTTTCCCTGAAAAGTTTTTGTTTTTTTCTAACAGTTTAGACCCCCTCAAATTAAATAAAATCTAGAATCATTGTCAAAGATGAAATATGTAATATATATTATAGATTTAATTCAATATATTTATTATTAGTTAAATTTGTGGAATTTTAATTAAAGATTTTGAGAACCCAATTTTGAAAAAACCCACTTGGGTTTTTTCAAGTGGTTAAAAAAAAAAAACACTCGCTCGGGTTTTTTTGGATTGGGAAAATGAAGCCAACCCTGGTGACAACACAAATAAAATATAGGAAAAAGCTTAATGCAGATTACTGTAGATCTATAGTGTTAGATTTTGATTGTTTGTGCAAAATAATCCTAACAAAACCCATTCACTAATCACAATGTAAGAATTGATAACAGCAAGGGTAGTTGGAGTGCTACAATGCTGGTGTCTATTTTGCAATAGGAGGGCTACTAAGACTGGAACCTACTGCTTAACCCCTTAACGCATTTGCCCACGTCTGACATGGGTGCAATTCAAAATAAACAAATAATCAAATTGTTTAGAATTTGTATAACAATTTTTTTATAACTTTTACCACCTTTGCTACTCCCTAGTCAACCCCCAAAACTGAAATTGCAAAAAATAACTACATTATACCTATGTATTCCTTTTCTGTAAAAAAAACTGTTATTTTTTTACCAGTTATTCCGTAAAAAAAAACTTGTGCTTGAATGTGTTAAAGGTGCATAGGTGCCAATGCTTCCAATATACTCAGAAGTTTTTCGATTTTTTTTTTTTGTGTGTGTTTCCAATATTTTGAGTATAAAACTTATTCTTCCGATTTTCAGCATTATAGTCTAAAATCTCTAAAAATTCCCATTCTCTGTTTTTCCCCCTATCGATAATTCTGTATTCCATCAAGAAATACAATGAATATTCAGTCAAATAAAAATTTAAAGAAAATCAGAACTGATGTAAGACAATATCTGTCTAATAAAAAAATTAGAACAGTTAATAAATTGGGAAATTCGGTAAAAGTTTAAAATGTTTTGAAAATGAGTTTGGCAATTGATTTTTGAAAATAGCAAAATCTTGTAGAACAATATTAGGAAATGCTTAAATCTAATATGTTTGTTTTATATATTGGACAAACAGTATTACAATTTTTCACCTCTTTAATTGTTTTATATATACACTAAAATAATGTTATTTCAATAAACAGAATTTTTTTTACTTTTAAAGCATTTGTGAATACTAAATTAATATATGTTTCATAGTTTAAACAAACCTTGCCATTTTTCCCTATTTTTTCCTTTTTAAAATTTATATTTCTATCTATATACTAAAGAATGTTACTGCAATAAATACAGATTTTTCTCTTTAGAAAGTTGGCATCTATGCAGCTGATTCCAAATGGTAGAGAAAATCCATGCAAGTAGTAGGATTTGAACCCACGAATTTCGGTATTGAAGTACAATGCAGTAGCATGAGTTGTGCTATTGTTTAGACAGCATTATGCAAATTTTAAATTCAGCTGCATCACTTATTTTTATTTTTGTTACTATTACCAGCACCTGTATAATGTAATTAACAATTTTCATGCACTTTTAAAGAAAGGTATATGGCATACGCAGAATTTTTTCAAGGGAGGAGTTCATAATCTTAAAAAATAATAGTCTGTGTAATTTCTACTAAAGGCTTTATTTTTGCCATTTTGTCTGAGATCATCCTTTGTGTATGCCTTGTGGTTTTGGCAAATGATAATGCAGTTTCAAAGGTGCCATGAGTATTAAAGGTTTGAAGACCACTGATTTAATTAAATGTAATAACCACTAAAATCTTTCATAAATGCAAATAGGGATTATGAAAGATTAAATATTAAGATAAGGTAAAAAAAAGTAAACTCTGATGAGAAGAATGTTACTGCTTCTCCAATTCCATGATACTTTATAAATTTAGCTTTATGTTTAGTAATTAAAATTACATATTTAATGCATTGTTGATTCTGTTTTTATTTTAGCCTATCTTTATATAAATAAGCAATAACAAAGATCAAAACAGCTTTGGGGCAAATTGTCTAAGAATCTAGTAACTGTTTTAATTTTACCTAACATGCCAGTGAACAGTTGAATAAAATCATATGTAAATATGATGTACTCAGTTTTAAGGTAACATCACGTGTAAATGTTAGGTTCATTTAGTTAGTTAAAACTATACCTTAAAGTAATGTTCAGGTTAGAATCACTAAATACACCACTATTTAAACAATTCAATGAATGCTATGCCATAACGAGAACAAATAACTGAACTTTCTTGTGATAATTTGGTTAGGTTAATTTTAATTTTAGACTTTTACAGATGAGTGTAAAATATATCTTTGTATAAAATTTATGAAATCACACAGAATATCAACAGTTTTTGGTAGAATCCTAGTGTTTCACAGAACACCAGTCGGGATCTGCTGTTCTAGAGTATTTTATTGTTTGAGTATTTTAAAATATTTTCATGTCTTACTATTATATATTTATTTTACTTTTTATTAAATGCTGTAAAAAAATCTACTGTAGAATAAAGTTACTAGGATATTAGCTACTAATTCTAACTGGAATTTCACTATATTTTGCGTTTGTATGTGCATTTATATTTTGTTTTAAAATTGCTGCTTTTAAATCCTGCATAAAGACTTGAAGTACATAAAGTGCAGTTATTTTATTATTATTATATGCTTTTGACAGTAATCAAAGTTTAGAGGATTGCTTTATTCTTACTTAGTTGTACTTTAATTTCACTGCATTCTTGTTTTGTATAGCATATACTCTCTATAACTTTATCTTTTTTTAATATATGTGTGTAATGTATGAATGAATACACAAGTAAACCTTATGCATTCCAACTATAATACTTCCTCTCAAAGTTTTTAAAATCCTTTTTAAATTGAGTAAGGTAAGGTGTAAATGTTATGTTTATTTAGTTGTTAAAAAAATGCCTAAAAATTTGAGTTAAGAAATGTACAGGTTTCAAAATAGTGGCCACTATGTCAGCTATACATATACAATTGAGAAAAATAGTAAAATATTTAATTAAAAGGAATTTTTCTACTGCAAAGTAATATTTTTTGTTATTTTACAGGGTTTCCACGGTCCTTAAAAGTCCTTTAGAACTCCTTAATTTTTGTCAAAGTTCCTTAAAAACTCCTTAATTTTTAAATTGTAATATGATCAATTTCTCCATTAACGCGATCCACCTTCGCCACGAGATTTGCTATCAGTTTTCTTATGGGACAGTTTTTTTTAGTTACTTATTATTTGACCAATAAATAATCTGTAGCATACTGAAAAGGTTTAAAGTCAGCTGCCCTTTCCTAATAGCTAACAGTCATGCAGATTTTAACTAAGCAAAGCATGGAGGTTGGGGGGGGGGGGTTTGTAGATATTTCAGTTACTTATGGAACTTTATTTTTTTTTGCATTGAATGTAATAGAAAAGTCGAAAACTTTCTTCTTTCCCAGGGAACATCGGGTATAATCAGCTAGTATATACATACATTCAATTTCAATTTACTTTATAAAGATAAGATTAAAAAATTTTTTAAAAATACATATTTTCAATTTCATTTTACTTTATAAAGATAAGATTAAAAAAATTTAAATTGATTGGAATATGATTAACAGATTAAGTACTGTCTTTTGGTACTGGTAACTGGATTTAAATCCTACAGTTGGCATGGATTTCCATAATCCATGCCAACTGTAGGATTGGTGTAAAAAGTTTCCAACCAATAACCAACCCCTTAAAATAATCAGCAAAATTTGATTTTCTTTTTGAGATTAATTACTTTATTCAAAACAACCTGTTTAATTTGTGCCAGTGGGTATATCAAAGGAAAACTTTTTAAATAATTTGTCACAGTTACAGATGGTCTAATATACACATAATTATTACATATTTGAAACAGTTAAAATTTTGTTTGAATTCAGAGTAACTGTGGTCATAATATATACTCTTAATATCAATAGTTTAAAAATAATAAATTTCTTTTTAATTGCAATTTGGTGATTGTTGTTTAAAAAAGGATAGAGGTTATAATATTGTAATTATAAAGGGAGGTCTGATGCTGCTAAAATGAATTTTTAATTCTGGAAAATGTAATAACCTTATAGTATTTATAGTGGTTTTTTTTTTACGATTTTATAACATATGAAATAAATGCATTATTAGAGTAGTTTCCGTTACTGCATGTTTTTTAGATATGAAAAGAGTATATTTTTTTATCCATATTTTTTTTATGTTGAAGAGTATACATTTTACTGTGAGAATAACCAAAATAAAAAAGTTTTTTTTTAAATATATTCTTTGGTTTAAAACACCATTTTATTTATGGTGAAAGTATAGTTTAAGTGCATTTGTTTCTTTTTAAAAATGTTTGTTTTATAAGGGATTATATTCATTTGAAAATCCAGTAACTATTTTGTTTATTATTCAGTCCTGCATCTTTTTACTGGGCTAAATTTTATGTACTTAATAATTTTATACTTTTATGAAATAAAACTTTTTTCTTCTGTGAATGAATTAGTGTTTATTTAAATCTATCTGGGGAATATCCAATTTTGTTTCCAGTTAAATTGATATAATGCATAGATGTGTGGCACCAAAATTGATAATATTTTCACTCTCCAAATTCCAATAGTTGAAACGACTAGGTATAAATATTAGAAGGAATCCTCAATTTGCAACCATGTATGTAACAACATGTGCCTAAATAGTAGTCATGCTTTTAATATGAATTGCACATTAAGGAAAAATTAAGTATTTTCCCCAATTTTTTCAACATGCCTTGACTTTATTTTATTGACTACATGGCAATAACTTACTTTTTTTTTTTTTTTTGGCTGAGTTTTTTTTAGCTTTTAATAATGTTATATGACAACTAGTAATAGCAACCTTTCTTGCTGTCATTTTCATAAAAAATGTGAAATTAAAAGTGACCATGCTGGTCATGAACATATCATAATTTTTATTAATAAAATGTATATATTTTGTATTAAATTATATATAGAATTGTAGTTAAAGATTTTTAAAACTGAAATTTTGTTCAACATAATATTATGTAAATATTAGTGCAAACAACTTGCACAAATTTTATTTACTATGCTTGGTATGATCTGATGGGTTTATGACTTTAGACACTTTAATAAATAAAAGCATTAAATTTTATTTACATCAAAATATATTCTTTCATGCTTCAGTTCAATTTGCATCCTCATCTGATATCATCTCTACATCTTTTATATTTACTGGTAGAATATCACCTTGGTTACTTACTCTTGCACAACGATATGCATCTCTAGGAAGAAATAAAAAGTTTGCATTTAGTAAAAGCATACAAACATCTTAAAAATAATATATAAACTATACTATACCATATGGAGTTGAAGTGCATATCCAGTACTACCAATAGTATTCAACACTAGTGTTTTATCTCCATTTAAATAGCAAAACCAGTTAAATTGTGCAATAAAATTTTTTTTTGTTCAGTATGTTGATAAAATAATACATTTGTTGTTACATAATTTCAAGCCATTATACAAGCCCATGAAATATCTGAATGCAAGTTTAAGGAAAAGGGTGAGGCACAAAAGTGAAAAATTGGATCACTATTCACAGGATTTCTTTCTGTTTTCTTGTACTTATCAAAATTTAATAGTCTGTAAGACACAAAAATATCTAAAATATTCCATTTTTGACCTACAAATATATCAAATTTTGATTTTTCCTAGTATTGTATAAAGAAATAAGCAACTTTTTTCATCTTGTCATTCTTAAAGCCTTGATTTAAGTGGTGAATTTGGTTGCAGAACTCCCATTTTTAATACAAAGTGCAACATTTGAAAATATTACAACAGCATGAGTTATTTTTAACACTTTAGTATTTAATTATACTGGAGAAAGGTACCTTTTTTTGCTATAACAACTTGAATCACCTTTAAGAACTTTGATTAGCAGATCAAAATTATTGTCCCTTATTTTATTAGCACTAGAACTTGGAATAATTATATTTTATTGATGTTATAGAGAGTATTATTTATTTTTTATTCAGGTCTTTAGTAATATGTAAAAATTGAAAAATCTATTTAATTTTAACAGAAATGTACATAACTAATAAAAAAGATATATAATACGTGCTTCTGTGAAAAGCATGGCACTTAACAGTATACTGCTGATTTTAAAGTAAAATTTGTAAACAGTATCTTATCTTTTAAAAATGTCAATTGTACTATTGAAAAAAAGATTCTAAAGATATTAAATTCATAAAAATAAATAATGATATACTATCACTGGACTAGAGGTTATATCAGAAATTTGTAGGTATTTAGCTACTTATTCTGGCATAAGCAATCTATATCAAAGTACATATGATTATTTTTAAAATTTGAAATATTGATAAAAATATCAACCTAATATAATAATATTAGGTTATTTTTATATATAATATAAAAATAACCTATTATTATATTAGGTTATTTTAATTGTAATAAACAAAATCTATATGCATAAAGATTTTGTTAATTACAATTAAAATTCAACTACAACTATCCTGGGAAAAGAAAATTTACAGTTAACTTTTACTGATTACCAATTACTTGTGCAACTAAAAGTCAACTGATTTTTATAAAAAGCTTTACTGGTGACAATTTTTTAAAAAGTGGAGAATATATAATATATATTAAAACAACTATATTAATTAAAATCAAGAGATATTAACTAGTTGTATCATTCCAAAGCTTACTTTTTGAGATAATCTCTTTATGATTCCAGTTTTATTTCAAATTATTGATGAATAGTTATTACAGCTTTGACTATGGCAAACCAGTGTTTGGTAACACCAAGGTTGTATTTAAAAAGGCCAAACTCACCTGCTCCCCCCCCCTAGGGAAAACTTAAATCTTTATTTTTTTTATAAATTATAATACAAACATTTTTTATTCAATAAAATTGCAAAACATAAAAGTTAAGTATGCAATACTGATTTAGAACTAGTATTGTTACACAGCTTAATGCAACTGCAGATAGTTTTTTTCATTTTATAAAAAATGTAATCCTTTTTTATTACACATATTATTATAGTTTATCTATAAATATATAATTTTTATTTGAAAAATTTAAAATTTCTTAGATATCTTTATATGCATTTTATTACATAAAAATTGCAATAAAAATTTTACAGACATTGCTGAATGGACAGACCTAAGTATTTTGCTCCTTTTAATGGAAAAGTAACACAAAAAGAATTGCCATGCAAAGTTTAATCAATTTGGAATCTTGGACGATATGAATATTTTCATCATAAATAATAATAAAATTTTATTTAGCACCAGTTTTGTTGCTTTGTAAATCAAGGTGTAGCCAGAAGGTCAATTTTTGCAACAAACTTTAATATTATGAACATCAAACTTTGTTAATATAAATTAACTAAACTATATGAGAGGGAGAGAGGATAATTTCAAAAAGTACTCTAAATGTATTAATAGTTTGTTTTAAATCTTTAAGAACATATCTAAAGCTTGGATACTGTATTGAAAGATGGACCACATAGTTTGAATTTTGATAACATCTCTTTGTTACAACTTTGTAATTTTAAATAATTTCGTAGATATAAATTATTTTTATAATTGTTATAATAATTATAAAAATTATATTGCCTCTGAAATAAAAATGTACCTTAATACTTTCTGGAAAAATCCTTTTTACCAGAAAGTGGTTCCCAAAAAAGCCTGGGTGGATTTGTGGGAGTTACACCCCCCCCTTGCCATACCCTACTCAATACCAAGTCTTGATCTCTACGATCATGTTCAAGGAAGAAAATTCTCCAGAGCAGCAGTGCTCTTGTGAAAACAGGTTGTATACTGGATAAAGATAAAGGTTGTATACTGGACAAGATAATGTGAAAACAGGTTGTATACTGGAAATTTGAAAGAATAACCCAAATTAGAATTTAACTAGTACTCTATTAATTACAATAAGTTTTTCAACTTATTAAGTATTGAACTTGAGGAATATTTATTATGAAATTAAAATGTTAAATTTATTACAAAAATGTTAGAAAATTTTCTGCTACAGGAAACCAGTGAAGTTCACAATGATAAAATATAATACTTCATAAATTTTATTTTTACCTGCCATGCTTGCATTTAGTAAAAATCACTTCTTTCAGTTTTCCATCACTGCAACAGAGACGACAAACTACATGCCTAGGTCTCTTCAATACTGGTTTCACTATTCTGTTCCAATTTTCATAATCTTAAAAGAAAAGAAAAATAAGAATACTGTTTATGATATATATATATATATATATATATATATATATATGTCAGCAAGAAAAAAAAATCTCTTTTTACTGATCACACCAAAAGTAGGCAATAATTTTAATTGCCTGGGCTTTCTTAGCGATGTTTGAAGTTCCCACAGTCATGCCAAGAGAAGCACTCATTTATAACTTTAACCCTTTAACAGACAGTGGTTTCATAGCAAAACCACCTATTAAACATCTTTTTTTTTAAACTTTACTTTTTGGAGTACTTTATCTTTTTATAATTATTTACGGCTCCAGTCTCATACTTCTGTGATATATGGAAGCCAATGATGTAGAATCAAGAGCTTTTGCAGTTAAAAAAAACTTTTTTGAGATATGGATGAGTTTTCGATTATATATATATATATATATATATATATATATATATATATATATATATATATATATATATATATATGTATATATTTATATATAAATATTATACATTTTATATATTAAAAATACATTATATATTTTATATATTTTACATATTTTATACATTTTATGTATACATAATATACATTTTATACATATTATATTTTTGATATTTTAAATATATAACAGATGATAGTTTTAAGTTTAACTTATTTATTTCTTTTTCAATTGAAATATATGTATTTAAACTTTCTGTACTTGAGAAGTCAGATTCAATTTATCTTAGTTATGACCTCAAATAAAAGTATCTATACAAACAACATTTTTAAGTTGTTAAGATGTTTATTTATTATACCTGTTTAAGGATTATCATTTATTGTTCTTCTAGTATAGTTAAACTTTTAAAAAGGCATAATGTTCCAGTGTACAAGGGTAGGCGTTGTTCAGCTAAACCACTTCTCAAACCCTAATTTGGTATCCTATAAGGCAAACCCTTTTAAGGAATGTAAAGAAAATTTATATATTTTACATATACAAGGCTTATAGATAACATTTATAAACAAATTACATTAAATTCCCATGAATTTAATTTGGTGACCTTTAAAGGATTAAGACCAGGTGAATTCTCAATAAATATTCCTTAATTCCTCCATCACATACTTGATGCAAAACACATGTTACATATTCAAAAGTCACTTTGCATATGTTTTCTGTGTGAATGTCACCCCTGAGCAGTGTTTGTATGGTCTTCAAAATACTGAGTTTTGATTCATAGGCAGCATAAATATTTCTTTGCATTAGCAATCCTGGTATTTTTCATTTTGATGCCATTGTAAGTTACTTCTGACTTTTTGTATTCACACTAAAAGTTGTGAATTAGCACTGAAAGCAGTATAGCACATTGGAAGTGCACAGTACTTATCTGGAAGGTTCCATTCAAATTTGCTTTTGCTTACAGTTCTACATTATAGTATCCTGGCAACTGAAAACATCTGTATGACAGGTTGTTTTGATTGATCGGCTACTGCATATCTTGCCACACTAGCAAAAAATAAAAAAAGGAATATACCACTGCTTACCAAGTCTTGCATTAGTTTTACTGAATTTTGTAGTGTTTCTTGTTTAATATTTTTATGCAAAATGTCAGGAAATAAATGTTTTTTTAATACACTGGATAAGTTGGCTCAGGGTGACTAACCAAATAGGAATTTCAGGGAGCAGACAGTTTGGAAAATTTATATTTTGTTTTATTCCTATCAGGCACAGATTTCTATAACAGCACTTATGGTAAGTAGATTTTGTCAGTCTCTTTTCACTTGTAGATTGAAATTTGTTTGCAAATTTTGTCAATCTACAGCATGATGGAATCTTTCATCCATAAGAATAATAATCTAGTTGCAGGGCTGATACATCAAAGTTGCAAGCCACATATGGGGCTTCAAATTTCTGCCTCTATGCATTCTATCAATAGTAATCAATATATATATATATATAATGCACTGTCTGATACCTTAATTTTCTTGATTAATTGACAAGTTGATTAGGCTCTTCAATCTCAAAAGTCTGACAACCCTCTGGTCTAGGGAAAGAGTGCAACTTTTATGCAAAACAGAATAACTCAATGTTTTTTGTACTATCTCAGATAATCTGTCATGCAATTTCAGAGAAAATTTTTTAACCTGTGGTCAATGTATGGATAATGCCTTACACATGGAAAATAAAGTTTTTTGCACTTAAATAGAGAAATCATGAAGTTAAATAAATGTTTAAGTAGAAATAAAAGTAATATTCTTAAAATCACACTAAATTGTGAAAATCTGATTTTTAAAATTATTCACTTGAAAAAAGTAAAATATGCACTTTTCCAGGCCATAAAACTTAATTGACCTTGATGATGTTAAAGGTATACATAGTAGCAAAAAATGCTATTTGCAAAAACAGGTAATAAAAAAATTATTTTGTACAAATATGTAATCTCTAAACTTCTTATAAGTGGCTGATAGTTGTAACTTTAGATAAGATAACAGATCAAACCACTTGTTATTTTTGTAGTTTTTAAAAAGAAAGTTACAACTAGATTAGATAGTTTTTGAAAAAGATTTGCCATGTAAAAGATGTAATTAAAATATAAAAAATAAATTAATATAATTTCAGGAAAAACTACGGCTAAAAGAGATACATAATTATTTATGGTGTCTAATGATTTAGGAAAAACAATTAAAGAAAAAAAGTACTATGTTTGGGACTGTAGTTAAAATAGAGCAGACTGCAAACGATTTGAAAAAATCTAATGTGGATAATTCAATACTTACTTTCTTCTCTCAGACCTTTCCTTATTACTACATAAGATATCCAGTCCTTTTGAATTACTTGAGAATACTGTTAGGAACAAGAGGAATGAATATAAACATAGGAAAAAACTATTTATTAATGCATGGGGTATTAGGTTTAGTGCACTATTACAGTATATTTACTTAAAGTAGTTTTAAAGGTGGACCAGCTGCATAGCTTTATTTTAACTTTATACTATGGGATATTTAGAATGCCTCAAAATAAAAGTTTAAATTTTGGGCTTCAATAAATTCAGCACCCATGTTATTTTATTTTGACAACCCAAAATCACCTGCCCCAGGATTCACGAGGCAGAGACTCAATAATGTGAATGTCCCAACTACACAAACAGATCTGCATGAATCCCACTTGGTATTTCCATGTTTATATGCAAGCACATAAATATCAGTAAGTAATATGATTACTTAAGCAATTTAAAGTGAGTAAAGGACATTACAAATAAATAATATAAATGAATATATATATATATATATATATATATATATATATATATATATATATATATATATATATATATATATATATATAGCAATACATCCCACTTGGTATGCAAGCACATAAATATTAGTAAATAATATGATTACTTAAGCAATTTAAAGTGAGTAAAGGACATTACAAATAAATAACGTAACTGAATATATATATATATATATATATATATATATATATATATCAGGGTGGCTTATATTTTTCAACTTTGTTTTTTCTTATGTCTCACCTCCTCAGTTTTTTTAAACTGGCCTAAAACTAAGGAAGAAAAATATTGGGGTCCTAGCATACTTCTAGGTGATGCCCAGATGTTGTTAAACATGGCACTTAACAACATACCAAACTCACTACACAAAGAATGACTCTTCTGCGAGGAGGACCAGTTGCCTGATTCCAAATGTTCTGCCACTAATTCTTAGCATCCTCTGATTAAATGGGCTAACTCTTCCCAAGATCCTAGTACATTAGGAAAGAGTTCTTTCTATTTTTCTTAATTGTGCCTTTAATTTTAGCATTTAATTTTTGAAACCTCACACATATATAAGGGATTTGACATATATATGTAAAAGAGATTTAACCTTTTTTAAGAGGCAATTTTCATTTAAAAGATCTTAAAATTTTCCAGTCTTTGTAGAAAATTTTACAACACTGATATTTTCATATAATGCACAAAATACTGCTATAATTCAAGCTAAATGCCAGGTAAAAAGCCCACCTTGATTTGATTAAGTCCATGTGTCCAATTATAAAACTGGTTTACAAACAATAAGGGAAGAATTAAACAATATTTGTTATAAAATCTAAAAGAACTGTTTCATTTTTGATCTGAATGTCAACACATAACTTGTGCTATCAAATTGGAACAAAAAAATTAATTTTTATTTTTAACAGAGTATCAATACAAATTTACTTTTATTCCTTGTAGTTTTGAGCTAAATATAATGTAAAAGATGTTATTAATGAGAATTGAATGGGTTTTACATTTTTTTATAAGCTAAATTGTAACTTAAATATAAATATGGATGATTCAACTTCAAAGATGTTATGCATCTTTTCTAAAATTAAATTATGCTAAATAATTATAGTATGTTACAGTATATTCCCTACATTCTTATTACATATGTGTACTTATATTTTACACCTAAATGAAAGGATAAAAGAATTACAAATACTTATTAAATAGATTTGTATTGTATATATTAAAGAAAATGTTGAAAAAGCTTCAAGCCAACACATTTGAGCTCAAACATGGCAATAACCAATAAAATTAAAATTATAAACAACAAAAATAACATCTTACTCTTCGAGGAAACTGTGTGTAATATGGAACAGTAAATCCACAAGAACTGTTGTTTTTTTCTATAAACTTTGGGCAAGCAGAATCATGAGGACACTATTTAAAAAAGAAATAATGAGTTGTAAATTGTGTATCTTAGATTATTCCAACTATTATTAAAAAAATTGTTCAGCTTTCATAAACTTCATTAAACTTTGAAGAAAATTTCTACACATTTCACAACAGTCAATTTATTTAAATATATGGCAGTCTGAAAAATGCTTAAATCTTTAAAAGCACTCTTAATATATTTAACTGCTAGAAAACTTTCATAGTTTTAACATTAGTTTTAAGATCAGAATTTTGAACTATTTAAAGTAGATAATTTAAATATCATAAAAAATAGAATAAACAAATATATATATATATATATATATATATATATATATATATATATATATATATATATATATACAGACATATACTACATACAAAACTGATTTTCAGTAATTGATTTGTATTACTGTTTATAAAACTTTAATTCAGATTCACTTCAATGATATGGTGGTTAAACATGTATCTAATATTTTGAACAGATATATATTTAATAACAGCAATTTCAGTTCAATTAGGGATTTAGAATTAAAATTTGCTCACAGAAAAGAGACTAGAAGTAAACAAAAGGGTTACTGCATTATCACCAAATCATACCATTTTTGCACTTATATTGCTATACTGGGCATTTTATAAAAAAAAAATAAAGGGTCTAGATTTAGATGGCAATAAAATATTTGCTTAAAAGTTGGTAATCAGGATCAACATTCACTGCTTCTAGAAATTTATTTATAGTTGGCATTTTATTTAGAAAGAAAAATTCATGAATTTTTCTTTTAATGGTATTCTTGGAAAAGTTATCAATATTATCAAGGATTCTTTAGAGAAGTTTTGTCTTTTTTTTGGTAAATACAACACACTCTGACAGTACCCCTAAATAATTTAGGAAACAGAAGCTTTATTTATACTAGTAGCATTAGCTGTATATTTGACTATGTGTGTTATTAACAATTTACCGACTGATCGTCGATTAATCGACGTTTGCTCCCCAGCACTTACCAACCAGTAATCGATTAATCGAATTTTGATCTTTCTGTTAGATTTGGTTAGATTAGATTGACAAGTAGCAAGCAGCAAGCATTTCACATTCGTTATTCAAATAATCGGTGCTTTTTTCTAAGCTTTAGCCTTAGAAATGAATGGAAAGGATAGTCTCGACAACCTGTCAGATTGTCTTGACTGCCGTTCAGCAAGTAGTACTGATGATGAAAGTGATAGCAGTAGTATAGCCATTTGAAAGTGATGTCCTGGACCGCTAATATACAGTGATTCAGAAGACGAGGACATGAATAATAATGTTGAAGACAACAATGATGCATGGTCAACGAACGACAAGAGTATAATTTTGGAAACTTTCAAAGGCAGCTCTGGCATAAAAATTATGCGAAGTTCCTCCGAAGCGTAATGGATATTGTGAATTTATTCATTGGAAGTGACCTGATTTAGCACTTCATGAGGGAGTCTAATAGATATCATTATCAAATTGTGGAAAAATATAGAATTACATCAAAAACGAAAAACTACTGGTTAGAGTGCATTATATAGTAGTTATGCATTAGAGTGCTGTCTGAAGCTCGTACAGGATACATATCCAACTTTTGTGTGTATGCTGCTGATGGAAAAAAATTAGAAGAGACAGTATTATCAGTATCAACCGAACCGGTGTCTCGGATGATCTGCGGCTGAGCGGGCTGTGAAAGGACATAGTATGTTCGAACCGCTACCGGTCGGTAAAGTGTTAAGAAAATTGAGCTAGGGCTGTTTATGTCAGGAAAATTTGGAATGTAGTTGTCATTGACTTCAATTGTAATTACCTCTTTACATTTAATAATACTATCATTTGAAGACTGGCAAAACGGACTTCAAAGGAGACCAGTTCCAATCACAGGTGTAAAAATCTTCAGATGCTGTATTTGTATTCAAATTTAGCTCCTTTTTAAATAAAATAGCACAGACTGCATTTGATCAATAACGGGTGAAAATCAGAAGACCTTCAATTTATAGGTTGATGCCAAAATGTTATCAGAGTTGTCAGTTATATGACTTAGTTTACTTTCAGTTGTCTCTCTTCTCAGTGAGTAGACTATAGATTTATGCATAAAATATCTTTCCAAAGCGTCTACTAATAGGAACAATGAAAAACATGCAATTCTTTCTTTCTAATAAAAATTGAGTAATAATATTTAAGAAAACTGAGAGGGGAAATAAAATAACCATTTCCTCTACTAAATAAATTTAAGGACTGTAAAATTAAAAAAAAAGTGCATTTTAAGAATGAATAAATTTTTATTGCCCTTCAAAATAAATATTCAAACCGATTATACTTACAGGGCTCATTATGTGTGCTCCTGAAGAATACATAGAAAATTCTGGTGAACAATCATTTTCTACCTAAACACAAAATATATAAAATATAGCTTTTCTGTCAAATATATTTAAACTTTACATAAGTTAGAATAATAATAACAATAATTAAAAAAGGTTTGTTGCATGTTATAGAAGACAATGTTAGCTTATTCAAATCTTAAATTATAATACAATGATTTTATTTAAAATGTACGGGAAATAGTACTAGATATAATAAAATATTTAACATTTTAGAACTTTTGAAAAAAAAATGGGTATTTTTAAAAAAAAGTTGCATATAAATATTTATTTCTGCAAAATAGCTGAGAACAGGGCACACCACAATGCATAAGCAGTGTGCGTGTGTATAAAAATGGTTTGTTTTCGAGTGCTACAATCTACATTTTTGTTACACAAGATATATGAGTAGAAAGAAAAATTAATGTCAGTATTTATCATGCTTAATTATTTTTACAATAAAGTAGAATATTATTAGCTATTAATTTAAACCATCTAATAACAATGTATCTGAGAAAAAAATATATCTATAGCAACATAAAAATAGGGTTTTAAAAAGCAACTTACTTGCAGAATAAAATCTCTAGCATCTAAAACACAGTGAAATCCAGCCACAGTGCCATATTCTACAATAACCTAAAACACAAAAAGAAGAAAAAGGAATTTTTCTAAAAAAAATTTAATTGAAAAATGAGCTTTTAGCATTTTTTAATGACAGAAACTAACTTGTGATAATCTTTAGTAGTTAAATATATGTGAAGTTTTTCCCAAAATTAATATGAAAATATGAAAAAAAAAGTCTCTTGTAGTTTCAAAGACTCCATAGAGAGAAAAATTATATTTATAGCAAAAATTAGTTCAAAGTCACTTTAAGGTTTATTCTAGAGGCTGTCAGCTCATCTCTCTCTCTCTCTTTAAATCTGTGAATAATTATTACCTTTCCTTGTTTATTTTACTTGATAACCTTAGTTACACAAGTCTTTAAAAATCCTAAAAGTACAAACAAGCAATGAAAGGTATTTAAGTTACTTTACTAATAAAGAAAACTTTCATTCCAGGATATCAACAAATAATACTGTATGAAACTAAGTTCAAACCTTAAAAAGTTAGAGGGGTTAGAACTTAATTTTAGTACAACATTTTGTTTAAATGCTATACTAAAATCAATTAAAATTGTTACAAAGTGATTGAAAATTGAATTTTAGCATAACACTTAAAATACAAATCCTCTGAACACAACTATCAAGAACCTAAAGTAACTAAGTACCAAGCATTATCTTTTTTATTTATAGTTGATATTATAATTTTTTACTAATTGAATTAATATAACAAAATCAATTTTGCTCTTTTTTTTTTTTTTTTTTTTTTTTTTTTAAGTGGTAATGAGTTATTTTCTAAATATGTTGCTTTTTCAGGAATACCTACAGAATACTCCTCTCTTCCACAGTAAGGCCCCAATTTTTAACTGAAAAAGTGGTGAGGGATATCAGCTTTGGACAACAATAATATAGCAAGACTGGGAAATGATGAAAATCTTATATTGCCATATATAACTAGCTTTGAATAACAATATAACTGTATATCAATAGAAGAAATTACATTTTGATAATTTTTTTTAAGGTTTATTATATTGTAACACTATATAATATGCCTAAAATAAAAATATTTTAGAAAAGGGTTTTTCTCTGTTCTCTGCATTTTTGAGAAGTAAGGTAGCTGTATGAGTAAATTTAGTATTTAGGTCAAATTAAAAAAAAATTTTCTACCTTTTGGTCAAATTTTTATACAATGTCTGCATGTTCTCACAGTTGGAAAAACAAGTTTATAATGTAGATTAATAGATGATCACTTATATTATGCCTGTCCCTTCCACAATGCCTTCAAATCAAAAAAAAAAAGGGTTTATATATTAGAACAGTGTATTGTGCATGTGCTATTACTCCTTGTAGAATTGAAAAAACAATTTAACAGTGTAGATAAATAAGCAATCAGGTTATATTGCTCATGCGCTATACTACTTGAAGTCAAGAATTCTGAAAGATGATGTTTTTATATCCTCCAAGAATGTTATATTGCCCATGTATAATGTCACAATATCAGAAAGACAAATTCACATCAGAGATTGGTTGAAAAGCTTAAATCAATTTAGCTATATTGCCACTCAATACATATTGTGATACATCATCAGACTGAAAGTTCAGATATCGATTTAATAATGCAGCATGTTATATTGATATTTTGCAATATATTGATACATCTCCCAATCCTGGCAAGTAACCATCATCAAAATTAAAAGGTTTTTTAAAGAATGGCTTTGAAAATGTCTTTCCTCTTTAAATGCGTCCTAACTTTTTTACTGCCATTAACAAAACCTGTTCTTAAAAAATTAGAAAGTCCTTTTAGATTAAGAGAAAAAAAAAACTTTTCCCCGGGTTAAAACCATCTATTACATTTTATTATAATTTGGGAATATTTTCAATTTCATTAGTTAATACGTTATATTTATTTATAAATGTGTAATTCAATTTCTGTCATAAACAACTTAAGAGTACACATGTTGGTGAGTTTTGATGGCTTAATCTTATGACTTCCATATGCAGTGGCATGCGGTCCATATATGCAGAGTGTGCACTGCACACCCTGGCAAAATTATGAGGGACAGTAATTTTCTGCACCTATGTCTACCTATCTTTATATGGTATATAATAAATATTATTTATAATATATTCAAATATTATGTTGATTTGCTTGCTTGTATTCCCACAGTGCATGCGGTACTAGGTGATGCACCACGTAGTGTGCAAACGATCATAAGAAGTTTTGATGTGTAAACACTGTGCACTAAATTCAAAATCACGCTCTATATGTATGGGCTACTGGAGAAGAACATCACACTATGGCACTGAGACTTCAGTGCTAGTAGAATTCTCTTAAGTTTAGCTGTTTTTATAGTTATAACTCGACTACTCGTAAATATGTTATTTATTGTATTCTTTAAATTTATATTCATAATAAATAACCCGTTTCAGAATGGAGAACTCAGATATCTCAATAATAAAGATTTATTGGAAAATCCATGTTCTCTGCACACCCTGCATGAAAACCTACCGCATGCCACCATCCATATGATTTCACAATCAGTTTATAATACTGGTGGGTGTCTACTAAATTGCTAAAAGACCATTTTCTGGCACTTTGGGGGGGGGGCACTTTAAAAGTATTTTCTAACATATTTTTTTTTTTAACTTAACATATTAATGTTTTGCAGAGTAGCAAATAATTACTTTTAAGATAAAAAAAATTCAAACTATCCAAAGTTAAAAAATAAATTAAAAATTTAAATGATAGTCTTGTGTTGCCTTTCCTTCTTGAAAATACCATGGATAATACGACATACAAATTGAGTTAAAGCAGTAAATTGCTAATACTTAAAGTGTCATTTTCTTTTATCTTTCAAGTAATTTTTCATTTTAATTATTAAAAAGAGTTTAACTTATTTTCAGCCTTAAAAAAATCAATTGAAAGAACTGTTTTAGAGAGGATAAACAAAACAAATCATTGTATAAGACTAATTTTCCTGACAATCTCGACAGACTCTGTGATTCTAAAGTATGTAATTAAATAATCAGCATAAAGATCTATGACCCTTGTTTGGTGCCAAAAGCTAGCATAATTATTGAGAACTTATATACAGAGCATTAATTTCACATAATTAAAAATCTGAATCACCCATGACTTATTTCTTCCAGGTAAATATTAGCTCTCTCTATATATGTATATATATAGTCTAAAATTTTAAGAAATATTAAAATTTATAATCTAATACACTTTATATGTAATAAACATATATATATATATATATATATATATATATAAAAAATAAATATTACCAAAAACTGCTTAGTCTTCCGCCAAAGAGTATCAATCACCTTTAACCTTTCCTCTCTATTTGGAAGCTCTAGTAAAGAAAAAGCACTTACAACTAAATCGTATTTTACCTAGACAGAGAATAAAAATAATGAACTTAGCTGAATTTGGTACGAAAATGCATAATAAATCTACAAAAAAAAAAAAAAAAAAAAAAAAAAACTTACTGTGTCAGATGCAGGTAAAAACTGCCTGAAAAATACAGGAAAAATGAATTTTTCTTCAGTAAGCTCATCTAAAAGGAATAATTTACAGGTTGAAACTATGCAATAAAACAACCTAAATAGACTCTATTTGCACATAAATGATAGAAAAATATAACCAGTCATGTTTTTATTACATACAAAATTATATAAACTATAATACAGTATAAATTATAATATTTTTAGTTCCAATTTACTGCTAAAGTAAAGTATACATGTCAAATTATTATTATTAATATTATTTTAAGTATCCTTCCAGTCTGAAAAACCCAATGTCTTTTTCACTATCAATGCAACTCACACATCCCTGTATGTGAATCACTCAATATCAATATCTCATATCATGGCTTTGAACAACAACCTAAAGATGTGATAAATATCTGCCTTATGAGTCACACATTTATGTTTTTTCACATCTATACATATTAGAAACATGGTCTGTCAGAAGAGAATGGTTTCAATGCAGAGCTAGCACCTTTCGATTGTATGCATCATTGACTAAATTGTTATGATTTGATGTAAACTGAATCTTTTAATTTTTGGACCATACTTATCAAGGAACAAAGATTTATCATTTGATCCCAAATAAAGAATTAAGAGACTATTTCCTAGCATACATCTATAATGCAGAGTTTTTTTTTAATAAGTCACAATTTAGTCTGTATGTTTATATTTTAGAAATTCAAAAACATTTTTAACTTTCAAAAACTAATTTTATTGCTTTAAACTACAAATAAATATACTATGTTCTTACTTTAAGAGAGGGACTAGATCCTACAGTTTCTTACTAAATATTCTTTTTAATTTTTTATGAATATACTTTTTTAGAACTATAATAGGTTTTTATTACACACATATATGTTACATGGTGTACTTATCTTTCAACATTCATGCATCAAATACCATAGATGTATGGAAGAATTTACCATATAAAGGTTGTTTTTAAACAGCAATCATACTCCAAAAGATGGGTCAAAAGACATACAATCAAGTTTTAATCAGAAATTTATCAAAGCTAGTCAACTTCATTTCACATTCAAGATACTAGACAGTGTACTATACACAATAAGGTGAATCACTAAAATACCACTCTGCATTTATATGATAAAGCATATTTGAACAACACTAACAAGTGGTAATTGTGATTCTACTAAAAAAATCTTGAAAACAACCATAGAGAAAAATGTAACATACTTTAAAAAATTTATAATATAATCTAATTATACATGCTAGCAGGAACACATTTTATTTTCATTTCATTACCAAAGCAAATTGTATAATTTTTAAATTTGTTAAATATTAATTTCGGTTTCACTATATAATTTTACAAACTAACCAGTTTCATACTTGCTTTACTACTACACATTTACATTGTAATTACATTGAACAAAAGAGAAATTGTATAATATTATCAGCAAAATATATTTATGTTTAACAATTTTCTTCTTACTTGTTACTACAAAATCATCTATAACATTATTAAATTCCAATTTTTAGGTTATATCATACAAATTATCAGATTATAGTGGTTATAAAGCAAGGGATGATAATTTTGAATGACTAATAAAGATCCTTAAAGATCTAAATAATTTTAATAAAATAATGAACCTATACAGTTACAGATGTTGCAGTTTTTAATAAAATAAAAGTATAATTTTAGATTATGATATGTAGTAAATTCATCAAAAATGACTTCACCTTCAGAAAGGACTTGGGTTTATGCACTGAACTTGTCATTGTAAATCAGGTCTTGGCTACACACAATTATACCATTTTAATTTGAAGATATTTTTTAACTGCTAATTTGTAAAAATAACAGAAAAGTCTGAATGAAAAATATTATTTATATACTAAACCTCTGTAAAATTCTTTCATCCTCTTCAGATGCATAAACTACATTTTAAACACTGTCCATCAGATACATACACAATGAAACCTCTAAATAGGATATGTCCTGCAAAACCAGGAAATATTTGTCCTCTGTTTCATCCATTTGTATACTTCATATTTTTAATCCTCTGTTTAGAGGTGTTCTTGTTAGGAGGCTATCTTCATTCAGAATTAAAAATAGTATTTCCAGAACTGGGAATTGAAAAGTCACCTCTATATAGAGTCTCTATTTGAATTTGGAGTACTACAGTCTACTATTTTGCTAAATGAGGGTTGATGAGACTGACATTTACTGATTAAAGCTGATTCCAAACAGCTACAAACATTTATGACAGTAGTGGGATATGAATCACAGACTAAGGCACTAAAGAGCAGGACCAACATTCAGCCATTGCCTGGCCTTCTTTGTCGAACTATGGTCGATTGGTTAGGGTGCTGGCCTTCGATACCAGAGTTTGTGAGTTCGAATCCCACAGTGGCATGGATGTTTGTAGCCGTTCGGAATTGACTTTAAGCTGTAGGTCCCGGTCTCATTAGCCCTCGTGTTGTAAAAAGTAGACCATAGCACTCCAAACCAAACCAGATCTATTTGGGAGCATCTTCTATGGAGGTTTTAATGAATTTTTATATTTCTATACATGCAGAATTCAAGTTATACAAGGATTGCCCTTGTTAACTACACTGTAATGAAACCAAATGCATTACTCATTCATCTATCTACATAGGGTAGGACAACCCCTGTCAACCTCAAGTGCGGCAAAATGGGGTAGCAGATAGTTTCTGATAAAGTGCAAAAAGGCCGACTTCACATGGCATGTTTTCCAGATTTCTGGTCTTGCAAATTTCTATAGAATGGTGATTTAAAGGTTTTTGAGCCTCTCTTATATTCCTGACAGGCAGAATTTCTGAAAGATGGACCCAGTCTAGAAGACAGCATTACTGTGCTACTTAGAGGGAATGAGATGATAAAACCAAGACCCACATTTACAATAGTCCTGGAAAATCAACTATGAAGCAGGCTTTAAGAACCACCCATCTAACTGAGTTTGAATAAGGAGACAAAGGAGAGATGGCAAGTTTTTTTGGAGAGACTGAAAGTGAGAGGTCAATTTGGTCGACCATGGTAATAAGCATACAGCTGACAACCATTCAAGACATTGTGATTCTTCTTCGATGTTTCTGCTTGATGATTTTTCTTTGAGAGCATTTAGGTGTTAGTACTAGTTTTCCTCAGCTGTCATTTGTAGTCAGAATGTATGTTAATTGAAAGGCTGGACTTGTACAAAAATATGTAAATAACTTTGTACTTTAAATAATTTTTTATAAGAAACTAAAATTTTTTTTAGGTTATTTTGCTCATGAGTAATTATAACCTGAATACCAATCTGTAATAATTCACTAATGTGAAATGATTTCTGCCACAATTTGGTCCAATTCTAAATCAAAACTTTACTCTCAGAATACTATATATATTGTACTTAACTAAATTACTTACCAGTGATAAGATTGCCACATAAATCAATCATATCTGAAGATGTGTCTATGCAAAAATACTCTTTTATGCTATCTGGCCAGTGAGTATGAGCAGCCCTTAAAAATAAATGAAAAAAAAAATGATTACATTTATTTTTTAAATAACATTTTTTTAAACATATTTTATAAAACTTATATATGAAAATAAGAAAACATATATTTTTATGCATGATAAGTGTTTTATCCAAAGAAATAAAAAAGACCAATGCACAAATTATAAGAATACAATACAGTGTGCATTCTAAAAATTTTCACTGTAAAAATATAAAATCTGAAAATGAGCATTCACTTTTGAAATGCTTGCCAGGGAGAGTTTATGATGCAATTAGATTTTTTTTTTAAGAGAGAGAGAGAGAAAGAGAGAGCTGGTGCAGATAACCAAATTTTCCCTATATATTTTCTTGTAACTGTGTGGGTAGTTTAAAATTGAATGCTTATGTTAATTTTCTGAACATAATAGAAAAACAACCATAACTGAAGTTTTGTGAGAGACAGTTATGTTGTGGTGTGCTTAATTATAAATGCATTCTGATGTTATAGTTGGTGAAAAGCACGTTAAAAAAAAAAAAAAAAAAAAAAAAACATATTGGCACAGTAGATAAATATACATATGTGTTTGTGTATGTATGCAATGGTTTTTATATAACTGTGGAGTTAAAGAATATAAAATCTTTGCTTACTGATTTTCAGAAATAAAAATAAATGTTACTTACCCACTATACTTATTTACATACATAACAAAAAATAGGAACAAAAAAGATTAAATTGGCCCATGGGGATTATTGAACTAAGGAGTTCCATGCTATGTTCTGACACAACACTCTAAGCAACTGAGATTACAGGGTACAGAAGAAATGGGTAAATATTTTTGTAGAAGTGCTTCTATGCCTTCTACAGACAAGAAAGTGTTTGTCTTTATATTTTTCATTTCTGTCATTATTAGGGCATAGTAAAATATTACCAAATTTTTTTTTTTTTTTTTTTGTGAGGTAACATGTGAAAGTCTGAAAGGTGTCAATGATTTTAAAAGTTTCAAAGTTTTTCCAAAGTAAGCTTATTGCTAGAAAACGTACCCTTAAATTCTCCTGAAGAATATACAATACAAAACAGAAGCCATAAAAAATACTATATTTAATAAATACTAATGAATTGTTAATTTAACAACCCAAGAAATATTATGTAAAGTGATAATGATGATAATCAATTACACAATGTGCTTATTTGTCAATTTTGAAAAAATATAAGAACTCTTGATGATCAGATAAGACAAATTATTGTCAGAAACAAGTCAAATTATAAACATATTAGCATTAAATAAATTAAATAAAAACAAATGAATTCAAAATTTAAAAAAATGGCATCGTAAAACTTTAAACAGTATCATGATGAAGCTCTGTACCAAATTTCATACATGTAGGTTATATTGTTTACACACAATTGTTTATGTACATCTACAGTAAATATATTATGCATTAAATGTCACCCAATAGATATATGAGGCATTGGTGGACTTGTATATTGTGTTATTTTAGGAGTTAACAATTTTTTTTTTTTTTTTTTTTGTTTATAAGCTGGAAAAATTTGGACTGTTCGCACCAATTTTTCACTTGATAACACCTTTTAAACCTGAACTATTTTACATTCTTTAATATTCTTTTTTGTTCAAAATACCATAAATATCAGTTATAGAACTATTGTATTAAGAACATTATTTATTTCATGTGTAGAGTTTTCTTTTCTATTGTAGGACCAAACTTCTAGCACATCTACTTCAAAAAATTCACTTCAACGATACATTGTGCTATTAAATCCAAAAATCCCATACATTTTATACTATCAACCTTTTTTTCATTTTATTAACTCTTCCAAATATGTTAGATTACAGTTAAACTCAAAATGTAACACAGAAATCGCTGCATTGATCCAAAATACAAAGAAGTCTTATTTTTATGTAACACTGTGATTCCAGAAAATTGTAAACTGTAGGGCTTGATTGTGATTTCATACCTTGATTGTATAAGGGGAAAAAAAAAGACCTAATTTTATTTTTTTAGCTGTATTAACTCTGAAAAACTGTTTTATTTTACATATGCACATTAAAATTTCCATTAAAACCTTTTATATTTAAAAAATTTTATATTTTGTTGTTTTCTAATAAAATTAAATTTATTGAAGTTATCCAATTTGAATTTTTTTTCAATATAAAAAATAGCTCTCATTATAATTTTCTTTCCTGGGGCTATACTGTTTTTAGCCTTGTGTGTAAGCAATATAACAATTGGCATTAAGCATTGCTATATTAAAACACAAGAACTGAGTAAACTTTTAAAAATTTTAAACAGTTTAAAATTACAATAGAATAAATTAATTGTAATCAAATTACTTTAGTAAATTAGCCAAATACACATATACATAAAGTAGATGTTATTGTTAATAACCTCACAGACCATTCAATTAATAATTTTAAACTTAGCAGGACATTAATAAGAATTTTTAAAATGATAAATATATTGATAAAATAACAATAAAAAAAACTTTCTTTATTCATATGAAATCAACTTATTTAACATAGAAAAATTATAAATCTTCATTTTATTGAAGCAAAATTATTAAAATATTTTTGTTTAATTATTAATAAAATGTAAAAAATGTAAATAATAATCATAAAACAAGTGCAAGTGTATTTATTTAAAAAAAATAATGAGGAAAAAAAAGCTCACCATAATGAAGATCCTACACCTGAACCAAAATCAAAATAAGATTGTGGTTTAAAACTAGGGACTTTCTTCTTTAACTATAATAATAAAAAAAATAATTGTTCCAGTAAAATACATATATAGTTGAGAATAGTAGATATAAGTTTTATACACTTTTTCCTAAATTCAAAATTTTATAAGGATATAGAATGGTACCTCAATTTAAGAGTAACTTAGTCTATAAGTTTTTGAAATTATGATCATCAATCATTTCATTTTTTTTTTTTTTTGCTTTGAATTATAAACTGAAAACTGAGTTAAGAATCTGAAATGCAAAAAATATAATTCTTTAAAATATGTAACTTAAATACGCAGTATAAAATCTACTTATTTCTTTACATCCTCTCAATTAAGTGATACATACATACCACCAGTTTCCAACCTTTATGTTACTATGTCTCCTTGGAAAAAAAAATTCCAGACTTCCTCACTTTATTTAAAATATATACAATGATAAATATATATATTTTAAAAATTTATAAATCAAATCAGAGAAACAACCATAATTTTTTGGGGAGCTATCACATATCTAGGCTCTTAAATTAAATTTCAAATCTTAAATTTTCAATACCTTAAATTTCAAAAATAAAAATTTCCCAGTATAAATTCTACAGATACAATTAAAATTTGATTTTAAATGTTTTCAATGTAAAAATTGTTTATTATTTTTTATTGTAAATTCTTTATTGATGAATTTTTCAAAGATGCTTTCTTTAGAAAGATGCTTTTTTTTCTTTCTTTTAGAAAGAAAAAAAAAACCAGTTCCTTTTAATATACAGAAAATTACATCTTGAGCACAAGCACTAATTTAAGTTAAAATTTGGATATTCATGAAAATTGCAGATTTAATCCATTATTATTTTTGTATCTAGCACTGTTGAATTTTTCACAGAGAAGATTTTTTTCCTTCAAAATAACCCATTTGGATATTTTGAAGCATGGTTTGGGAATCCAATGGGGGTTTCTCCGCAATGACATTCCTGGCAACTATTTGCTATGATGCTGAATTTGGAAGATACACTGAACTACAGAAAGAAGATGGATTAAAAGTGATTTAAATTTGATTTATTAATTTTGTAGACTAGTTGATACAAAAATGTAAAGGCACAAGTAATTAAAATGTTGCAGAAGTAGTGGCAACAACTTTTATTATCCAGAAAACAAAAATAGAATATTTTTGATATTAACAGACATGTGTAGCATGCTGCACTCTGAACACAATTATATATGAGTAGAAAAGGAATGCAAGAGAAACCTTACACCCTCCAACATTTAGATTTCTAAGGAATTTGATGATCACAGAAAAAATCCTGTACGATGTGTGATTTTGAAAGAGAAAGTCTAGCAGGGTTCCCACTATTTTACTAGAACAAAAATTAAGGTTTTTTTAAAGACTTTCTAAGGACCAAAGTAACATTTTATAAGGACCTACTTGAAATACACAGCATAACAACATAAACCCTATTTCCTGAGGAACCTATTTTAATGATTATGATCCAGACAAAGGAAGTTCAATAAATGCCCTACAATATTTCAGAATTAAGTTTTCAAAATTGCCTAAAAATTAATATAAGATAAATCTATTTAACAAAAACTAATTTTGAAAAATGTACATCTAAAGCTTTTTGAGTGATCAAACTAGAAATAAATTGTGAATAAAAAGAACATTATAAACAGTACTTTCTGAGGGTTTAAAAATGACTCATATATATATATATATATATATATATATATATATATATATATATATATATATGTATATACTAGCTGATTATACCCGATGTTCCCTGGGAAAGAAGAAAGTTTTAGACTTTTCTATTACATTCAATGCAAGAAAAAATAAACTTCCATAAGTAACTGAAATATCTACAACCCCCCCCCCCCCAATCTTCATGCTTTGCTTGATTAAAATCTGCATGACTGTTAGCTATTAGGAAAGGGCAACTGACTTTAAACCTTTTCAGCATGCGAAAGATTATTTATTGGTCAAATAATAACTAACTAAAAAAAAAATCTGTCCCACAAGAAAACTGACAGGAAACTACGTGATGACGGTGGATCACGTTGATGGAGAAATTGATCATATTCCAATTTAAAAATTAAGGAGTTTTTAAGGATCTTTGACAAAAATTAAGGAGTTTTAAGGCCCCTTAAAAATGAAAGCTAAAATTAAGGAGTTCTTAAGGACTTTTAAGAACCGTGGGAACCATGTCTTGGTTTTTTGCATTTATTTGTTATTGATTCAAATACAATTTACCAAATTAAGATGAAATATTAAGTTAAAAGATTGAATAGAGTTTAATAATCAAGTACCAATCTGAGCCCATATGGCCATGATGGCCTCCAGGCTTTTGGTGGGCAAATCGCAAGTACTTGGCCTGATGAATGTTGCTTGTTGTACTTCAGGTCAGAATCCAAATAGCCTAAAGGAGGAGAAGGAAATTTTGAAATGCAACAGATGCAGCCCTGGGCCTCAGAACTCTTGCTTGTGAATCATTGAGATGGAACCTACCCTGCAAACCCCCCGTAACTAGGCTTGATAAAAAATATCCACCAAAACCTTGCAGTAGTTCCAGAGGTGAAAAGACGGACCTCAAATTAAGTTATTATAATATCAATAGATGCACATTTATCTTTTGTCTGTGTAAGACATGTATGCCAGCTCTGCACATTTAAGATGAAAATAAGACTGTTAATAAGTATCTGCCAGGTCTCAGTGTTCAAGTGAGTTTTTTTTTTCATGATATGATTGCAGCAAAATTATGTTGCCAAGCAAGTCATGGAAACTAAAAATATGGGCGACATATACCATGTGATTGGTGAAGAATTTTTCTTATTGTATACATACCAGGGTTGGTTTAATTTGCCCAACCCGAAAAAACCCGGGTGGGTTTTTAAAAAAAAAAAACCCACTTGAAAAAACCCAAGTGGGTTTTTTCAAAATTGGGTTTTTTCAAAATCATTATTTAAAATTCCACATATTTAACGAATAGTAGAAATATTGAGTTAAATCTATAATATATATTACATATTTCATCTTTGACAATGAGAGTAGAATTTTTTTTTTAATTTGAGGAGGTCTAAACTGCTAGAAAAAAAAAACTTAAAAAATTTCAGAGAAAAATAGTTATTTGTATAACAAATACAATGAAAAAATTATAGATACAATTAAAAACCAAAACAACCAGTATTTCTGCCAAGATGATGAAAACTGATGTCTTTCAGCCAATATTAAAAAGAAATAATATGGCTAAAAAAGAATTACCCAGAGGGCTTGAGTATATTTACAAGAACATAAACAAATTAGAACTTTCTATATTGTATACAACTTATTCTAAATGTTATCCAGTCAGTGATATAAGTTTCTTTATCAGCTGTTATGATATAAGGGAAAAACTTGTTCATACAAACAATTGACCGATTAACTGTTACCTTGAAACAAGGGTATTTTAATATGATTTAGTAATATAAAATTAAATTAGTATGTAAAATTCTAAATAAAAACATTAAACTTTTATGAAATTATTTTTAATTTTTTTTCTTATATAGATACAAGTACAATAAATGTGATTATTAAATAAATACTGATCTATGACAAATTAATTTATGCATAGGAGTATCCCATGCTCAGGGGTAAAATGACAAGATATTCTTTATTGATTGTTGATAAAAGATTGACTATCCATTATATATATGTTTCTTTACTCACATTTAAAAAATCAAGATGTAAAAAACATAATAGTAATTGAAAATCTCATTTAAATTTTAAGATATTTTATTTGTTAGAAAAATTTTAGAATATGTAAAAAATAATTTATTTTAAAATTTCAAAATTTCTTTTAATTACGGCAAAAATTTCTTCTGCATAATTTAAAATAGATTTTTTAAAATTTTTAACTTTAAAAAGTGACTAACATTTTAAATTTATTTTGATCAAGCAATTATATATCCTGTCCTCTTACATATAAATTATAGAGAAAAAACCCTGATAAAACCCGAAACCCCCCAAAAAACCCACTGGGTTGGGTTTTTTTCTGAAAAAACCCGGGTTTTTGCCAACCCTGATACATACACAAACATATATGTACATATGTTTAGTATAAAGCATATAAAATAAAGAGGATACACTAGTCTTTGATAAAGAGAAATGCACTAAAAATATTAATATGTGACTAGAATTTTAATGAGAAACAAAAAATATATACCTCATCAAATATGTGACTAACAGAAGCATAGTTTGGAGCAAGTCTTCCAACGAGATACGAAAGGCATACATGATGATTATATCTATGAATTAAAATGTTAGATGAAAAGAAAACAAAATTAGCCAACATCAGATCAGACAGTACAAAATGGTCTAAAGTAGACACATGTAATGACAACTATTAAGAAAATTTATTTCATTTAAAAACATTTGCTAGATTTGAAACAGTGAAAGAAATTCTTTCAAATAAAATAAGATATAAGATCAGGGGTACTATCTAAAGATAAAAAAAAAAAATTTGCATAATTTATAAAGCCAATCAGATAAAAAATGTAATAGAATAACTTTACGTGAGTAACATTTTGTATATAGATATGATAAAACTGTAAAATGGACACAATATATTTCTGTGATGTGTGAAAATAATACAGAAAAATAATAACTATAAAAAGAATAAATATACAGACATACATATTGCTGTAGTGTAGTACATTGCTGTTGTTATTTCAAAGTCATTTATAACCCAAAGTTGCTTTATATCGTCTTTAATTATAGTATAATACCACTGATCTATCTATATTACAATGTTCAAATATAGAACAAATGACAAGGAAATATGCAAATATATATATATATATATATATATATATATATATGTAAATTTAAAAAGTAAAAGAAGCACTCCACGTGCTACGCCTAAAAAAAAAAAAAAAAAAAAAAAAAAAAAAAATTGCTAATGTCTGAGAGAACGCTGCATTATTTTCCCTCCTTCTTTCTACTCAGGCAACCCTGCATTTTTCCATTATCCTGTGCTGATGTGTTCGTTGTTCCATTGTCTTTTTTACAATGTGTCCTTTCCCAACTCTGCCCAAAAGGACCGGGACTCCAAGAATGGTTCTGAATCGCCTCCAATCACAATTCTCCAAAACTTGGTGAAATTTAAGTGCAATTATTTTCACTGGCCACACCACATGCTTCCTGGAGTAGCGAAAAAAAAAAAAAAAAACTTGGGCATTCAACCCACAATGTGTGAGTGCGGCAAGCAAATCAGTTTCGCAAACCTTATGTCAAACATAGCTGCACTCTCACACTCCTCCCCATCGACAGCAAAAATATTCCTTTTGACACACATATGAATAAAAGGGTGAAAAAAAAATTAAGTATGGAAACATTGACAAAAACTAAGTATAGAAACAGTGGTAACAATTAAGTATAGCTACATTGAGAAAAATTAAGTATAGAAACAGTGGTAAAAATCCAGTATATTAAGTTCATAATATTAAATCAAAATTCAAACCTAAATGGCAATTACAATTGATACTCATTTGAGCTCCATTACAACTTCATACATTTTGTACCAACTCTTTTAAAATGACTTATGTTAAGATTATTGAACTATCTTATTATTAACCATCTTACTTTATATTTACAATAAACATTTTTACAAATTTTTACACATTTCAATTTCATCTTTCTTTTGTTTTGTTAACCAACATTAACTTTTTACTCTTTCAATACAATTCTCTTCATTATTTTATTCAACTCAAAAATTACACTCCCCCCCCTCAAAAAAAAATAAATAAAAAACTAAGCATTGAACATAAATTAAACATCCTTTTATATTGATTTGAAAATGTTACATTTAATTGAAAGCTACTTATTTACAAAACAATGAAAAAGAGAGAGTATGAAACAGTATCTTTTGCACCAACTTTGAATTAAGTAAAATTTTCTTAAGAAGTAAATCAAAAAAAAAAAAAGGTCAAACAAATACAAAATAAATAAATAAAATACAAAAATAGTTTTTAAAACGTTAAAAGAAAATACTTTAAAAATAAATATTTAAAAAATAAAAATAAGAATTTTATGTATTTGATGGCATAAAAATTATTTATGATGTTATAAGAAACATTAAAATGCAAATGCTAAAGCCACAAAAAATTTCTAACCTATTTAAAGTAATATGCTTAGAGCTTTATGATTACACACATAAAGTATAAAGTATGGGTAATATGGAAACTTAATAGGTGGTTTCACAAAATGAACAACATTTTATACAGTTACAAGTCTGTTAGTGAGCTGAGTTTCAAGAAGTAAGCAACACATCTTTAAATGAAACAATTGCAAACTTTTCAGTAATACAAATAGATAGACAAACAAAATTAAACATTAAGCAGCTAGGAAATTTATTTAAACTTACTCAATAGGTTTCCATCTGCCCACTTCCAAATTAATTCTCTTTTTTAATTCTTTCATTTGTTGTTTATCAATTGCCTTTTGCAGGTCTGAAAAGTCACCTACACAAGAAAAAAGTATTTTCTTTAGATAAAGGAGAGATAAAAACTAAGTTTTTCATGTAATATACCCATACCCTATAATACTGGTCACTAACAATTTGTAGCATTTAATAATATTACAATCGGCACGGCATTATGAAAAAAATTTTCTCACAATACATGTATATTTTAATCTTATGTGCAAGCATATACATTTCTCTCTGTAAAGTTTGGTGAAATAAATTGCAAAAATACTGAAACGAGTATTTTTTAGCACTAATGAATACTTCCATAATTAGTTTGTATTTTTTGGAATAATGGAAAAATAGTAGCAATTGAAGAGTAGGGATACATCTAAAATATCTTCATTGATAACACAGGAATTTAATAAGTGACATAAGTAGCATTATCAAGCTACAGTCATTTAAGAACCAGCTGAGGACTGATAACTTAAGACCTTTAAATACACTTCTTTCAAAAATAATCTATATCTAATTACACTGTTAATAAAATTTTACTTTAATACTAGAATTTTTGCTTTCATACATTTTCAGAAATTTAAACTAAGTTAAAAAAAAATGCTATAACATACTTTTACCCTAAAAATATTGAAAATAAAATTTATCTTGTGCATTAATATATTATAGAATTTTTGCTAATGTTGTATAAGCTTATTTTGAATTTATATATAATATGAAAACTATCTAGGACAAATAATGAGATCTGAAACAATAATCAATTTCAAGATACAAAGGGTTCAGAATGAACTAAATTTCCAGAAACTGTATTAAGGATTGAAATTTTGAATATATGAGAGGGTAGAACACTCTCTTGATGACAAGTTGGAAGGAGTTTCAGAAAGTTATTTTCAAGACAGAATTGGGAATGGTTTTGCTAGAATAACTCTTCATTTGGCAGCTATAAGATGTTCCTGGATAACATTGGCATACTCAAAGAAAATGAAAACAGCTGCTGTAAATGCAAGTTGACTGACATTCCAAAAGGCATGAACATTAATACTGCTCTGACCATAACTTGCTATATAAGAAAAACAACAAGCAATAGCTTCAAGGAATGTAACTCTTTAAACCATGTAATAAACTCTTGTTTGTTATTATTTTTGAACTCCCTATTCCATGGTACATCATCTCTTCCCATCTTTTGTAGTATCAACTTCGGAATTAAGAGCACGTGAAAATCCAATAGAGTCAAAAATTCTATATATAACAGAAAGAATAATTCTCTGTGATTCCAATTTATGTACATGATCTGAACCAAGAACAAGCAGGTATGAGCTATAAGCATTCAGTAGATTAAAATGGAATAACTTTCACATAAAAGCAAATCATGCATAGGTCTCTGATAAAATATCCTTCCATTCAAATAGAATAGTAAAATGAAATAGCATTTCAACATGGGACTTTCCATATTACCTTCAAATTCAGGAGGAACTACAGACTGAATCTTTTGTTCAATTTCAAACTTTTCAACTGGTAATCTTCTTTGTGACAAATGAGAACACAAACTTTCAGCTTCTTTGAGATAAAATGTCTCATTTTCCTCTGGAAAAAAATAATTAAGCATTATTGCTTAAACATAAATATCAACAATCAAGTAAATACAAATGTACTTGCACAGTTATCCCTTTTTATCCCAACGGTACTTATAAGTACCACTTCAATCAAACACTTATATATTCCTAGTAAAGCCATTTTTCCTGATGGTACTCACAAGGACATAAACGATGCAGTTACTACAGCAGAAGAGAAATGACAGCACCAATCAGGAATCCTTTTTATAAGCATAGTAAGGATTTTATAATTTGCATGCTGCATTTGAAGGTCATTTTGTGGTAGAGTTGATACATGTGTTGTTCAATTGAGTAAATTTAGTGGTTTATTACCAGTTATTTAGTACTATTATTTTTTCAAGACTTCTATACTTCACAGGTAAGCATTTCATTCATTTTATTCATAATTTAATGTTTTATTTTCTATCATACAGTCAAAAATATATGTTGGTACTAGAAAGTACCAGACGCAAAATTAACTACCAAAATACAGTAAAAATTAATTTTATTTTTTCTATTATTATTCTCTATTAAAACTTATCTAATGATGCAAAAATGCAGTAAAAAAATTTGATGGCAAACTAATTCAGGATATAAAGGGTTAAAGCTGAGAAAACTCAGCTTTAGTTTAAAATTTATTTAGAAATAAGTTTTCAAAGAAAAAACTAACTAAAGCAAATATCACTATATAGTAAATTATATAGCAAATCTTTTTTTTTTTTTTTTAATTTCAAAAATCCTCCTACTTTTGCTATTTTTTATAATAAAAAAAATTATATTTCCAGCAAAATCTTAATTTGAGTTATTTTAAAAAATCAGATAATATTTCCAATAACTCCTAAGGCTTTTATATTAACAATCTGCCTGTCAAATCTATAAATATATAGGAATCCCTGAATATTGCTCCTGTTGATAAAAGCATAAGTGTATGGTTTTTGTAAATTGTAATTCTGAATTGTAACAAACATACATTTTTGCATTTATGTTAGGACTTCAATTTTCCATGCTTGGTTTGTCACAAGGAAGAATTCCTTGTGTTTAGTATGACTATAAAGTTAATTTCTACACTTTGTTTCCAACCTCAAGAATCAGAGGGTTAAGTTATTTAAAAGTTAATACAGTAGAAAATCAAAGAACCAAATAAAGCTTATATATATTAAGGAAATATTTCAACACTATTACATGGCATATCAATACTAATATACAAAAGTGAAAATGGGAAATCAACAAAAGTACATGAAATTAAAATTAATGCTTTTCAAATCAAGCTAAATGTTTTTGCAAAATTCTTAGAATATATTAGCCCAATAAGATATATAAGACTGGTCTATATATAAAAAAAAAACAGCTATTCTCTAACAAAAGACATCATCGTCATGTAGTGTAAATAATATTGTATACTGTATAGCAACATGCATTTTAGGTAAATCATTTGCTTGGTTCTAGCAATAGCTGTAATTACAGACTATATATATTTCTTCTACAGTTGTACTGACAATATAAGGTTTTATAATAAAGATGTTTGCATGAAGGTGTTTTGTCTTCATGTCATAAGTTAATTCTGACTCTTTAAAATGCATATAATTATGGTTGTACAATAAGGTCTTGAAATATAATATTGGTGACAAGTGTAAAAGATATCCAAAATAGCATTTGAAAATGCTGGATTCTGAAGATGATGGTTATCATCCATATACTGGCAAAATGCTAACCTATAATGGAGGTAAATGTTTTGAAGAATATCTTCTTCAAATTGAATTTTACTTTGAAATGAACAGAATAAAAAGTGATGCTGATAAAAGTGCTACTCTGCTGACGTGTGGTGGAAGAAGGTATTTTCCACATTACAAAACCTTGTAAAACCTAAAAGTTTGAAAGAGACTTTTTATGGTGAAATAATTAAAGTATTGAGTAATCACTTCACACTGCAAACATCAGTAATTATGCAAAGATTCAAATTTTATTAATTGAAACAAAATACTGAAGATATTACAGCCTTAGTCATGAGAATTAAAGAACAAGCAAATAAATGTTCTTTTGGACAATTTTTAGATGATACAATTCACAATCAATTAATTTATAGTTTTGAAGATCAGTAGATTCAAAATAGATTAAGTGAGGGTAAATTCGACTTCAGCAAAGTATGCAAAATTGCACTTGTAATAGAAATGGCTAGTAAAGAAGACAAATATTCTTCGGTGAGGAAAGATAATATTCTTAAAATTTCAAATACTAGTAAAACAACTGTGCATAAAACTCCCAATCAAAACAAAAATTTTCAAAACAAGGAAAGTAATCATAAAACCTCAGGCAAGTTCAGAATAAATAACAAAACAAGAAATTGTAAACGTTGTGGAAAAAAGCATAGCAATGAATGTTTAATATAAAATGCAACATTTTATAAGTATAAACATAAAGGACACATTGCTAGTAGTGTTTGCCAAACTTTTGCAACAAATTTTGTTGAAGCATTTGATGAAATGTATATCAATATAGTGTCAATAGGTGCAGCTGTTGAACACAAAATTTGCAAACCTTACCTCATTAGTTTATCAATAGGAAACATCCCAGTTAAGAAGCAAATAGATTCTGGTAGTGCTTGTTCTAAAATGTTTAAAAATAAGTTTCAAAGTTTAAAATTGAGTGTACTTAAATGACTGAAGTTCCAACATGTCTGAAGTATTAAAAATTGTGGGAAGATTTAATGTCCCTGTTCAATATTGGGGAAAGAATGTTTGGCTGCCATTAGTTGTTATTGAATCACCAAATAGGCCCACATTATTAGGTCGTTACCGGATTCAACAATTTGGCATTGTTACAAATTATGTAAAAAAAGACAAAGTTGCAAATGTTGAGAACAAAACTGAATGTCAAATGGATTAATTATTGCAGGAAAATATTTTGTTATATTACTATTTCAAGTTACCTAACTGTTTTAATATAAATGATTCCAGAAGAATATTGGGTGAACCTGTGACCATAGTCATCGGGAAGGATGTTGTACCAGTTTTTTGTAAATCTAGACCAATTTGATATGCAATAAGATAACTTGTTAACCAAGGAATTTTACCCACTCAAGGAGATATTTTAACAAATGCATGATCAGGAAAATATTTTTCAAAGATTGACTTATCAATGGCTTTCTATCAACTATCTATAACTCCAGAAATTCAAGAATTGCTAATGCTAAACAACCCAAGGGTTAAATGTGTTATACCAAACTACCATTTGGTATTAAATCCACATCTTTTTTGTTCCAACAAAAAGTGGACAGTATTTTAAAAGATTTCTCACTCACAGATTGTTACATTAATGATTTATTCATACATGCAGATTTGCAGATAGTAAAATGGAATGTAAGCAAAGAATGGAACTGGTAAGGCAAAAACTAAATTCTTATAATGTAAAAGTAAATATCCAAAAATTTGAATTCCTCAAAACAAAAATTTAAATTTTAGGTCATGTCAAAGATCTTGAGGGTATTCATTCACTTAGGGACAAATGTGATGACATCTTAAACACACAATATCAAATTTGTCTTCAAAGCTAAAACCTGGGAGAGATGAAAGATTATAAAAATTCTTAGTTATTTTTAAAAAATAATTTTAATCTAATTTTAATGTTCAAATCAAGTAAACGTTTTTTTTTATTTTACTATTTTACAAATACATAATAAAAATACTGAAACATACTTCCAAGACTTAAAAACTATTATCAACTAAAATACCTAAGCCTTTTTATAGTTTTTATTGCATCAAACTATTTCTCCAGTCACAAACTAATTGAGTATATGAACAATTAAAGGATGCATAAGTAGTACAGATAAGAAAATAATAATAATAAAATAAAAGCAAAGTGTAAATGAATAAGGACTTGATTTAAGTAAAAGTTTAAAGCAAACAGCTATTTTGTAACCATAACTGAATTACTTAGTATGGACTAAAGGAAAGCTTAGTAGGCAGAGCATACGTGGCGTGGGCTGGTTGCCCTTGTATGTTTTACGTTTCGCTCCCTCGGGTGGGGGTATTTTGTTTAGCGTTTCAGTTTTGTCCCTGTTTTTGTATGTTTCCCTGACGGATCTTTCTTTCTTTTGTGTTATCTTCGTTGAATACTTCCCATGTGGAATTTGTCGCCATTTGGCTTTAATATCTGTTATCTGTGTCTCACGCTAATGTATAGCGTTTTTGTTTTTGTGCTTCTTCCGCTATGGTTATGTCTGTAGAGATAAAGCCAGCCACGTGGCTGTAGCATATATCTCACAAATACTCTAATAATAATAATAATAATAATAATAATAATAATAATAATAGGCAGAGCAGAATTAAGCTTCTCTTGTAACCACTTCACCTTCATCTCTGCAATACTGTAGTGCAGAGTTATGTGTATGTATGGTGTATTACAATGTGTTTGTGCATAACAATCAAGCCCCAATTCGGGGCCATATGGCCCTCCAGGCTTGTTCCCATGGTGGTGGGCAGAAAAAGAGGGCTATTCCTGTAGCCTGATGAATTTTGCTTGTTGCACTTCAAGATGCTTTGGTTTGGAGTAGGGCTAGTCATTTTGCCGGCAAAATGGTATTTTTGCCAGGACAGTGGCAAAAATTGGCTGGATTTTAAAAATGTACAAAATAATTAATAATTAATAAATAACAACAATTATTTATAAATAATAAATAATAAATAATTTTGTACATAATACAATTGAGACTTAAATCAGAATATTAATTAGGTATTTCATTAGTATTAATTTAACAATTTAAAATAATTTTCATTGATGTTAGCAATAAAAATACAATATTCTATTTTTGAAAATAAATTTATATGATGGAGGCATAGGATAAAAAATGTTTTCTTTATTTATCAATTTAATATAGTAATGTTGTCTTTAATTGTAATGTGTATATATACATATATAAAATATATTATATAAGTACAAAAAACGTTTAAACCTAAAGTTTGTAGGGGGAAATAAGCTAATAATTAAATTAAAAACAACATTGCACATTAAAACTTGCAAAATTAATCTTCATTTTATCTTTTTTTGTATCTCTAGGTAGTATAACTTTAGATTTAGATTACTGTTTCAATAATGCATTGAATATTCTATGTTAAAAAAACATTATATTATGTATTTTTGGATTAGAGTTAAAATTAGTAAAAGTTAAAATAGTTACATCCCCGTAAATAAAACATATCCAATTTTTGCCACTTGGCAAAAAGTGGTAAAAATGTATTTTTGCCAGGACGGTTTTTACCGTTTTTTTTCCACCTTTGGCAAAAACGTGCCAACCCTAGTTTGGAGTGCTACGGTCTACGTTTTGCAACACGAGGGCTAATGAAACCGGGACCTACAGCTTAAAGCTGATTCTGAATGGCTATGAACATCCATGGCACTGTGGGATATGAACCCACGAACTCCGCTACTGAAGGCCAGCATACTAACCAATCGGCCATCATTTGGCGCACTTTCTAGATGGAATCCGGATGTCTTAAAGGAGGAACAGGAAATTTTGAGAGGCAACAGTCCCAGTCCTGGACCTCAGAACCAACACTTATGAGTCATTCCAATGAATTTTGGCCCACCTTACAGAACCCCTGTGATTCGGCATATTAAAAATACCCACTGAAACCTTGCATTAGTTTCAGAGGTGAAAAAACTAGACAAGAATAAATAAGTAAAAAAAATTAAAATAAAAGGGAGGGTGTTTGTGCATTATAAGGTGAATAGTATATACTATTTAATATTCCTGAATATTACACAAATACAACTACTCAATAGTGCATACTATCTATAACCTTAAGTATTTTCAAATAAAGTTGGGTTGAACCATCCATTCACTATTGTGTAATGCAGAGAGCTACTACTAAGTAGTTAATTGTTGTTACAAAATGGGTATTTATTTTCAATTCTAACTTTTAGTAATTTTTGAGCTTATTCAAAATCGCATTGCTTTTATTTTTTTATTATATTCTGAACAAAATCTTTATTCTGTCTAAACACAAATCTATTTAGAGTTAAATCAGAACAAAAATTAGTCAAATAAATCATTTACATATGAGTACAGTGACAGAAAAAGTGTACATGCAAAAGTATAGGTAATAGAACAATGAGTTTTTACATCATGTGATTGCTTGCCCGAAACAGGTGTCTAGTTTTCTTCTGTTTTTAAAGATTTCATACACAGTAATCAACCACAACAATTTAAAGAAATTTCATAATTCTTTAGTGTAGTTGATTTGAATCATACAATAATAACAATAAAGCATTTTATTGTCTATATTACATTTACAATAGCATAAACCAAAAAAAGAAAAATAAATAATTTTACAAATGAATTTTGTATAATGTTATTCAATATATCATAGATCTTACCAGGAATAATTTTTTCTACATTTGACTTAAGAATATCTGGTAATCTGATTGGATCCATTTTACGAAGTCCAGGATGTTTACGATGTTTTAATTCACCAGATTTGAAAAGATTCTGAACATCAGGCAAGAGTTCAACTGATAAATTCTCTTTACACAATATCTATAAATACAAAAAAAATTTTTCAAAACATAGAGAATGACATAAATCATTACTTCTCTATTAAATACTTAAATAACCATTAATAATTTATTTGAAACATTTACTTGTAGTTCCCATTAATACCTATAGTAAGAATGATGAATACAAATACTTTTCAATATTAGAAATAAACAACATTTATGGATTTTATTCAACTATTAAACTATTAGATTAAACTATTTGTATTGCACCATTTCCGTCATATACAGTGGAATCTCAATCAGTCCTTCCTGTATTATTTGCTTTCCACATGGATTATTCAATTCATTTAATCCTGAATTTGTTCCCATAGAACCAATGTTATTTTTTCCTACATTCGTCATTCCTGAGTAATTTGTTTTCCTGCATCGTCAAAAATGATACGTCCCATTACTTTGTTTTCCCAGAAGTATTGTTTCTGTGGAATTTAGGAAAACAGAAAAAATGAAATAAACAACTATTTCCCTTAAGATGGTTTAGATAACCAAATTACATCTGATGTAGATTAAAGACATTCCAAGAGAATTACAATACGTTTATTATTAGCATAAACAGGGTATCTGCCAAAATAAAATTTTTCAAATCAATGACTTTTGATGACTTTTCCTGATTTAGCAGATCATTTTCCACGACTTTAAAAAGCTTTTGTTAAAGTAAATATGAATAAAACTTCTGATGTACATACAAATAAAATATATGCTTTCAAAGAAATTACAGGAATTTTATCATAAAAAAACTATAAACTTACTTTATAAGTGTTAAACTCATATTCATAAAAATAAATTGTTGTATCTACATACCTAAGTTTAATCATATAGCAATTTTTCAATCAAAATGTTTCCAATTTGAATTCAGGGTACTTTGGTATTATCCAGGTGACTATGAATAATAGCCAAATATAACCCTATAATGTTTATATACAATATCCCTAGAGATAAACTTATATTTTGTGCAAAAATCTTAACTAATTGTTATTAAAAAATTATTATTATTTTAATAAAATTTTAATCTACAATTTAAGAAAAAACCAGAATAATATACATTTATCCGCCCATTAAGCTTTCTTGCTTTGAGTTTCCTTGGTGAACATATTTTACTTGGCAATATGGTCAATAGGATAATACATAAATATCAAACTCAGTAACATCAGCCAAATGACAAATAAAAATAGAATTAAACAGTTCAATGCATTTTTTTTAATCGGTAGTTTAGCGGATCCATGACTTTTACTCATATTACTTGAAAAATCAAGACTTTCATTGATAAAATTAATCCATTGTCTAAATCCATGATTTTCCATGACTTTCCCGGAGCACGGAAACCATGCATAAACTGTGAAGGCAATGTCAAAAAGGATTCTAATATAATAACTAATGGGGTTATAACATAGAAGATATATGCACAGGTCAAAATTAAGATCATGAGAAAAGAAGGAAGATGGAAATACACCATTATTCTGAGTTTTCTAAAGCATACAAAACTTTTTCAAAATTAAAATCATTTACATATGAGCACAGTGACAGAAAAAGTGTACATGCAGAAGTGTAGGCAATAGAATGATGAGTTTTTATAATCAGGTGATTGCTGGCACAAAACAGGTGTCAATTACAAACCAGCATGAATAATGTTGAGTGTTATTCTAAAAATAGATCATAATTTATAAAATATTAAGCACTTTCTATAAACATGATAAATAATTCATTTATTCCCAGTTACCCATTTTACTGAATATCTACATCCATTTCCTATAATTATCCTTTTTCATTTCTGTTTCCTTCTAAAATGATAGATCAAGGTTTCACTGTATTTAATTTATACAATTAAGCTTCTATTTATTGCCACTCCATAAATTTAACTCCATTAATGCACCACGTGTGTGAGTGAATAAATCTCTCATGTAGAACTTATGTTAAAAAAAAAAACAAAACAAAAAAAAAAAAAGAAAAAAAAAACATTAAAGCACTAACACATTATAACAGTGCTCAACATTTTCAAAGCATAAGCAGCAAAGTGAGAGATTTCATAAGAATTTTTTTCTTTTCTTTTTTTAAAATATTTTATTTTATTTCATTTTAAATCACTGCTGCCTCAACAGTACAGTATTTACACTCCTGAGTATTTTCAAATAAAATTGGGCTTTAATAATGATGCTTTCATTTTCAAGAATTAGCCATCAATGAGTTAACATACCAACAGACATTTGTTTTCATTAACAACAAACTTGTAGAAATGTTCATTATTAGCTGTTTTGATGTCTCTACATTCCTTTTCAATATCAATGAAGTAAGGATATGCAGATCAAATTTCTATTAGAAAAGTTAAGGAAAAAAAAAAGAATTTAAATCAGTATTTTAAATTTTCAACTTTAAATTTATATAGGTTTTTTAAAAGTAAGATTAAAAAAAAAAAAACAGCATTTATTTAGAGTTGCTAATTTTTTTCCATATATGATATATACCTGCTTCATAATTAACTTAAATTTTCAGATAAAATATATATAGTTTGGTTTGGAATGTTATGGTCTACTTTTTGCAATACGAAGGCTAATGAGACCGGGACCTACAGCTTAAAGACAATTCCGAATGGCTACAAACATCCATGCCACTGTGGGATTCGAACCCATCGAACTCTGGTATAGAAGGCCAGCACCCTAACCAATTGGCCATCGTTCTGCTAAAATATATATAGATATAAGGCCTATAGAGTAGAGACTTGCAAGCGTATTTGAATTATTAATTTGAGGTCATCCTTTTATCTATCTAACTTATCTAACCTTATGTTCTAAACTAAAAGAGGATCCTTAGAAAATTAAATCTAACCATAAATACTATTTAGGAAAAAATACTAGATTTAGAAAATTTTATTTTTAAAAAAAGAAAAATTTTGAAGTATTTTTTAGAATCTCTATGAAATGGGACTTTTAAATTGAAATAAATAAATGTTCAAATTTTAAAGACTTTATTTCCACACCAATAAAAATGTATAAAATTTAGACTTGCTAGTAAAACAGACTGACCTGTCGATCTTAGGGACTTGGGATAACACATATAACAAAGTAGAATACTCTGAAGCAAGATATATAAAAATAGAAATGAACAATAAAAAATTTTGAAAACTATATAAATACAGGCATTTTATTAAATTCCTACTTTATACACAAGAATGAGTAGGCTATTAAATGTATAATTTGCTTCCACCAAACATCACTGAAAGAACCCCAAAATGTTTAAGTTCATCCAATTTTAGAATATCTTACACACACACACACACACACACACATATATATATATATATATATAAGGTTATTTTAAATGTTTAAGTTTACCTAAAGTTACTTTAGGTAACCTTAAACATTTTCTGTCTTTTCCACTTCTCTTTCTAGCTCTTCCTTTTCTTATTTTAAAATACTCAAAAATTAATTTGATTTAACAGTCTATGAAATTTACAAATTTCTGGTACTATTAACCCAAAACGGATTACATTACTGTACTGTTTAAATACATTTATTTCTACTATTGTACTAAATGATAAAATAAACAAGATTCCAGAAAACTGGTTCATGCATTCAATAATGTTTTTAGAACTATTATTATTGATTTACCTTATTTATAGATAACATCCGAAAACAGAAAATTTTGTAGAAGCAGTTTTTTCGTGTGCGATTGAGTGATTGGAGTAATTTTAAAGAATATACAGACGACATGGTAAAAATACATAAGTACAAGTGTGTAATATTAAATATTGAGATGATTGAGCAGTAAAAGCAGCTAAACTTTCATTCTTGATTCATCAGTTGTGCGTTAGAAATTATAATTTAACCATTCTTTCCTCATGTTGAGTTGAAATTATAAACGCTAATATTTCCCCAAGCACTAAAAAGAACTATGAATTCAAATTTTCGCCGAAAAGTAGCATGGCTTTCACATTATAAACAAATGCCTTTGACTTCGTATGAAGTTAACTGGAGAAGAACTTCTCTTACCATTTTTAAAATAAAAAAAGTTCTTAATTTTTTTAAAAAAAGAAATGTTTAAGCATGAAATATATTTAGTGCTTTTATTTCATATACTTCACAAAATTTTTAATTAAAATAACTTTTATTTTTGTTTTTATGGTTTTTTTATATGAAGTGAAATGAAACTATATTAGAAAATGATTGGTTGACTAAAATTGTGTGCAAAAATTGAATTTCGTTGACTTATAATTTGTTGCTGACAATTTGTAGATTATTCAGAGTTTATAATGGATTTTGTAGTTGGTCTGAATTGCCCACAGTATGTAAATTTTGTGGAAAATTTCAATAATAATAACGAATCGATAGCAGGTAGGTAATCATTTTTTCAACGTTCCGTATGTAATTTCTTTAATTTCGTTGATTATACAAGACATTTATTTCTCTGTTTATTTTGCTTACTTGTTATAAGATATATATAAATGCTATTTATGGGCACAAAATTTGATCTTGAAGTTATGAATATCGGATTCGAATATTAAAAAACTATCTCGAGCGATTTTACAATTATCTTTGAGTTAAGTCTGTGTTTCTGTTTATAAATTCGTATGTGTCATGTCGGGGTTTTCTTTATAAGAACACACCTTGATCTTATTTCGTTTTGATCATTTCTAAACATTCAACACTAAAATTTCATATAGATTCAAATCAAAATTTCTTTAAAGTAAAAAAAAGAATTAAACGACTTATGACATTACTGTTTTTTAAAATAAATTTTTAACATAATTATATGTATATACACACATATAAGTATTAATAAGGTACCCCTTGTTATTTATTATATAATTAAAATTTGTTTAATAATCTTTGAAAGCTGTTTAACCTCCAAAAAGACCTGATAAAATTATAAAACCTTCAAAACTCACCCAGGCTCAATCCAAATTCAGCAGTCTTGGAATATTGTTAGTTACAAGAACCAATAATGGTGAGATATTCTAATCACATGTTATTTTTCCCAATACCCTAAAATAAAGGCACCGATTTACACCCCACCTCTTTTCAAAGATAGCAGAAAAGTCCGAAAAGGACAGCAAGGTTTGCCAGAAAATTGGGTTCTAGAATTTGGTGATATCGCCTACGCTTGGCATGTCCACTGACCTGGGTTCGGCTTGCCCCCTGAACTGGGATATGGCCAGCTTTTTAAAAATCTTGACATGTAAGAACATAACTCTAAAACACATAGAAGCAAACAAGATCACTGCCTTTTTAAACCAGAGTTTGAATATTCCTACTAGACTGGGTTTTCATAATTGTCCAGAATCAGTTTGTGAAGTAGTAGTTACTGGTATAGACACAGAGATATTTAGATTAAAAAAATTACATGTTAAAAGTTTGTTCTAAACATATTTATAAAAAGTTATCTAGAAGTTCAAAACTGTCCCAAGATGTTATACAAAATTTTAATGACAGTAATATTTGTCATCGCCTCGCCTCCAAAGTAATTATGAATATACTGAAGTAAATTAAAAAAAAAAAAAAAAACCTGCTAGAAAGTGAGTTTTTACAAGTGGCTCCATACAAGTGAATTCTGTTGATTTTTTTTTCCCCTCCTACTAGACCCATTTTGGCAAACCCTGCAGACCACATATCAGTTTCATCCCTATTTAAAATATCTCTTTATGGTGATTTTATTTAAAAGCTGTAATTGCTCTTCATACATTTTATATTTCATTTATTTATTCTGATTTATTTATATACCTAATCTGTTATGTTTTCTTTTTAGATGCAGAAGTTTCTGCATGTTCTGTTGAAGAGTTAAGTATTAAATTTATTTACATAATTCAGGACTATGAAAAAATATCCACGAATAATATGCTCACATAATATTATTCTGGCGTGTTTAATTGTTAATGCTCAAATATCCTTTCTTTGAAAATTAAAAATAAATCTCTTCGAATGTTTTATTTATTTTTTTATTTCTGGTTTATCTTTTAAAATGAAATTTTTAATTTCTTTGTTTAAAATCCGGAAATATTTTAAGAATATTAAAAAACAAAAATAATGAATTTTTAATGTTTTAAAATTAACAACCAATTAATATTCAGAAAAATAATGTGAATAAACAAAATTTGTATTAATATAAATATAATTTTTTTAATAAATTTATAAATATATAAATATAATTTTAAATATAATATAAATATAATTTTTTTTGTATTAATATATTTAATTTTAAACTTTTTTGTCATTAATTGCAACATCAGTATATTATTTCACCATAAAAGAACATAAGTCAGCTCTTTTAGTCACACTGAAAATCCTCTCCCGCTCAAAATGTCAGCCTTCCGTTAACTCCACCCGAAGGGGTTGGTGTGATTGCCGTCATTAAAAAATCACCAAAAATAGGAGGGTTAACCCAGTTTTTAAGTAGACCCCTTTAAAGGCATAAGCAAAATACTTTTATATTTCTTCTGATAACTCGTATATTGAACATTAAACTTAATAATAGGCATGATGGTATAAGGGAAAAAATTAATGCATAATATGAATAAAAGTTGTATACTATGTTTTAATCAAAACTGTATTTTTAAAAAAAGGAATAAATAATTTTGTTGTTTTTAAAAAATTTTTTATCTTATGCATGAAATCATTTAGTTTTATAAACTGTCAATTTATCTTTTGATTATTTTCAGTAATAATGAAAACTGATATTGCATAACTAATATTGCATAACTAAAACCAGCATTCACTAGCTTCTTATTATCTGTAAAAATTGAAAATCTTCATTTTTCCTTTTTGAGCTGCTATTTCTATGATATTGTTTTCATCTAAGAGTTATTTATACCTAATAAGTTTTGAACCTAAAACTATGAAGTGAATTCTACAAATGAAGGCTGAATGGGTAGGGTAAGGTTCAACTCCTCAAAACCGAAACTCATAGGTTTGAATTTCAGTGCTGACATAGATCTTTGTAACTATTTATAATGGACTTTAAGCTTTAGTTCCTCATCTCATTAGCCCTTGAGTAACAAAATAGACCATATCATAAAACTATCTACAAGAAAATTCTACTGATGTTTTCTTAGTTCTGTATGCATGAGTATATATATACATATATTAATATATGTATATATATATATACATATATAAATTGTGAATAAATGTTTATAGTGCATTCTAAAAATTTCCATTATATTTTCTGTTATTTTAATTATTTAAGGAATTAATATATCAAATTTCATTCTAGAAGAATCTTTATGTATATAATAATGGATTATATTTATCATGAAACTTTTAAGGTTCAGTATTTTTTGTTATACAACAATCAAATTTGTTTAGTAATTTTTTTTTCTTGTATAAGGTACAAAATAAAAACATTTTCCAGTTTATAGTTATCAGTTATTTTCAATCAGTTTTTCCTATTATATTTATACTATTAGTTTCATATGTATCGCAAATTTATTTGTATTAAAATTTTAGCATGAATGACATATTCATGATTAAGTCTCGACTGAATAATTAATGTCTATCTAAATAATTTAATGAAAAAAACAACTTTTATTTATTATAGTAATCAAATTATGACAAAGACATTTGGTTTCAGATATTAAATAACATTCTTTTTATTTATTAAAATATAAAAGAATTTATAAAATCTAGTAAAAAAAAATTTCTGTTGGTGTATACAGGCTTGCAATTCCGTCACTTTTCTCACCTTTAGTCACTTTTTTTACAATTGATCACTATTAGTCACTTTTTTAAGTAAACAGTCACTTTTTTCATGGTGTATCAGAGTAAAAGTCTATTGCTGAAAAAAGAAAATTTGAATTAATAACAAAATATTTTAATAAAAGACCAAAAATGTGATGCTCTAATCTTATTTTTCTTATTAAAATGTAATTAGTTATATGGTTTCCAGAATTTAGTGATTTTAAAAGGTCGTAAAGAAGTTCCTGAAATCTACATTTGTACTGAAATGTACATTTAATACATTAAAGTAATTTACGTCAAAGCACACATTTCTCTTTTTCTTCACAATTTTTGTTTAGATACTCTAATCTAGCTATGTGCATATTTCAAAACATCATTAATATATGCAGAAAATCGTGATTATAAAATTAATGTATTGTATGTATGCAAATCTAATTTATAGATTTTCTTGAATAAAAAGCAATGTTGTGTTGTGTTAAACAAAATTTTTAACCTTTTTTGTATTTGACGCTAAAATCATGTCTTGCATGAATTATTTGATTTAGATTTAAAATAAATAGAAAAATCTTAATAATAGCATCTGTAATCAAGAGGAGAAAAAAATCGCTCTTTTTTATAATGTTTAGTTACTTTTTTGTCACTTATTCTGTATTATTTGTCACTTTTCTCACCTTTTTGAAAGTACCTCAGCAGTTGCAAGCCTGTGTATACATGTTTCTGTCATATGCTAGATGTTCATTTATGCTATGAAAATTTTTTAGTTTATTTTTTCACTGATTTTATAGAATTTTGTATGATTTAGGATTTTGTATAGTTTATGTATATTCTGCAAACATTTGAGTAGTGATAAAGTTTCAGCTATAGAAAACTTTATAGTTAATAGTTACAATAACATTTAATATGCAGGTTTGGAAAATTTGACAGATTGATGTTTATAAAACATTATTTATAAACTTTATATTTTGGCTAGGAATAAAATTTCTAAGGTGAGCTACAATAAAAAAAAAAAATTTATTATAAAATTTAGTATATTATTATTTTATTCAAGTTAAATCAATAGAAAAGTTTAGAACTGCACGTTTACATTCATTTTAGAAGGTTTTTATATTTTGTAAAGTTAAAAGACAAGTAAATGAAAAATATTGAACTGTTAGGTTATAATTTCATACATTTTTAAAAATTTGTAAAAATGTAGGCTTCTGTTTTCTACTTAAATGGAATTTTGTTTGCATTGACTGATATTGTTATTATTTCTGGTAATTTATATATTTATCTATAGTTGTTTTTCAAAACATATTTTTATGAACTCATATACTGAGATAAAAGGCATTTTGCAGCAGTATGGAGTCAGAATGTATGCATGTTGATGATGAAATCTCAGAATCCTGTTATACTCTTGATGATAAAATTCCATATCCTGAAAATGTTCAATCTACACCATCTTCAAGCTATTCACCTGATAACAGTTATCAAGAAAGCACAGGGTGAGCTGTTATATGTTTGTCTGAAAATTTTAATAAATTATTTGATAATATAATTATAAAATTTTTATATTGGATTATTATTTGTAAATATATGTATAATAATTCTACTGTAATTATCAAAAAGTAGGAAATTTAATACATAAAATATTTTTCTTTCAATAATGAGCATTTAATTCTGAGCTACTGCATGCAGACTTGCAGACATGCCAACTGCTCTGGTTTCGGCGGAGTTGCTCCGGAGAAATGATAAAAATTGGTAACTCTGCACACTCCTCAAATTGCTCCGGAAAATAACAAAAATTTTATTTCGTCAATTTTATCAAATCTCGTAATTTCTGAAGAATTTCTTTTCATAATTCTTTTTTCCTCTATTTGCAGCAAATAAATATTGCTAAATTAGCCTAACCTACAGTGAAATGTATATATTCAGAAGCATGTGCGTATATGCTTAA
>CM063504.1:151394906-151469906 GCA_032207245.1 Pardosa pseudoannulata | reverse complement strand
AACTCAAAGCAATAACCAGTATATGATTTACAGTCAATATGGCAAGAATCCCAATCAGCATCAGTCATTCCTATTAATTTTGTTCCTGTTTTCTAGAATTTCAGAGCTAAGTTTATTGCTTCTTTAATGTAACGAAGACCTCTTTTAGCAGCTTGCCAATGTTCTTTACCAAAATATGAGTTAAACTGGTTTAAATAACTGATGATATGAGCAATGTCAGGTCTAGTAGCAATTGCTAAATAAATGAGAGAACTGATTAAATTTTGATATAGAACATCTATTGATTGTTTTCCTTTAACTAATTTCATGTTTGGCTCCATTGGAATTTTAACAGGTTTACAATCGTCCATATGAAATTTTTTCAAAATGTTTTCAGTGTACGTTGATTGTGACATGTGAATAGCTTCTTTCTTGCTTGAATTCAATTTCTAAGCAAAAACTTAATATTCGTAGATCTGTGATTTCAAAATATGTCATTAGTTGATTTTTAAATTCATTTAAAGTTTCATGATTTGAACAACCAATTATAATGTGATCTACATAGACAGCAATAAAGTTTTTTCTCCTTCTGAACAACGTACGTATATACATGGATCTGCATGGTATTATTCAAAGCATAGTTCTTTCAACATTCTATCTAACTTTGAAAACCACTGTGTACCAGCTTGTTTTAAGCCATAAATAGCCTTTTTTAGCATAGTTTTGATTTTAGCTTGCTTGCCCCCCCTTTTTTGTTAATATATTTTTAGTCAATATTTAAATAATATTTCTATACATTTATATGTGTACTCATGCATTTGAAGCTGTCTTGGGCCCATAACCTGTTAGAATTTATGGTTATTATTGAAATACAGTACACGTAACACCACTTTAATAGAACATAACAACTACTAAACAACATACAATTCAGGGCATTACAGTTAACATGAGAAAGTTTATTCGAATATGTGGGCAAGTGATGACGTTATAATATTTACACCTGTATCACACAATCATTAAAAGCAGACAACTCATTATCATAACAAAAATACTGGCAATTTATTGTCTATTCTTCTATAATACTTATCACCTTAATTATGTAGTTATATAACTGTTGTCAAAATCAATAGTTTTTAATAAATTTTGTCCAATACCAAAAATTTATGAACCTTTTAAAAAGAACTTGGCTTGGCTATCTGAACTTGCTTTGTTGAGAGTTGGTTTCATTTAATCAAAAATTAGAATATACTTTTGATCCAATAAGAAAACAAAAGCTTTTTAGGTACAGCTTTAGTCATTGCTCTTTATTAATATAGATTATTTGAATTTTCTAATATTTTTCATGTCCTTTAAAAGAGCTTTTATCGCTACTTTTGTCAATAAGGGAAAACCTCAAGGCAACTCTAATGTATCAACCAGATTATAACAGTAGTACAAAAATAGAAATATTTTAAATGTTGGGCTTGGAGAAAGTTTCTTAATCGTTATAATGTAATATGAAACAATCTATAGTTTATCGAGGAATTAAAAGGTATACAATCAGCAAAATACATGTGCTTAATACCTATTCGGTAATAATAATAGCAGTTGATGAATTTAATTTGTCCCATAGTAATAGCAGAAAAAGAGAATAAATATAGATTCTTATCAAATTTCTTATAAAAAAATAGATTAAATTAAAATATTACTCCCAATTTTTATTTTAAGTGCTCAGTTAGTTCCGTGTTTTTTCAATAATTCTGCTATTGCAGTTTAAACTTCGAACTAATTGCATGGTTTCTGTGCACCTGGAAAGTCATGGAAAATCATGGATTTAGACAATGGATTAATTTTGTCATGGAAAATCTCGATTTTTCAAGTAAAACGAGTAAAAGTCATGGATCTGCTAAACTACCGATTAAAAAAAAATGCATTGAATTGTTTAATTCTATTTTTACTTGTCATTTGACTGAAGTTACTGAGTATTTATGTATTATCCTATTGACCCTATTGCCAAGTAAAATTTGTTCACCAAGGAAACTCAAAGCAAGAAAGCTAATGGGTGGGTAAATGTATATTATTCTGGTTTTTTCTTAAATTGTAGATTAAAATTTTATTAATATAGTAATAATTATTTTTTTATAAAAATTAGTTAAGATTTTTGCACAAAATATAAGTTTATCTCTAGGGATATATTTGGCTATTATTCATGGTCATCTGGATAATATCAAAGTACCCCGAATTCAAATTGGAAACATTTTGATTGAAAAATTGCTATATGATTAAACTTAGGTATGTAGATACAACAATTTATTTTTATGTATGTGAGTTTATTAACACTTATAAAGTAAGTTTATAGTTTTTTTATGATAAAATTCCTGTAATTTCTCTAAAAGCATTTATTATATTTATATGTACATCAGAAGTCATATATACTTTAACGAAAGCTTTTTAAAGTCATGGAAAATGATCTGGTAAATCAGTATTATATATTTATTTTATTTTGTAATTTTAATGCTAACTGGACAATCATAATTCTTGGGTTGCTTCAAAGCTTTATTTTTTTTCTTTTACAGTGGGTTGATATTCAACTGAAATAAAACAATTGATTTTAATCAGTCTCTGAAATCAGCCAATTAGTTATAATTCATAATAATTAGGTTAACATAAAAATTGAAAGATGTCTCAAAGTAAATGACAGTTGTCATGAAACATTGATTTGAATTGAAAGAAGGCTTTGCAATTTTGTGCTACAAGATGCCTGACTGCTACGTTGGCCAATTATTCCCATTTAAATATTCACTTGCTACTGTTATGGGACAGAGAGAGTATATCTGTATCCCAAGCAAATATATGTTTAGAGGTTTTATTTATTCATTTCTGCATTGCTTTGTTTATTCATAGACTAATAAGACTGAAACCAGGTCTTATTTAAATGAATCCAGAAAGCGAAAACAGCAGTTTGAAAGTAACGAATATGTTCCTTTGGCTGAACAAGTTGCTGTGTTTCAAAGAAAAACTCCTAAACGATTTCATAATACTGGACCCAAAGGTAATTCTATTTCTTTGAAGTAAAAATTTAAAATCTTTGTATCTTATAACTTAATCTCATTAAATCTCAATTAGAAAAAAAATCACTTTTTATATATTAACTTAATTGTTCACTAAGTCTAATTAAGTTTTATGTTAAAATGGAAAAGGAGCTTGGGAGTAAGTAAAATTTCTTAAATGGTTACATTTGCTATTATAAATTTATGAATAAAATTGGGATCACAGAAATGGAATGGCTTAAGTAAGAAAACTTCTTAAACTGGGTCTACTGTGTATGTATGTATATATTGATACACATACATATATCATCTATATGTATATATGTGTCTGCATACAAGCTTGGGTGTATATATATATATGTATATACACTGTAAATTTCTGGATATATGCCCAGAAGTGTAGTAAGCTAAAAATGCATTTTTTCTTTAAAAATCTACCCCAAATTAAAAACCTATATGTTATCTGGAATAAGAAAAAATTTTTTTCTTTCCTTTAAAATATATTGTACCTTTCAAGTTGTTACTGTACCCTGTTCTTATTGTACCCTGGTACCTTTCAAATATATTGTCAAAGAGTCAATATCCCTAACTATGTAAAAAAGGGGGAAATAATTTAGTAGTCCACTTTAGTGTAGCACTTTATTATACAGCAATCAAATTGCTGTATAATAAAGTACTACACCTTTAATTCTAATTATTTTTTGTACCAGGGCATCCACTTAGATAACTGTGGAGGTAAAAGGTCAATCACAATTTAAAACAAGAACAATTTGTGGAGCATTTTGATAGTGGTGAGAGAAGACAATTTAAAATTGAACTTCTATGTATTTTTTATGGGGTTTATGTTATTAATGTCAATTTTATGCTGACTTTTCTTGATTACTGCCACGGCACCAAATTTGAGAGTTGTATTGCCAGACCATGTGGCAAATAATATATTATTAGACACCAATGATAATAGTTTCAACTATGGTAGTCATGTATGAATTTAACAGTTTTTCATAAATTTGACCAGTCTAAATTAAAAAAATTAAAAGATAGATATTTTTGCAATTTATTGCTTGTTTCCAGCATACTGAGAGGTATGCTTTTTAAGAGATTAGTTCAATATCTACAGGTGTAGTGTAGGTCCTCTTAACATGTTTTTGAAAGTTTGCATGCTCTTTGCTAATTTAGCAAGATTATAGCACAGGTAAGACTCATCAAAAATTTATTTTTCAATTGTGTTTATCTGTTCAAAATGTTTGAAAATTTCATTTACTTCTTGCAATTATATATTTTCTTTTTGTTATTTTCTGTTTGTATTTTTTTGAACATTTGTTTGTTTTTGCCAGTTCAGGGACTTGCAATCTATAAGAAGGGTCTATATTACGTCTATTCTGCAGATTTGTTTAAGCTGATATGCCCACATTAGCTCTATAAAAATTCTTTAAAATTTTTAGTTTATATACATTGAAATATACGTGTATGTGTGTGCATTTGTATGTGTATATATTTATATATATATATTCATTCATTCACTCATTCATTCATTTATTTATTTGTAGCTTTTCAACCAACAAAACACTGGTCTCCTCAGTTAGTCCGTGCAAAATCCCCAAATTTAGAAGCTGTTAAAAGGAGAAGAGTTGTTAATGTTGTCAGCAGAGAAGAACAAGAGTTAAGAGAAGCTGAAGAAGTAAAAAGGTTGTTAAATATTTTTTGATTTAATTTTAATTGCTCAAGCAGTTTGAATTTTAATATTAATATATTTTTATAAAAATCTTTAGTTACACCTGTTTATTAAATAAGTGTTTAAATCAAATATTTGTTTTCTTTTCCTTTAATATATGTTTAAGTTTTTACTGTAAATTACTAGTATAAATATTGATTTCTCCTCTAATAAATAGTTACAATTTTTTCTACAAAGTATTGTGACTGTACCCAAACTCATTTTATAGATTTAATGTATTAGTTGAGAGCTTAAAATTTGTGAGCCTTCTAAATTCAGTAGGTAAAATCTCATAGCTTTAGGAATTATCATGAATGTAAATATAGTTTTATGTCTTTGACGATTTTGTTTAATTTTGTTTATGTTCTTTGCTCTCTATTATAAATATATAGAAATAAAAGCATTTGATAAATTTTGTTTAGATAGTCTTTCCTATGATGTTTATAAGCTAAAATAGCATTTCTCAAATTGTTGAACTTTAAATTTCTCATCACAAAAATCATACTTTTTATTTCAAAATTGTTATATATGTACGTAAATTTTATTTCTATAGTGCCTTGTATTTCCTTATGATTGATTTTGCCTTTTTGAGAGTTCATATATTTAGTTCAAGATTCATTTGCTCCATATAAACTCCTTTAAAAAAGTCAATTTTTAAACAACATTGTAATATTTCAGCAGCAGCCAAATTTGGAATAAATCTGAGAGCTTTTTAAAGACATTTTTCTTTTTATTAAATCCGATGAGTATAAAAAATTTATAAGAGGAGAAAAATATTGAACTTGTTTTTGAAAAACAAATTATGGGGGGGGGGGAGCTGATCTATTTCTAAAGATTTTACAGGTAATTAGAATAAGATAAGTTTGTATAAATGTTTAAATTATTAGGAGTTAAGAATTTTATAAGGAGCATATTTTAGTGATGTAGTTTAAAAAAAAAGTGCTTTGATCATTATATTAATTGTATCTGAGCAAAGAAATCTAATCAAAATTATAAATGAATAAATTTTTGTCAACCATAATTTTTTTTTTTTTAAGAAATCCTTTAAAAGGTTGAAAAACTCCTTACTGTTCACTTTCAAAAAGCTGTATGAACCCTGTAATAGCATATGTTTCAATATTAAAAATTTCTTTACAAAAAACTATTAAATCCTTTTATTATTATTTTCAGATACAAATTTCATGCACAGCCTGTTAAGTATGATAAACTGAGTCATATTCCACTTCCAAATGTTGAGAGGAAACTGCCCACCAAACCAAAGGATTTTCATCTTAAAACTGCTGAAAGAGCAGTTGAAATGAAAGCAAAAAAGAAAAAAGAAGAGCAGCGTTATGAATTTCGTGCCCGTCCAGTGCCCAAGGCGATTATCAGTGGCTGTACAGTAAGTGTTAACTCATATCTATCATGTTTCCAAATTGAAAAGTAATGAGGTCCTGTTTTAAATATGATGTCTTGAATAGAAATGTCATTTTTAGTGTTTATATTTAAGATTTCTCTGCATAGTTATTATCCAGGGTACACATATACACAGTATAGTTATACACAAGGTTCCCACGGTCCTTAAAAGTCCTTAAGAACTCCTTAATTTATCTTTCATTTTTAAGGGCCCTTAAAACTACTTAATTTTCGTCAAAGGTCCTTTAAAACTCCTTAATTTTTAAATTGGAATGTGATCAATTTCTCCATCAATGAAATTCACAGTGTCATGCGATTTCCTATCAGTTTTCTTATATGACAAATATATAATCTTTTGTATACTTAAAAGGTTTAAAGTATAAAGTTAACTGCTCTTTCCTAATAGCTAACAGTCATGCAGATTTTAATTAAATGAAGCATGGAGGAGAGGGGGGGGTGTAGATATTTCAGTTACTTATGGAAGTTTAATTTTCCTTGCATTGAATGTAATAGAAAAGTCTAAAACTTTCCTCTTTCCCAGGCAGCGCCGGGTATAATCAGCTTATATATATATATATATATATATATATATATATATATATATATAAACTCTTAAATAAATATATATATCAGTCATTTTTAAAACCTCAGGAAGTACTGTTTATAATATTTTTTTATTCGCAGTTTATTTTTAGTTTGATTACTCAAAGATTTTAGATGTACATTTTTCAAAATTAAGTTTTGTCAAATAGATTTATCTTATATTAATTTTTAGGCATTTTTAAAAACTTAATTCTGAAATATTCTAGGGCATTTATTGAGCATGCCTTGTCTGGTTCATAATTATTAAAGTATGTTCCTCAGGAGATAGGGTTTATGTCGTTATGTCGTGTATTTCAAGTAGGTCCTTGTAAAAAGTTACTTTGGACCTTAAAAAGTCCTTAATTTTTGTTCTGGAAAAAGAGTGGGAACCCTGATACACTTTCTCCCAGCATTTCATAACTCTTTTAAGGCTGCCATTGTAATATGTTACTGCAAGCTTCTTTCTCCATACTGTGGGTTACTTCATTCTATGGCTTCCTAAAAACAAACTTAACATTAATAGCTGTAGTTTACAACATTATGTACATAAGAATCACTTTATAAATATAATGTATGTTATCCAGATATCTAGGTTATTTCTTAGAAATACTTAAAATTTATGATACTTGTATGTATGTTAAACAAATATGGAATATTTTATTTTCAAACTATACATAATTTTATTTTCCATAGGGCTTGAAAGAAAAGCCATCAATTCCTGTGACAAAACCGAAAACTCCTAATTTTGCATTAAAAAGTAGAGAAGAAAAGTGGGAAAGAGAAAGTAAATTGGTAAGTTGAAGTATTTACTTTGTACAGAACTCATTTTCTAGTAGTTAGTCTAAGATTTTATTCCTTTGTAAGCCAAGAACACAAAATGCTTTGAAATGTATTAAAAAGATTAGGTGTGTTTTAATTCTATTATACTTATATGTGGTTTGTTATAATTACTATAATTTCATGAGTGTTAAAATAATTTGTATAAATTTAAGCATGCATAATTTTTGATAAAATTGTATACTGCCTAAAATTTACTTAAGATTTATGGGAAAAAATATTATTTATACATATATACTGTGAAGAGCTTAAAAAATGTGCAGTATGTGCATGCACACATATGGTTGTTGGAATAGATAACATTAAAATATGCTAACAAAAACTTTTTTTTTTATTTTCATTTTAATTTAATTATTTATTTAAAAAAAAAGATTGTTCTGATAATATTTAAAATTGGTAAATATCTATTTTTTGTTCTGTGTTTCCAATTTCGAAATAACTGTTAACCCTGTAAACCTAGTTAGTTTTTAATTAATTCTTTGCACATTTTGTTATTTTAAAAGATTGATTTTTAGTTAAGTCATGAAATGGGGTAAAATGTAATTTACAATGTATAATAAAATTATACCAAATTGTATCTTCTTTCCCTTTAGTTAGTGTTATTAGCAACTAAAAAAAATTTATGTAAAAATTTCAGGTATTATTGATGAACAAACAAATAAAAAAGTAAATTGAATGCACTTCATAAGTTACATTTGCATTTTTTATTACATTTTTTTTTTTTGATAGGATATTCATTTTTACAAACTTATAATAATTATTATGCATACTTTTTAAAAACTTCTTTGATCCCTAGTCAATTATATGTACCATTCATATAAACATAATAGTAAGTTTCTATGCATTGGAGCCAAACGCTGGCCGATTGGTTAGGGCGTTGATCGTCAGTTCCGGAGTTCGTGGGTTCGAATCCCACTATGGCATGGATGTTCGTAGCCGTTCGGAATCGGCTTTAAGCAGTAGGTCCCGGTCTCATTAGCCCTCGTGTGCAAAACAGTAGACCGTAGCGCTCCAAACCAAACCATCTATGCATTGGATTATGCTATGAATCTTCCAAGAATCCATAATGGAAGGAGTGGCCAAATACTATCTTGCATGTAGACAGCTAATAGCCAAGAACTGGCCCTATATATATATATATATATATATATATATATATATATGTATGTATGTGTGTAATATATAAAATTATTAAACCTAAAATATCTATCTAAAATTCTCTTTTTTATCCCTTCTCATTCTTTAATACCTAATTTTTCAGCCATAAAATGTCATATTTAAAGGAGTGTTTGCCAATTTAAATTCTTATTACCCATCTCCCAAAACTAATGCTAGAATAAATGCTATTTTTCTCTCCACTGGCCACATTTTTCAGCTGTTTCAGGAAAATAGTTTCACCCCTCCAATAACTAAACTGCGGTCTATAAAGTTTTGGAGCTGTCTTAAATAATCAAAGTTCATTCACTCCAATGCTTGGATATCCTTTGCTTCTCAGGAAAGCCTTTATTATTATAATTGACCCAAACCTCCTCTCCAGTAAAAGCCATCAAAACAGTGTTTATAAAACTTGAAATAAATGACAAAAGCTTAATACTGGGCATGGTATATGAACCTTTCTATTATGATATAGCCATATAAACATTATAGAGTTATGATTATTCATGGAATATTCTATTATTATTATGATGATGATTATTCTATTATTCATGGTCACCTGGATAATACCAAAGTACCCTGACTTCAAATTGGAAACATTTTGATTGAAAAATTGCTATTTGATTAAACTTAGGTATGTAGATACAACAATTTATTTTTATGTATGTGAGTTTAACACTTATAAAGTAAGTTTATAGTTTTTTATGATAAAATTCCTGTAATTTCTCTAAAAGCATATATTTTATTTGTATGTACGTCAGAAGTTTTATTCATATATACTTTAACAAAAGCTTTTTAAAGTCATGGAAAATGATCTGATAAATCATGAAAAGTCATGGATTTGAAAAATTTTATTTTGGCAGATACCTTGTATATACTTGGTTTTGATTATAAAGAAAATTGCTTACATTAACTCATTTGTTTTTATGTGTGTATAGAAGGATTCTGCTTCAGAAACTCAATTTAAAGCAATGCCTGCTCCATCTGCATCTTCACGTTTTGTGGTCAAACATGAAAAGAAATGTACAGAAGTGCAGCCATTTAGCTTTGAAGCAAAAGACAAAGAGAGACAAGCTAGAAAAGAAGAGAAAATTCATGAAGAAATTGAAAAAGAAAACAAAGTCTGTGATGGTTTTATTTCTTTAATGCATGCTTGTCTAATTAAATTTTGCTGCAAAAAATAATTAACATTTCCCATATCATTTTGTTTTAATTATATTTTACATTGTTCTTTCACACAAATTAACCATTGCTAGTTTGAATGTTATGGTCTCTATTTGCTTGCTTTTAGCTTTTGCCTTTTTATTATAAAAATTCCAAAATGTATTAATTCAATAATTTTAACTGTGAAAACTGAAATGTTAAAGCTCTACTTACACATTTATGCATATAACTGAATGTTTACCAAATAATTTTTCTGTGTTGTGTAGTTCAAATTAGTCCATCTGTTTATAAGCTGGGAAAGGGGTTTTTATTCAAAAAATATTTTTATAGTTCAAAACAAAATAAAATAATTTTTTTTGTAATATTCAAACATATTGCCAAGTAGATAAAATAGGTAAAATATTTTCCACCCAAACTGTTGTAAAGTAAAAAGGTAAACAATAGTATAACTATAACCAATAAGGCTTTTACTTTTTTTTAAATATACAAATAATGCTTTTATGTGACAGATGCCAACAATAATAATTTTATTTTTAGTAAACCTATCTGAAGTTAATAGTTTCTTGTTTTTTTTCCCATTCATTTGTTGTTTTCTGTATGACCTGTTTGTACTAGTTGGATTTCTTCTGCCAGTTTATATTTTGTCTAAAAGATTAGAGAAAAAAATAGTCTCATATGACAAATTTCAAACTACAAGTGATCTCTTTTGCAGAACATTCAAACAACATCAATTACTGTTCTGTGTTTCTCTGTAAATGAAAATTAAGTTCTAAAATAAAGAAAAGGTGTTTTGAATAAGTGGGGTTAACAAAATAAAAAATGGCAACATGGTATACACTCTAACTTTATAAATAATGTGAAAAGTAAAACAGTTTCATTTAATTTAAGTTTATAAAAATTTGTGCTGTTTTCGGCAATATTTGGGGATTTATAATTTGCATCTACTTAATAGATATTAGCAGATTAGTAAACAAGTTAACGTCCTATAATCACCACTGCTTTAGCTTTAAAAAAAATTTCATTTATTCTTTGCTCATATAGAGAAATATATATTATTTCTTGCAGGGTTGGCATGATTTAAATCAGTTGATTTAAATCAGTTGATTTTTTAAAAAAAATCATTGATTTAAATCATTTTTTTTTTCACTTCTCTTAAAATCTAATTCAAAAGACAGGAGAATTGGGAATCAGCACAGAAATACCAATAAGTAAATAAGTGTAAATAGATAGCATGTGCTTTCCAAGAAGGGAGGGGTTGTTATCAGAAAGTATGTATTAGGGGTAGGTATGACTAGTTATGACTAGTGGAATTCATTTTATGTAATGGGGGTGAAGAGAGTATTACAGAACTTGAAATCCAGTTTGTCTACCCAATAACAACAGTCATCATATTATCTGCTAGAATGGAAAGACAGTTTTCTTTTGGTATTTTTCATTCTAACCTTCGTAACCAATTAAGAGTGGATACAACATCGAAATTAGTGTTTTTATTGAAACAGTTAAATCCATAATTCATTGCTTAAAAAGTATTGAAATAATTGTGGATTTTTTTTTTAATAGTGTGCATTAAATGAATATTTAATTTGTTCTTTAAATTTACATCTTATTTAGTTTGCACCATCCAATTACAAAATAATGAAATGTATTTAGATTAAAATTTATGTATTTAATTTTAGGTAATCAGTGTGTAGAATATACTAGATAGATAAGTTGTTACTTATAACAAACTATTCCATGTATATTGCAAAAAATATAAAAACGCAACAGTAATTAAAATTAGAATTCAGAAAAACATCAAATAAATCTGATTTTTTTGATTTAAAAAAAAAAAATCATGATTTTTTTCCAACCCTGATTTCTTGTCCATAGTCTATAAACAGTAAAATCATATTTTCAATGTAGATATTTGGCAGTGAATGCTCATTTTTATGAAGTTGATCTTTTAACTTTAGGTGATATATATACATATGGGCATTGGTGCATTCTTACTTAGCAATGAATAGCTTCAGGATGTTTTTTATATCATAGATTTCCTCTTAATTATATACAACAAACATTCTTAATTTCTGTGTTTAGGTGTTCGTATTTAAAGCTCAACCAATGCCAAGTCCTCAACCATCTGCTTTACCAGCTGTTCCAAAGAGACCTTTAACTCGTCCTGAGCCGTTTAATCTCTGCTCAGACAATAGAAGTTTTAAACAAAGTAGTGTAAGTACTTTTCTGTATTTTTTATCTTCTAATAGTGCTGTTTCTAATTGCATTTTAACATTCTTGTTCTAAAGTATGTGTAACCACATCTAAAAGGATTTACAATTTTTAAAGAATTATGTGGTACTTCATAAATTATACTAATTTTAAAGACATTAAGTTTTTTGTGACAAATTTCATTTAACGCAAAAAAAAAAATATTGATTTTTTTTTTTCTCTCTTCTAGCTTAATTTATCAGATCAATCATGTTCAAGTTTTAAAGCCAGACCAGCTATTGTGCTACAGAAACCACCATTTGTGCCAGAAAAACCACTTAAGATACCATTAGGTAAGAATTTTTTTCTTGTTTTCTTAAAATGGTAATATTTTTGAGACCTCTTCAATTATTCAGTTGATTATTAGGTTTAATTTTCAGCCAATAGAAGTTATTTCTGGAAATGTAACAAGAAAACCTTAAAATTTTTGCCAGGCTGTGATTTAAACGAAGTTTAATTTGGTTTTTCAAATAAAATATTTTTTAGGCATTTAAAAAGAGAAAAGAGGTTGCAAACCATTTGAGTTACATATAGTTTTAGTAGCAATTGTGAAAGAATGATTCAAGTAGAAATTCAGTGAATCTAAAAACTGATTATTTTGATTTCATAAATTAAAAGGAGATTTTTTAATACAAATCTAGTGAAGTACTATTGTTAATGAATCTAAAATTCTTATTTAAAACTGTTTAACTTTATTATTCTAAATTCAAATCTAACAATTCCCTTGTGTTTTATATAATTCACATTAACTGTAGCAAAATGATGAATTCTCTATATAATAATAGCCTAAGTTGTTTGTCCGCAAATTTATGAAGCGGTTGTACCTGGAATGGATACAAGCATCCATATTGGATTTTTTTTTATGAGTTAGGGTTAGCAAAATTCAAAGCAAGTTCGAAATCCACCTCATCCCTCCCTTTTCGAGAGTTTAATGCTATTATTTCAAGCCTTATTCTCCCTCTTATTCTATACTAAATTCATTATTGATAGGATGGTGAGGGCAGAGATTTTAAATTTCTGGACTGTTTTAATTGACTCATATATTCTAACCATTTCCTTTACCACCTGTAAGCTGGCACATGGGGTAAAGTGTGTGCCCATTTTGTCGTCGTACTTCTCGGGTTTAGGGTTCTGTCCCCGACGTAGTCTAAATGTTTAATTTAATAATTTCTGCATTTTCCGTCGAATTCTTATTCCTAAAGTTGTTTTATTATTTTTAAAATAAACTTTTATTATTTTTCAAATTTTTATGATTTTTATTTTATTAAATTCACTTATTATCATTATTATATCAAGCCCCATTTTAAGAGCAGGCTATTAAATGTATCAATTTATCATATAATAAATAAGTTAAAAATAATAATTTTTTTTTTAGCATTATGACGTCATTCCTTGAACCATCTAATTTATTCATTTCTTATTTTAGATTATTTAAATATCTTCTGCATTATTTCCATAAGTTTTATCATTAAACTTAGATTTTATGTAAATAATTTTCTTAAGGTAATATTTTGTTGCAAGATAATTCTCAGTCAAAAAACAAACTGTTTTTTTTTTTTTTTACCTGCCTTATAGAGTACTTTACAATTCTGGAAAATTAAAAATTTTACTGATCCCGTCATATGACGGGCTATATGCTAGTTTTAAATAATTTGGTTGAAGACAGTAAAAAAAATGTTTATTACAAATTTATAAATTTGAAATATTTTTTAGAAACAAAAGAAATTCGTCTTCATACTGAGGACAGAGCAGCCGTACATCAAAAATTAAAAGAAGAGATGGATATCAAAGAACAAGAAAAGTCGAGAATTCTTCAAGAGCTGAAACAGCTCCAGGAAGAAGAAGAACGTCGAGAAATTCGGAAACTTCGAAAAGAAGCTGTTCACAAAGCAAATCCTGTGAGGCATTATAAACCATTTGAAATAAAGCCTACCGATAAGCCCGTAACTGCACCAATAACTCCAAAGTTTCACTCAGATGAACGTCTTCGGTCAAGACTTTTCAAGTGAGATTGTTATTCTTTCTCATCATGCTGCAAAGCTTTTATATAATTTCTATATATAGGGTTTTTATATATAGGTTTTCATAAGATGAAGCTCCTATTTTATTATCTCATCGTTTTGTATTATTTTTATCAGACTGAGGAATTATGCTTATGTTTTTATATTGTTTTGTGTAATTAGTATTTTAGCTTAATAAAAATTAATCATTTACTAATTATTGAGAATTTGTGCTTTTTGACTTTCCCTTCTAATTCCTAAAGAAAAAAAAATTTATTTAAATTTTTAAATGTTTTTTTAAAATTGTGACTTTTATAATTTTTTAATTTAAAGTGTATTTTATAGAAAAATTATGTATCACATCATTTGGTAGTTAAATCGTAAGTTGAAATGAAATCCTATTGCTACACCCAGCATGATTTATTTCAATATGTGTGATAAAGGTATTTGTGATCTATAGCCTGCTGCTCTTGTGATTGTGAAAATTCTCCCAAGTTGTTGCTGTCATTCTAGGCATTGGCAACAGTCAATATCCGTATCACACGTAACAAAAAGCAAGTGATATTTCTGTGCAATTGCGTTGTGGTAATAAAAAGTGTAAAAATTTATAGAGATTAAATTATAATTCCTGTGGAAATTATATACCAGAGTAGGAATTTTTCACGAATAATATGATAATAAAAGATGAGTTTTCTGACTGAATAAACAAGCATTCCTTCCTTGCAATGTAAAAACTTTCTAAAAGGACAACCTGTGCTTTATAATTTATTTGGTATTAAGATATTCTGCATTTTTAAATCAGTTGAAGGAACAGTAAATCAGATGCACAATAATTGAAAGTGAAACAAAGAATACAAAGTTCATATTACAGAGAGAAAAAAGCTCTTTAGGAAAGATTAAATGGTATCATTTAATCTTTCAGCTCAGGAAATTGAATTCTTATGTTAGCAGGAAGCAGTACATGCTTGTAACTTGCAAAGTTTCTGAAAAGCTGCAATCAAGAACAAAAAACATTTACTTTCAAACTATTAAAATTACTCAGGTGGTGCTGGACACTTCCACTGCTAATTTTAAAGTTATTGATGAAAAATGAGCTATTTTAAAATAAAATTGCTCTAAATGACTTATTATAAACATTGCAAAGCTTGTAGGCATTATAACTGTACATTTAGAGATGGGTAGAGAAATTGCTATTTGTTAAAATACACGATAAAATAATATCCAGAGACTTGTTGCTTTCTCATTAATAAATAATTACTCATTAGATTTAATATTCAGTTGTATATTATCATTTTCTACTTTATATATATTGTTATATATGTATTTGTAAATCTTTTCCTTTATTTTTAATTGTAAAGTGATAATTAAATATCAGAATTTTACTTCAAATCGTTGCCTAAATATTTAATTATTTCCTTGAAAATATGCTCAATTTTTGCTTTTTATCACTGCTGCTCCTAAAAATTCCTTTATCAGTTACAGTTTCACCTGTTGTTTCCTGCATGCTTCTGAAACTTTTGTTTCTTAATCCATGCGTAAAATTATTTTTTTAAAAAACTTTCATATGTAATAATTTTATTCTCCTATTTTAAATAAGTATAGACTTTATAATTATTTAGCAATTCATCTACATTTTGTCTTAAGAGTCAGAAATTTTAATGTAGAATAGTTTTAAACTTGTAAGCATGGATAAAAGAAGTAACAGGTCCTATATATTTATGAATAGGGATTTATGTATGTGTGTGACAGTGGCATAGCTGTAACTTTTGTTGCCTGGGGGCAGTTTCCTATTTACCACTCTTTTTAAATAAATTAACTAGTAGTTTAAAAAAAAACATATACATATTTTTTATGAGATAAACCATATACCTCTACTTGATTTACAGGAAAAAGAAAAAGAGATTTTATATTTATAAATAAGTAGAATTACATCTTTTTAATAAATTAACGTATTGTACAATGTGAATGCCAAGGGTGAATATTTATATTTATAGTTTTCTTAGTTGAAAATTTTTGTATAATGTCCTTAAAATTTAATTTATTTGTAACTAGCAAATGTGCCCGTTCTCTGCTACAGTAAACTTATTATATTACTTTTAAACAAAGATTTTTTTTCTTGCATAACTCTCTAAATTCGTCACAGTGCAGTTCGAGTCATTGGCATATTTATATATTTCTATTATAAGCATATTATAACAATATTCAGTTTTTATATTCCAATTTCTTTTTAACCTGAGTTGTACATAAATAAGATGTGAAAGCATGTGCAAAATAAGAATGTGAAAATTTGACAATAGTTTCGAAGAACTTCTCCTTACTAAACATTCTGGACTACGTGGAAGCTGATCAACCATCATCCAATTTTCCAAAATGGTCACGGATCAAGTGTTGTTTTCACTTCATGCAAAATTTTTATATATTTTTTTTTTTTCCGAATCATGACTGAATGGGTATGAATGTTCGTAGCTGTTCAAAATTGGTTTCAAACAGAGGATACTGGTCTCATTAGCCAATAATAATGCAGCTAAACAGTAAATCGTAGAGCTCCAAAACAAACCAAAAAATTTTTCCATGAAAATCTTCTTTATTTTCAGTACTGTTCGCAATCAACTTCGGTTATGACTAAAAACCAAAATGATCAGTCCATTTCTATTTCATACGGTTTTAATTAATTTCTATGTTAGACCAATACAGAAATTAGAGTGTAGAGCTTTCTCAATTGTCATTAAGGCTATTTTATCTATTCTATTTTAGACAATCCTTGCAAGGGTTCTTTTTCTCTCATATCTCCATCCTTTCTGCACTCCATAGCTTCTAATCCTGGATTTTTGATCTATCCAACCTTTTTATATCCCTGTTTTTCTACCAATTTTGTAGAAAATAAAAAGGTGTTAAACATAGTATAAAATTATTTTCTATTGGGAACTATCAACTACAATTTTTTATCAGCTTTGTATGCAACTAGCAACACTAATGGTAATTGTTAAAAAAATTCTTAATAAAATTACCATGTTTGGTACCAAATTTTTGAATATAATACTTTAGAATAAATTTTAGTAAATTAAGTGGTGTTTCATCCCCACTCTTCCAAAGTTTTGTGTTTTCTTCTATTGCAGATACAGACATATAAAACCTGGACCCTTTTTATTTCAGTATTGAATTGTTCTTTATCAATATCAACTAGCTCCTTCGCACCCAGCCTTTGGTCTGGGTATTAAATTTTCCTAATAAAGGTTTAGATCCACTACTATACATTAACAAATTTATAAAAATATTAAATAAACTCTTATGCTGCAGATTGTTCACAAATATGGTTTATTAAGAACAGAGAATCCCAAGTATGAACATGTATGTGCATATTACAGCCCGGAAACATTAGGGTAATTTTGCTTAATTCCATGTCTTTCTGTACTACATGGGTCAATTTTTAGCAAATAATGAATATGCCTGCATGTTTGTCCATACTGTGAAATTATATTTTCAAATACATTTAAAAAATTTTCTTTTATTATATATTTATTATAATCTTGTTTTCTTTGGTATATAGAATAGACGAACAATGTTGTAGAACTCCAAGAAATCTTCAAAATGAATTAGTTGGGTTTTATACAGTCATTATAAAGAATTGAATTTATTATAGTTATCACATAGTATAGCATAGTACTTGCATAGACTGTCATTACACTTGATAGATTGAGAGTAAAACTTTTAATTCAGACAGTGAGCATTTGAGGATATCAAATAATTTTTCAAAAATTCAACAAACCCTATGCATTTATATAAACAAAACACACACAAATGGGCACTGTTTTACGTATTGAGATAATATTAACAGTACAAATGCAGTATAAGTTCTCGAAGGAGGGTTTTGCAATTTTTGCTTTTTTTTTTAAAAAAAAAATTTGCGTAGATTTATTCAGATGCAAGGCTCGTTATAAATTTGTTCTCTCCCTCTAAAATTCTTCTAAATTAAAAATTTTTTGAAAAATTTGTATTTTTCATCCTTAAATATTTTTATTGCTACTTTTAGGAATATTAACCTTTTTGTGAATTTATGTCATTTTGCTGACGTTTTGGTCGCCAACGGCAGTCAAATGAGAATCTATATTGTATCTCTTTTTAACCTAAACTTAAGTTATATTAAAGTATAATTGTATTGAAAGGATCAGCAGAAAGGAAACAGAATAAACACATGATATTTTTACATTCACTGAAAAAGTAATAGCCTATATAACAAAAAATATTAGAACAGTTTAGGAAATGACAACTGTGAAATAAATACGGTTTGGCTGAAGAAAAGGGTACCCCCCCCCCCCAGCTTGGCGATAAAGCTCTGAGCATGGTAACATAACATTATCTCCTTATCTCGCCAAATCCAAACAATTTGTATTTTAATTTATATTGTATATGGTATCCAGCTCTTCATGTGTAACCCATTTCATGTTTATTAAACGCGCATAATGCTTACAACTGTTAGATATAATGAATCATTAAATGTTTAAAATGGCTAATTTTTAATAATTTGGAGATGTTGGCTTTGTAAACTGTTATGGAGTTAATTGATCATAAATGTAAATGCCCGCTTCCTCAGTGGTTTTGGTTAATTAAGAAAATGTATATAATTCTATTACAATGGTGCAATCTACTTCCATTAAAGTCGCCCAAATAGCAAGGGATACAGTGTTGTTCGGATGAAATACCTTTGTTTTTTAGGTAACATCGCCAGTAATTTCCTCAAATTTGCCAAAGGGTTGACTTAAGAATTGGGTTCCCCGCCAACTTGGCGATAAAGGTTTAAGTATGGTTGACTAACATTTTCTCCTGATCTCACAGTGTCCAAACAATCTCTATCTATATTATAATTTATATGATATTTGCATCCAACTCTCCTGGTGTAACTCTTTTCTTATATATTAAAAGTGCTCAATGCTTAAAAAATTAGATATAATAAACCGATAATGATTCACTATGGCTCATTTCTAATAATTTGGAGCTGTTGCATTTGTAAACTGTTAGGGTATTAATTGCCCATAAATATAAATGCCTGGTTTTCAAGTTGTTTTCTTTAATTAAGTAAGAGAATATAATTCTATTATGATGGCGCACAGTGCATTCATTAAAGTCACCAGAAAAAGCAAGAAATATAATTTTTGGATGGATTACCTTTTTGTTTTAGGAAATATTGCCAATATTTTCGCTATATTTGCCAAGAGAAACCCAATTCTTAAGTAGACCCAAAAATAATATTTTAAACAGCAATTAAAATATTAGCCATAGTAAGCCTCATTTACATAATACTTTCTTATATTTGGTTTAATAGTTGTGTATGTAATGTAAAACACCAAATATTAGGCGAGAATGACGCCAACAATAAGGATCCCAACTCAACAGTGGAAATAAAGATAATTAAAAATATTAAAATTGATTAAATAATTAAAACGATGTTTTAGCTGGTTTTTCATTTATATATTTCAAACTAATTGGAATAATGGAAAGCAAATGACCGAAATGACTTCCCTAAGCAATACCGCCAAGTCTGTTTAAGAATCGGTGCAATTAAGATTTGCATCTCAAAATTTTATAAATAAAACTGCTGCATAATGAAAAAAAATATACCAAAGTAATTAATGATAAAACGAAATAAGTAAATAAATTCATAGGCCGAAAACAATTATATTACCTAAAAATAAATTGAGATGAAGTAAATTACTTAACAAAATTTGAAAACTCATTTTAAACGTTAATCAAAAGTGGAAATAATATTTTAATTTTGTTAATATTTCATAGTTGTCATTTCTAAAATGAAAATTATTTCTTCACTGTACCTAAGTACATCATTTGCCTATTTTTTCTCGTGTGCATAAAAGTTCTAAACAAAAGTCTAGTTTCTAAACCTATACCCATACATTAATTTTTATTTAAGGTGTGGTAACTGTGAAATAAAAACAAATTTCATAGAACTTGGCGAGTCATTAATTACTGTAAATAAATATCTCGCCAAAATGATAAAATAGAAAAGTGATTTTCTAAAAAAAAAAAAAAAAAAAATGAGTTCAGCTTTTAGCAGATACGAAAATAAGTCTCATACATATAAATGCCATCAAATGTTTATATACTTACAATTGAAATTTAATAGTGTAGATATTTTTTTATTTTACTCAGAGTACCAAATATCAGCCGATAATACTGCTAAAAATGAATAACACTGCCATTTTTTGCCACCAACTCAACAATAGAATTGCACGTGGGGGAAAAATAAAAGTGCCATTTTGGTCGGTTTTTCGTTGATATCTTTCGAACTAATTGGAATATCGGAACGCGAATGGGCGAAATGACTTCCCCGGGTCAATCCGCGTCTTTTGGTACCTTTGGCGCCCTTCTGTGTGCATCGGTTCTCGAGGAGATAGACGCACATACAAACAGATAGTCCAAGTCAGATTTTAATATATAAGATTAAATCACTTATTAGAGTCTCAAATTCTTTATTCAATAGGTTAGATGGTGTTTAACATGAATATTTTCTCACAAGAACATGTAATGGATAAAATAATTAATAATTGACAATTGATTGTGTTCTCTTAGTGACTACAAACATACATGCCTTGGTGGAATTTGAATCCCATTGGAGCTTAGATATTCGGAATCGTCTTAAAGATGTAGGTCCCAGCCTCATTAGCCCTCATGATGAAAAAGTATTCTGTAGCATTCTAAACCAAATCTAAAGCTTGGTTATTGTTAGCCTTAAATTATTTAAAGGCTATTGGCAGAATAATCTAATAAGGAAGAGTTTGTTTTCTTGCCACAATATCTATGATTAAATTATTAAACTAAACATACTAAATTAAAAATAAACATTGTTTATTTGGCATGAAAGATTTCTGCACACAAAAATAAAGTAAAAAGCCACTTGAAAGATAGGTAAGAAACATAAAAATTATTTTGGGCTAACACTTATCTCGGCAAGTTTGTGGGAGATAAGATACGACAAATATGCGTTTGCCTTGAATCAAGCCCCAAACTTGCTTCGTTAAGCCTTAAACTTGGGTAGTGTTGCACCTTTTACTCTTGGACAATTTGAATTTTATTTAACAGAAATTTCTACCTATGGGTTTTCTAGTTTTATGTTGTGTCAATCTAAAGTTGGCAAGGAAGATTCCTTTGTAAATATACAATAACTGAAGCGAGGTTACTGTGATAATCTGTTTTGTGGCAACTTTATTTATAAAAAGTGATATCTTAAAAGATATAAATGTAGAAAGAGTCATGAAAAGATTTGGTAAATGTTTTAGGTAGATTAATTTATTCATGCTATCCAAATACTGGTTACAAAAAGTAATTTTGTTTGTTTAAAAACAATCAACATAAATTTCTATATTTCTCTCCCTATGAAAATGGTTATAATTATACTTGAAAAGGGCACTATATTTCAGATTACCCAGAGTTCTAGTAACCATAAAATTATTATTTTTTTTTTTTTAAAGAAAAAAGCGAAGTGCATACAATAAACATTTGATGCATGTGGCTATGAAATAAAACAAAGTCTTCAGAAATTAAATGTTTATTATGAATGAGTCATTAGACACACACATATTGAACACAATCACTAGATTCCAGCATTTCACCGTAATATATACATATAATGAGCATGGTCAAAAATACAGCAAAATGAAGATGAAATGGCAATGGAGCTGTTTTCTTTTCTAAATAAAAACTGTATATGAGGAAATGAATGAGTCTAGACATCTTTTAACCAATATTAGTAAAAAGGCTCATACAAATTCTTTTTAAGAAACATGAGTGTTGTTATTTGTACAATATGCATAAACAAACAGATTTTTAACATGCAAACAATGTCTAGATGCACATATGTGAATTCTACTGAAGTTTTACTTACATACCAGTTAGTTACATACCAGTGTGTTATTAAAAAAAAAAAATTGCAGTGACATAAATGACTGTTTGAAATCAACAATATTGGCACCATTTATGGAACAATAAGTGTTTGAGGAGAGTGTTAACTTCCGTACTTAAACATTTCAAAACTCATCTCCTTCACAGCTTGTATAAAAACAAAAAGGAATAGTGTAATAAGTGAAAAATCTGCTGATTCTAGTCATGCATAGTAGATTGCAACTTTGGATAGTAAATATATCCTTTGAACACATTTGTGGGTCTAAAGGTAAGCAATGAACAAGTAGAAGTGAGCAAATTAATTAGTACTTAAACACCTGAATTAAATTTAAAAACCCTTATTTACACAGATAAATAATACAAAGTTGGTCAATTCAATCATCGTTATATTCGATATTATGTCAAACGGGTTTTCCCAGTATTAAATAAGTTTCATAACAAGGCCTTTAAACATGCACTACTGCTGAAATATTTGGTCACTTTTAAATAGTCTTTCCTTGCATCAATATAGGAAGTATTCTTAAGCTCACTATATAACTATATTTATGCAAAAAATTCAAAACACCTCAACAGTCTTATTATATTCAAAAATGTCAGCTACCCATTAGAAGAGATACCTCTAAAACTTAAGTGTAAAAAAAAAAGTCTTGAAAACAAGCATAATTTTTTTTAACATAATAAGTTTGATTCTAACAGCCTTTTTAACCAGTAAACCAATTATTGCCATGTATTTTTTTGTCATTTTATAATGAGTCAAAATAGAAAAAAGTTCACAGATAACTGTATAAGATGGACTATTGTTAATGGCACCATTCCTTAAATATAAAACAGAAGTTTTGAAAGATATTTTGTCTTATTGTGGATATCCTCTAAGATAAGTCAAAACACAGACATTACACAAAACTACACTATAATCAGCAATTTAAAGTCATACAATGAAATAAGGATACAAATATCTAATGAATTAAATAACAGTTCTTAAAACCTAATAAAATAATTTCATTAAACAGAACAACTTAATTACTCATGTTGTAAATTTAATTCCAGGAAGTAAAAATTTTTGCATCTTCAATAATTAATCATTTATAACAGAATATGATTCATATATTCGTGTTTATATAAATATATTTTCCATTATAAGTTTTTTTAAACATTTCATTTAGATGTTTTGTTTTTATATCATCCTTACTTGAAGTTTTGTTCTAAGAAAAAAAAGTCAACCATAAATATAAAACTGATGCCATTTATACATTACATGCATGATAAAAAATCTTGTTTGTTTGGGTTTATATTTTTCTGTTATGACAGCACAATACATGGTTCATATAAATTTGCAGCTATCAATATCAGTGCTCTGTGATAATATTTACAGATATGTACATTGACAATTAAAATTACAGCAGCAGACAAAATTATGCATTACCCTGAAGATAAAACTTTTAAGACTGGATTTACAATGCACTTATACACATGTATTTATTTATGTGTGTGTATATATATTTATTAAGTATTATATAAGTATAAATGTTCTTTTGTGTGTGTATATATATATATATACATACATACATATATATATATATATATATATATATATATATATATATATATATATATATATATATATATATACACAATTGCATACATTTTCAACATTCATACTGTTTAAAAATGAAAATTTTTATTTTCTGGTTGATACAATAATTTTATCCGCTATTACATTCAAAAGTACAAATGATCATAACTGCAATCATGTGCATTTCTGTTGAATGTATACTAAAATGTATAACTAGCAACAGCGAAAAGACAAATCTTTAAACCAAATTGAGACCATCTTCTACTTAAATCATATTTTTCGAAAATAAACCATTACTGGTTTCATTTATTCTATTTAATATTTGTAAGATATGTAGGGGGGAGAAACAATAATTTCTTAATAACCAACTAAGATTTAAAAAAAAAATTATTTGAGCATAATGGTAGCTAAATTCAATGCATATAGTTTTGTGCTTTCATAATCATTTGACATGCACATAAAAGACAAGTGAAATAAGGATAAAACCATTGCATAGAGAATAAACATACAAAGCATCCAATTGGCAGCAATTATTGATGCTTGAAGTATTTTCAACATTACAGTTATATAATCATTATTTGCTAGGCATGTGCTGCATGAAATTTGTTTCATAACTTCATCTAGAACAAGTAAAACATTTCTTACTAATTTCACTAAGCACAATCACACACAATTGGCACAATATCCTTGGTAAATATTTTCTATATACATATATCAATCTAAATATTCAGTATAAAATTTTAGCTTGGTCAATTATAGTTCAGCATATTAAATATGAATTTTTATACTTTCTCTATTCAAAGGAATAATAGACTTTCTCTCATGTAATATTTGTTTTAAGCATTTTTCAGGTACTTCTCTATTTAGAAAAATGTATATTTTCTTAGTTAACACAAGAATTGTGCATAGGGCCATTTTGATCCCTTGCATACTTCTTTTTTTAACCTGCTATAATGTATACTGAAAATATTTTATCTTTCTTTACTTTTCTTAAAGTACTTTATTCATACATTAGATTTTAGTTAAATAGTTATACCTGCATGACACAGGTATGCACCTTAAAAAAAAAAAAAGTTAAACCCTTTTTATAATTGTGTTAACGACATACAAAATACCTCCAAATCAAAGGCTTTTACATAGTGGACTTTAAAAAAAAAAAAAAAAAAAAGGTTTTATTGATTGTTGCTATCCTGCAACACTGCAATTAACAAAATTTACTCACAGAGTTTGCACTAAATTTAATTTTAATATCAAACTTTCATTCCTCATTTGGTTAGATATACTGAAACAATTGTTTATTTTCTTTTGTTTAAAAAAATATTTTTGTCAATGCAATTAATAAAATTATTTTTAAAATTATGTTTCACACATTTAAAATAATATATTTAACATATTTTAAATCAAGGTTGTACAGATACAAAGGGTTAATAGATGCAACAAATGCTTTACTGATCATAGACAAGTTTATAAGAAACTACCGGAGAGCTGCATGCTGAAAATACATGTATTTTTTTTTAATTGCATGACCTTATATGCATTGTTTTACTAAAATCATCATAGTATACAAATTTATGGAAATATTCACAGATTTTAAAGTTCACTTGTCTATAACATAATTACATAGGAATAAAATTATAATGCACAGTTAACAGATTATTTGCTATATATAAGGCCTCATTATACAGTAATTGTTAAGTTCTTTACAATAATAAATTTTGAAGTCAAGCATATACTATTTAAATACTGAAGTATGCCATTTTATAACACATATCATAAATCAACATGGCCTTTCGCCATAATAAGAGTAAATAATTTTTACTGCAATAGGAAGGTAGAATTAAAAGGTACTACTTTTTGAAATTGAATTGTAAGTAATCGGTATTGAATTGCACATAATTGTAATCAGTTGAATTCTAAGTTTCAATATATTTACCCTACCCACCCACCTTTTGGGAAATCAATTTCCTAGAACCTTTTGGTGTGCAACAAAACAGCACAGAACTCTCAAAAGGTTTTTATTGTTTGATGTATGATTTTAAAAATCTAAATTTCTTTATATAATTCATTTTAGTCATTATTAATTTCAATAAATAGTATATTTTGTTAAAATAGAAATAAGAAATCATTTGTTTGTAAAGGGTTAAATAATTTGTAACTCATGGCTCATAAAAATCTTTTAATGTATGATTGCTGTTATAATAAGAATAGTTATTTTATGTTTTTAATGGAGAGCGATCAAAAGTTAAAAAATTAATACATAATTCTTATTACACTTAGGAATAGGATTTATTCCCACCTCATGAAAGTTTTTTATCCACAGATAATTTTCATTATCTAAAATAAAATTTTAGAAATAATCATTAAGTTTAATGAGAAGAAATGTACACTTTGGAAAACGTACACTTTGGAACATTGTAAAATGTACACTTTGGAACATTGATTTAGGAAGACAAAGCAAAAACTTTTCAAATGGTGCCAACACTAGTCAAATATATTGTTTCATATAATTTATTTCTTAATTTTTGCAAAAAATAGTGATAATTCACCATTTCTCATTGTAACAGCTTTCTTGAAAGGGGTTTAAAAAGATCAATCCACCATTTGGAATTATAAAATGTATTTTATTTCTCGAGTTGCCAAAAAAGGGAAAATTTCAAATATTTAGAATAAAGTTAACAAAAATAAGGTTTTTTTTATTTAAAAATATTTTATAATTAATTTTCTACATATAAGAAATTTTATCAGAAAATAATTGAGAACATTTAACCCAATCCTTCTTTCTTGACACTGCAAGTACTCATCTTTTTAAAGTTAGATTTTCTCAAAGGCATAATTCCAAAAATTATAAATTGCTGGCATACATCAATGATCCTTATTAAGAAGTACCATATATTTCTGATTATAAGGGCATCCATATATAAGCCAAAAGTTTGTTTTTTCCTTAAATTTGCCCAAATTTAAGATCCATATAAGCTAAAGGGGGGGGGAGTCTTGTAAAATTCAAAGCATGTTGCCTAGAAGCCAAAAGCAGGTAAAAGGTATGGAATATTTTCTAATTAAACAGCAGCAAAGTAAAATGCTATACCATAAAGTAAAAGACCAATACAAGTTTTACTATTTCTGTGCAAGACACCAATGATCATAGTTTGAACTTAGTAATCCTATCTGAATTAATTTATTTTGTCCATTTGTTTGCTGTCTCGTGTATAATCTGTGGTATTGTAGTAATCTTATTCTCAGTGTCAGTTTACTTTAATTTATTTTGTCTAAAAGATGAGTGAGAAGAGAAATTCTTAAATGACTAACTTCAAACTACAAGCGATTGCAATGCTGAATTCAGATTATCACACATATTTTGTGACTTTTTGGCAACACTACAAACCAACATTATAAATAATTTTGAAAAATATAAATTTTGTTTAAAAAAAATTAATAACTCATATACTATTAAATGAATTTTTCAATACACTAATAAAAAGGTCATTTTTAGCAATTTACTGCTTTCACCTGGTTAATGAAAATCTATATTTTTTTTGCGCGATTAGTGGATCTATATATATATATATATATGCTGACTTTCCCACTTTAGCTTTAAAAAAAGGTCAAAATTCTTTGCTTATACACAGAAATATATAATAATGTCAAGTTAAATAATATAGTTGAAAAAAATTTCTTACTAAAGACATGACTTTAAAAAAAAAAAAAAAAATTATTGGTTCATGACTATCCTAGAAAAATATTAGTGGTGTTTATCTGTCAGTCAAATGAAATTTATTTACAGTCAATAAAATACTAGTCTTGTTAATATGTAAGTAACATCTGTAATTAAAAAAAAAGAAATTAAGGAGAGTATCACCAATTATACCTGAAATTTATTTAACAGATACACCTATTGCATACTTCACTTATTTTGGCATAGTGAATCTACCAAATACTGTCCATATTATATTAGCTTATAAGGCAAAATTTATGTCCACTGGTAAACATTTTACATGAACTATTTAGCAAAGTAGCAAATACATAATAAAATAGAAAAGTAAAACTTTAAAAAAAATTACACAAATTTTAAAACTGGAGGAAAAAATAGTGTTTTAATCACTACATAGTTTACATTTCAGGCTGTTCGACAGAATTGTAATTTGATCAATAACCTTCCTTTTAAAAATTATTACTCATACAGAAATTTTAATTAAGTCTCATTTTAATTTTGTAAGATAAAGCATTCTTTTTAATACGCTGAAGAGATAGTTACTTAAAAAAATAGAGTTGAATGAAATATAATTAAAGTTTTTAGATAAAAAATGAATTACCTTTATTTCATGAGGAGGACAAATAGCAATTATTTACATTTTTTATACAAAGAGACACACATATGTACATAACATAGATTCAAAGATACATTTCAAGTTCAGAACAAAGAATCATGATAAAAATTTGACTCGAAAACAAATCTAGAATAACTTTTTCCTAAGAAAAAAAAATTAATTTAAACATTAACAAACACATCTGACATTAAGAATATGATTTTAACAACTGAAGTTTATGAGACTTGGAATGTACATGCAATTTCCCAAAGTCTTCAGTAATACATTTAATACAACTCAAATCCAGGTGTAAAACAAAGCAACGGGGAGAAATTAAGCTAATTGGACTGCAATGCAGCAACTGGTCATTCAGATACTGAACTAGTGGTAAAGTGCTTCATTTAAAATAAAAGCTGACTTAGACTATGAAAAAGAAGCATTTAAAAACATAGAAGAGATCATCAAAGATTTAAACAGTTCCTAGCTTTAAAAAAATAAAGTTTTCCTATGATGACATTGCATAGTTTGACTCTTATCATATAATTTTGAAAGTAAAAAATACTTTTAACCCATTAATACTAAGCATCTCTTTTTCAGGGCTAATAAAAATTAGTTTATTGAATTTTTTGTACATATGAAAGAACTTTCCTGTTTCATTAAGGCAGCTAATCAAACCACCTGAACTTTAAATATCTGCTATAATATATATAATTTTATCATTTGAATTGATGTTTTAAAATTTTGTCAATATTCAAACATGAATTTACTTTTTCAGTAGGTATAACCACTGATATTAGGATAAATCACTATACTTATCATAAAACTCTACTTTACAGTATTATGTTTATATATGATAGTACATAAATTTTTAATTGTGGATTTCTTTTATATAATAGATATTCTATGATACTGTATATTTCCATATATAAGCCAAGAATTTTCGGGGCTTTCAGGCTTGCAACTCCTGAGGTACTTCCAAAAGGTGAGAAAAGTGACAAATAATACAGAATAAGTGACCAAAAAGTGACTAAACATTAAAAAAAAAAGCGATTTTTTTTTCTCCCCTTGATTACAGATGCTATTATTAAGATTTTTCTATTTATTTTAACTCTAAATCAAATGATTCATGCAAGACATGATTTTAGTGTCAAATACAAAAAAGGTTAAAAATTTTGTTTAACACAACTCAACATTGCTTTTTATTCAAGAAAATCTATAAATTAGATTTGAATACATACAATACATTAATTTTATGATCACAATTTTTTGCATAGATTAATGATGTTTTGAAATATATACATAGCTAGATTAGAATATCTAAACAAAAATTGTGAAGAAAAAGGAAAAGAGAAATGTGTGCTTTGACGTAAATTACTTTATTGTATTAAAGGTACATTTCAGTACAAATGTAGATTTCAGGAACTTCTTTACGACTTTTTAAAATCACTAAATTCTGGAAACCATATGACTAATTACATTTTAATAAGAAAAATACGATTAGAGCATCCCATTTTTGGTTTTTTATTAGAATATTTTGTTATTAATTCAGATTTCCTTTTTTCAACAACAGACGTTTGCTGTGATACACCATGAAAAAAGTGACTAAAAGTAATCAATTGTAAAAAAAGTGACTAAAGGTGAAAAAGAGACGGAATTGCAAGCCTGGGCTTTTTATACACTTAAAGTGGGAGGAATCAGCTTATATACAGATCTATGGAACAAATGTAATGCATGTGTTTCTTAACGACACTTTTTCCTATTAGCAACAAGAAAAAAGTCACCAAATCAGCAAAAACTAACAAAACAGTTTTTGTTTAAAAAAAGGAAGGCCAAAGATGTATAACGGCAAAAACCACATGAAGTTTGCAAAAATTTTGAACAGGGAAAAAACAAAAATTGAAAAACCAATTTTAAAAGACTCTTACTTGTATTATAATCGTGCCAAAACAACAGTACTGACTGTAGCAAATCTGTTAATCTTCTAATAAACACAATTCTACATAAGCTGGAAGCAATCGATAAAAAGCCTAAAATAGAATTTTTTAAAAAAATTTATAATGAACTCAAGAAAGAGTTTACCTTTATATAAGGTTACCAGAATTGAAACTATTGTCATTAGCATCAAAGTAAATATTGACCACATGGTCTAGCACCGCAGCAGTAACCTAGATAAGTTACTGTTAAATTGTGAAATTAATAAAAATAGCACAAAACTAATAAAAATTTAAAATATAAGTTATTTTTCCTCACCACTGTCAAAATGTGCTAAGAGTTGCCCTTGTATTCGTCTCTAGATGCAACCGATCCTCTACCTCCACAGTACTTAAATTTGGATGCTGTGGCAAAAATGTGTTGAGAAGCATAGGTTTAGCTACTAGTTGGTTTTACTTTAAGGCAATTTAATTGGAAAATATTTCCTCATTTTACCAGCTTGGTGACATTTTCAGCTTCTTGGCAACATAGTTGAATGTTACAGATTTGGAAATATACAGTATTTAAAAACACAGCTCATCACTAATGAGAACAGATGATACTATTCAAGGTTGTTCTTTTTTATTTATTATTATTATTTTCTTTTACTGTTTGGAGTCCATCATAACTTAGATTTAAGATATTGATTTATATGCATTCATATATATATATATATATATATATATATATATATATATATATATATATATATATATATATATATATATATATATATATATATGAAGGAATGAAAAAAAACTTTCCAAATGCAGATAAAAAAGATCATAATGCATTTTTTCTATCTATATAAACTGCCTGTTCTTGTCAAGTATCATTAAACAGAAATCAAATCTTCAAATTGCTTCAGCCTGAGAAAAATGTTTTACACCAACTGTTCTAAAACAGCAGTTTATTTAATATGCCTCATTGTGAATTTGATATCAATGACTAAGATCAAAACATCTACCAGGAAGTTTCACACTCTATAAAATGGTAAACTGAATATATTTTTTAGAAAATACATTGTTGCATATTACAATAACTTTTATAGATTCTCAATTTTTTCTATGTCATTAAAATATTATACATGCACTAAGTAAAAATACAATATTTGTAACACTTTTAATTGTAAAATTAATTTTTTAATTACTCACTTTTAAAAGTTTTAGTAAATTACTGTCATTAAAAAATGGTTATGTACTACAGAATATGGTACATGGTTAGTACTGCCAGACTATATATATATATATATATACTAAAGATATTAATTACAGAACATTTACAATTTAGAAAATAATCATATTAATGACGACTTAATATAAATATTGTAGTACTGTGATAACACAATGTGATCATTTTACATTATTAAAATAAGATGTAATATTGTAAAAAATAATACTTGTCTGTAAAATTTCAACACTTGTCTCTTTGAGCATTTTGAGTCTCTATATGTATTGAGAGAATCATAAACAGAATAAGACATTTTAAACTTTTTCGCACAATTTAGAAAGATTTCACAAAATAAATATTTGATTTTTTATAATGAAAGGGGGATAGTTATGTTTTGCGGGCATCGAACATACTGAAAAAATAAGAAACCTCTCATAGCAAGATATAATATCAAAAAGACAAAAGCATCCAGCAACCACTGCACAGCTCAATTTCTAACTCTAGGAAAGCACAGTACACTAATATAACTTAAAATCTCCACATGCATCTTCATAACATTGTGGATCATACCCATAAGATTGCAGTTTCTAAAAATGTAATCTAGAGCATATTACAACACTCTTATGCATTAATATAATTAACAAACAACAAATATACTCATTCCTTTAGTGTAATTTTTTTTTCGTTTTTTAGAAGTACCAAGTCAACAACTTTAGCTCATTTTCACCTTGCTGACTATCAAACAGAATGCGAGTTGTGTTCTGAATATAACAGGCAAAACAATTATTGGCAGGTACTTACTATTACCATGCTTAGAGCAATACATAAATTTTGTAATATTTCCATTTTCCAAAATGTAAACTTTTATTTAAAACTTAACAAGCCAGGAACTTTTTTTCTTAGTTTAAGACTCAAATTAATGATCGAGATATGATGAAAAAAAATGTAACTTCACAAATAAAAAAATATTTGCCTTGTTTGTAGGAAACATAGAAGTTTGAATTATTTACTTTGTCCTGGAATCACTGCTCACAAACACAAACTGTACAAGGTCATAAATAATATATATAAGATATATATATATATGTACATGTCACAAAACACATATGCTATACAAGATTTTAAGAGTTAAAAGACTACAAAATATGGGAAAATATTATACCAGACTTGTCCAATTAAAAGCCAAGAAATCAACCAGAAAAAAGTTATGAATTAAAAATGTGCTTAGAGTCGGGAATAATAAATATTTAAAACTGGCATGAATGAAATTTAATCCCACATGAAGTCGAACTTAAATTATAATTGTGTATTATTTGCATAATATGATTTTTAAAAATAAAATCCTAACAAATATTTTAAATTAGATATATATAGAACACAATCCCTCATGCCTTTTATCAGGATGATTTCTTTAGTAAACAGTGGCATGTTCATTTTGCACTTTCAAATATTTTACTGACAAAATGAGGTATATAAATAAATAACTATTGTAAAAACCTTTCTTCTGACCTACATTATGAAAACTTCATTTCTGAATGAGCACAGGCAATTGAAAAAAGCGGGCAACTACAATACACCCTTTCAAAGACAGTTTGGACAATTCTTTATGATACACAGGCATTCAGCACCAAATGGTAATAAAACACCTAAGACGGTGCAAGAGGAGTGTCTTTCAGCACCTGATGAAATTAAAAATCAACACATTGTAGTTCGACCTGGTGCAAAAGTGACATGTCCATTGGCTATGCTTCCATTCGAAGCACTACTGATTTTACTCCCCTTGCTATCATCAGAGGAAGTGACAGACATGCCTTTGCTGCCATCATTGGAATGAACACCTTTTGCACCCTGATCATGGTAGTTACCACACGAATAAGAATTACGTGTAGGTGGGAAGAAAGTCACTTCTGACTCCCCGTCAGACTCATCACGTGAGTTCTGATTTTCCATCCACTGTGTGCGCATCGGAGTTGATGCAGTGGCAGACTCACATAGTTCAGTTTCTTTGGAGCTGGTTTCTTGTCGTTGAGTGAAATAGAAGGACACTTCACGAAATTTCGTTTCGTTGATGTCTGGAAGAAGCATATCAATTAACTCAATGAAGGTTGGTCGGGCTTTTGGATTCTTATCCCAGCATAAATCCATAATTGCATACCTGAAAAAATGTCCATTAATAATAAATGATTTAAATTTAAATAACAGAAACATATATGCTATTTCCCTAATCAAAAACTGCTGAATTTACTCAAAATGGAAGGATTTTTGTTCAAGGAAGCACATCTCTTACTGATACCTAATATATCATACTGCAAAACCAAGATTTACCAATTTGCAAATCAACCTATTAATGACTTCTCTACTTCTGGCCCAAATTAACTAGATTCAATTAAGATATAAACTCAAAATACAGTACAATTTCTATACAGCAAACTTCCTTTTTGTAAAATTTTCTAAATAATGATTATTTTAAGGAATTTTGATCACAGGGAGTGTTTGCATGAAACAAAACAGTTCCTTAAAAAAAAAAAAAAACTTAATTTTTATTGGTTATATAATTCAGTATGGATTCCAGACAGAAGAAACTGTGTCCAATTATGTTTTTCAATCTCATCCCCAGTGTAAGAAATTTTATAATCATTTCTTTGTCTTTAACACTAGATTGCCCGAGATTTCTTGTATACCTATATTGCCCAAAAACAGTCAAAATGACTGCATTGTGAAAAAATAACAAATATGTAAAGAAATTTGTTTAAAATTAATTTTTAATATTATATAATAAAGGAGGGCGGAAGTAGCTACAATTATTCATAAACCCATTTATATGTTATAGAAAAAGTCACCAAATTCTAAGAAATTGTGTCATTATATTTCATAATTGTTTTTCTAATTGAAATTAAAAAACAATCGAAATGACTGCCTTGGGCAATCTAGTGTTAATAAATGAAAATAAAAAAAAGAAGAATCAAGAACAAATTACAAACTTTTTTTCCTCCATTTACAAAGTTTATTATAACTGCTGACTGAGAGTATTTTGAGGTTTAGATCTGTATGGTGAGTACTATTTTTGTATTTTTCAAATTTGTGTTTTTTTTAATAACAATATAAAAAATTAAGCTAAACCAGTTTTACAATGATTCTCTCTGACCAAGTCAAGTTATGGTAGTTTGATTAATTGAATTTAACTGCATCTCAAATTTAAAGGCATATGCAAAAATTTAAGAGCTGTTAACAGAAAATGAAGTTTTTAACTGTTTTACCATTTAGGAAAAAAAAAAAATTATTTTTATTTTTTCAAAATTTTGTACCAGTACTTTTCAAACACAGACTGAAACATAGCCCTATTTATAACTTTTGAATAATTAAGGAATTTATCATAGTTTATAGCTAATTATCTTGGTAGAACTTGGATCAAACAAACTTTAAGATATTGATTTTTAAACATAAAATAAGTCTCATAAAAAGAATTTTTTTTTTTAGTTACTTCAGCATATATAACTATCTTTTTATGTTACTATCTTAATAAAGATTTATAAATGAGGTTGTTACTATTTTGGATTAGTATGGTTAAAGTAGATAAACATGTTATGCTTTTTTATCATCAGCTATATTTAATAACTCTTTAAAAATAGATATTGCACACTTTTACATAAAAACAGACACATCATTTCAACTTGTTTAAATGAAGTAACCAGAATGAGAGAAATAATATTGTTGCCCGATTGAGATGAGTAACAGCTATAACATAAAAAAACTCTTATTTAAAACATTAGAGTGGCATTCTCATACTTTTAACTCTATGGCATGAACAAGCAGTCCTACAGCTAAGCAGCAGGTCCTAATGTCCTACAGCTCAATTTTGAAGCCTATGCGACATGTTGAATTCTGTTGACTTTTAGAACTAGTTAAACAGCAGCTTTTCACCAATTTTGATCTTTGTGTAACTGTACTATATTTTTTTAATGTAAGATTTAAAATGCATTATTGTACTGATACTATCCTTTTTCTGAATACTTCTCAGTTTTATTCTTAACATAAGAACTTTTTTTTCTTTCTTTCTTTTTTTTTTTTTTTAATTAATAAAAGGTATGCTGTTTTATGCAAATCCCTTACATTATGATATACCAGCGGACAAAAGTTACTTTTTAACATCCATAATGAGCTTGGATGTAATTTTAAAGAAAGTTAAATGAGAAAACCATTTAACTGCTGCTTCAAATATACACTGTATAGTTAACTTTTGTATTAGTCATATACATATTTATATCTTCATTGATAGTAATTTCTATTGAAGAAAAAGGACTGAAAAGGATTAAGTTTTGTAGTACTATTTCAAACATGTTCTTAGAGCTCATATGATTAGATTAGTTAATGAACATTATGGTTTCAGTCTTATCATTTAATCTCACACAAAATACTTCATAACAAAATATTAAAAAAGAAATTTAAACATGTATAATACATACAATTTTTCTGGGCAATTTTCTGGTTTTGACATTTTGCCACCAGATATAACATACTGGAGAACTTGTTCATTGGAAAGACCTTGATATGGCTGCGATGCTAGGGTTGCCATTTCCCATAGAACAACACCGTAAGACCTAAAAAGAACAATAAATCTATCAGATGAAACAGAAGAACCTTTTCATTTTGAGTAATTTTAGGATTTATAAATTAAATTAAAGAAGGGCTAATCTGAATTTTCTTACAGCTAGTATTTTAGATCAAGCATATCACAAATATTTATGGAAAAGTATAAAAACGTACAACAATCCTAAAAAGTATTTAAGTTAAAACAATTTTAAACTTTAACTGAAATTAGCATCTGCAAACATATATTAAAGAAAAAATTGCTAAGATCAAGGTATCTGCCAAAATAAAATGTTTCAAATCCATAATTTTTGATGACTTTCCCTGATTTAGCAGATCATTTTCCATGACTTTAAAAAGCTTTCATTAAAGTATATATGAATAAAACTTCTGATGTACATACAAATAAAATATATGCTTTTAGAGAAATTGCAGGAATTTTATCATAAAAAAATATAAACTTACTTTATAAGTGTTAATAAACTCACATACATAAAAATAAATTGTTGTATCTACATACTTAAGTTTAATCATATAGCAATTTTTCAATCAAAATGTTTCCAATTTGAACTCAGGGTACTTTGGTATTATCCAGGTGACCATGAATAATAGCCAAATATAACCCTGTAATGTTTATATACAATATCCCTAGAGATAAACTTATATTTTGTGCAAAAATCTTAAGTAATTTTTATTAAAAAATAATTATTATATTAATAAAATTTTAATCTATAATTTAAGAAAAAAAAAAACAGAATAATATACATTTACCCAACCATTAAGCTTTCTTGCTTTGAGTTTCCTTGGTGAACGAATTTTACTTGGTAATATGGTCAATAGGATAATACATAAATACGGAACTCAGTAACTTCAGCCAAATGACAAGTAAAAATAGAATTAAACAATTCAATGCATTTTTTTTAATCCGTAGTTTATCGGATTCATGACTTTCCATGACTTTTACTCATTTTCCTTGAAAAAGCAAGACTTTCCATGACAAAATTAATCCATTGTCTAAATCCATGATTTTCCATGACTTTCCTGGTGAGCGAAAACCATGTGTATATATATACATATATATATATATATATATACATACATATATATATACATATATATACATATACATACATACATACATATATATACATACAAATATATATATATACATATATATATATATACACATACAGACACACATACACACAAACACATAATATATATATATATATATATGTATATTAAAAAATTGGAAATTTAATTTTCAGTAAATATATTGTACTAACTTAATGTATTTTATCTGAATCTCAATGAACTGGTACTTCCGTATTCTTATACACACACGTGTGTGTGTGTTTGAAAAAAAAAACCACTGGAATTTTAATTTTTAGCAAAGTTATTATAGTAAGATTACGTGATATTGTCTGCATCTTAGTAAGAATTTTGAAGGCGAGTTTAATAGAATGCAATCTTATGCAGTTTCAGCTCAAAAATAATTTCACAAAAAATTATTTTTTACGATACTTTCATATCCTAATGGATAAAAGCAGTAAATTTTTAAATTTGTATATAATACCTAAATCCTCAAGTATATCTACTAATGATCCAGGAGACCACAGAGAATTTTTAACAATCCGTAGTTGACAATTTGTTTCACTAATCTCCCCCTCCCTTTTTCAATTAATTTTAGAAAACTTTTCAGCCTCATCATTTGATTTCTTTCTCTTAAACTACCTGAGCAGAGAGGTTGCACCAAACTAAACGAGAATTCGTTTGTCCCACTTAAAAGTATATTTTTAGCGTAGTTTGAAGCAAATGCAAGACAGGCGTAAACAACGCACTATATGAGATTTGTAAATATACATTTACCCACCCATTAAGCTTTCTTGTTTTGAGTTTCCTTGGTGAACAAATTTTATTTGGTAATATGGTCAATAGGATAATACATAAATACCAAACTCAGTAACTTCAGCCAAATGACAAGTAAATATAGAATTAAACAATTCAATGCATTTTTTTAATCGGTAGTTTAGCGGATCCATGACTTTCCATGACTTTTACTCATTTTACTTGAAAAATCAAGACTTTCCTTGACAAAATTAATCTATTGTCTAAATCCATGATTTTCCATGACTTTCCAGGTATGCGGAAACCATGTAAGATCTTCGAAGTCTACTTTGAATAAAATTTGTTTAAATTCATTCATCTCTATAAAAACCACAGACTTCAAATTCACTTACCAGATGTCTGACTGTGAACTAAACAGTCCGTCTTTTAGACATTCTGGTGCCATCCATCGCACTGGCAATAGACCTTTGCCACCTTTTCTATAGTAATCAGTTTCATAAATATCTCGGGTCATGCCAAAGTCTCCAATTTTAACTGTAATGTCGTCAGAAACCATACAGTTACGTGCAGCAAGGTCTCGATGCACAAATTTCTTTGCAGATAAGTAAGCCATACCATCAGCTATCTCAACAGCCATTTGCAATATTTCTTTTAAAGTTGGTGGCTGTGCATTAGGTTTATCAAGATTTTCCTGTAAAGATCAGAAAAACATTTGTCAAGATAAAATTCTTCACTATGAATCTACACTATAATTTCATTTTATTAATATATAGATACATATTTAAATACAGTCAAACCTGTCTATCTCGAATCTTTTGGGAGTACAAAAAAAAAATTTGAGATAAACAGGTTTCGAGATACACAGGTTTTATGAAAATAGACTAAGAAAATTTCTTTACGCAATACAAAAGATTGAAAATTTGAAGTATTTTTAGTTTCATTTACATGCATGACTCTTTTTCATTGCTTTGCAGCCGTTTTTGAAGTTCTTTTGTACAAAATCTTTGTTTTTCTACAATCTTTGTAAAATAGTACTAGGTGGAATTCCAAATTTAGCGGCGACTACGTTTTACTTCATAGAAGGGTTTGCCTTAAAAAATGACACAATTTCCATTTTTTTTTTTTATGGTTAAAACATTCAATTTTCTTTTAGCACCTGCCATTTTTAGCTCTAAAATTAAGACAGCAAATTGCGAGATGATACTTTAGTCATTAGGCTGTGACTGATCTATTTCCAAAAAGGAATTTATCCCATCTCCTATTTCCCCCTCCTCAACCCCGATCCCTTATTATTCCAGGGCAGAGAACCCGATTTTAGTACAATTCCAACCGAGTCCCTGACCAAATAACCCATCAGAGAGAAAACTAGAAGTGTATTTCCTGAAAACGGGAATTTGTGCAGTTGTCAACACAATAAAGCTCTAAACTGGAATGTTGTGTTTCTTACGAAAATTCGAGATAGACAGGTTCAGGAAAAAATAATTTGAGATAGGTTTGGAAAATACGTTAAATTTTTATTGAAAATGTAGGGAAATTGAAAAATTCGACATAGACAGGTTTTCGAGATAAGCAGGTTTCGAGATAGACAGGTTTGACTGTATATGAGCACTGATACACATAAGATTACTCGTGCAACTAAAATGTATTCCAAACTCCATAAACTAAAACAAAATTTTTTTAAACTACACACTTATTTGGATTTTTATGATTACTGTTTTAAGCAAATGATGTATGTTTCCTTGAGAAATTTTAATATATCAAATTTTTAAAGTTGGATGGGGTTATGTGCAAGGTCCAATAAGGACAAGATGTGTCAGACGAAAGTAAAAGATGGAACACAGTAGAACACACATCAAAAGAATAAAAATATTTCTTAAAAAGGTACAAATAAAGCTTAACAGAGTTAAAATTTCAAAACACTAAAAATACAATATGAAGGTCAGATGAGAAAAACAAAGGTGAAGTGAAACCATTATAAAGATGAATAGAAACCAATATGTTTGAGAAAGTCAAATAAAGCAGGATGAGGGGAATCACCCAAAAAGATGATTTAAACTTAAATTGGGATTACTAAAATACATTAAATAAAAACTAGTACAACGAGTGCATGAAGTTAAAAAATGGTGGACTGTGAGCTGGCAGTTGCAGCGAGGACAGCGAGTAGGAGGTTTCCCCAAAAGCAAATGAGAGTGGGTGAGTCTGGTGTGACCAATACGTAGCCTTGTCAAAATAACATCACGTTTCCGACTAGGAATCAGAGCCCAAGTGGTGATATCAAATTTTTAAATACATATTGATATACTATTTGACATATGTAATTTAGCTGTAGTCCCCAAAAGTCTAATTATATAAATTTTTATTCATTAAAACTCACTTGCATGTGAATATATTGACCTACCTATAAAAATAAGGGATTGAGTCACATATTTGTATATCATGCATTGATTAAATATATATCAATTTCTAATATAGAATTTTAAAAGCCCACTTTACACTTATTGTTAAAATCAAATTTTAAAGAGTGATAATTTCACATCTCTCTCTCCTATTTAATAGGAAAAGAATTAATTTACCTCGTTATCTGGGCGTCGAGATCGTAAGTATGCTTTGAGGTCACCTTTACCCATCAGTTCCATTATTACAAAAGTTGGATGACCCTTTGAAACAACACCAAGCAACTTTACAACATGGTGGCAATGGAAGGCTCTGAAATGAAAATGATTAAAAGCTTGAAAACTTATCATTAACAAATCTAATCTTTTAAACTTAAATAACAACAATACATTTCACTTTTAAATGTTGTTTGCATTTATAGAACAGTTTTTTTAGATTCAGAAATTGTAAGTAAGTTAACACAGAAATTTTGAATTCTTCCTAATTTATTTCCCTTAAAATTTCTACAATTAAACTATTAACATCATTAAATTTTTGAATAACTCTTTTTCTAGTTTTTTGTCTCTAATCACACACTGGATTTGCTGTAGTTTGGAGTGATGCAATAATTTCTTTGCAGCATGATTACTAAAGAGAATGGGAGATATTTTTTAAAAATAAAAGAGGGGGGGAGTCAAATGCTAAGTACCTTGGATAGCTAGTTTCTGACTTAAAATATATTTAAGACACATTCTAGTAACTATCACTATATCAATATGAAAATATTAATAAATAACATATAAGTATTGTTAATTATACTTAATAGCATTTGAAACTTCTTTTATAATTATAATAAATAGATATTAGTTGAATAATTTAATGTATTACCATTTACATTTTAAATCATTATAGTATTTCAGTTATAGTATTACCATTTACATTTTAAATCATTACAGTATTTCAGTGTATATATCTTTGAAGATGTCTACAATGAAAATATAATGATGCTATTATCTTATTTTAATTATAAAAACTTCTTTTATAATTGTAATAAATAGATATTAGTTGAATAATTTAATCTATTACCATTTACATTTTAAATCATTAAAGTATTTCAGTGTAGATGTCTTTGAAGATATCTACAATGAAAATATAATGCTATTATCTTTTTTTAATTATAAAGACTTAACACAACAAATATGGCTAAAAGATAAAATTTACTTCATGACAGATGCCTCCTGAAGAAATTCTATTCTTTCTCTTAAAGATGCAGTTTCATTTACTGTCTGTTGAGGGAAGAAACATTTTATACAGTAAAACATATATATACAATAGTTTTAATACAGTATAATTACTATTTCACTGATTAATATAATAAAATTTTATATATAACACATTTTATAGTCAACAAGAAATTATCTATATTGTATTAGAATTAAAAGTATAAATTATCAACCTTTAAGAAACTATTAAAAAAGAAAAGAAAAATTAAGAAGAAAAATGTTATTGGGTTAAGGGTAACCAGAAAAACTATATTTATATTTTATTTATACTTATAATATCAAGAGGCTTTTAAAAGATACAATTTTTACTTTGTACAGTATTACTACCTATCTAATCATTAAATAACTAAACCAATTTATTTTATTTCATTAAGTATTCTTTTTAACCTATGGTATAAAGTAAAGGAAGTGTTGCAATCCCCCAAACAATTCTGCTTATCTTGAACGATCTGTATAACAACAATATATTTGGTTTAGTTTGGAGAGCTACAATCTACAGTTTGCTACATGAGGGCTAATGAAACCAGGACGTACTACTTAAAGCTGATTCCAAATGTCTATGAACATCCATGCCATCAGCAGGATTCGAACCTGCAAACTCCGGTACCAAAGAACAATGCCCAACCTTAATATATTGGATATTAACGCTATTGGTCAATGCTAGATAGCAGTCCTTGAACTCTACTGAGATAATACCATTATAATTAGAAACAACAGTAACAGTTAATCTTTAAGAGAATGTACAAATGATAATTTTGATGACGAATCATGGAATCAAAATAAAAAAAAATGTGCATAATTTAATAGGTATATAAGGAAGTCATGTAATATCCATATAAGATTTTTTTTTATAGAAAAAAGTAATTGTGCTTAACTGATTAATTACAAATAATCTACAATTATAATGAATCATTTGTAATAGTAATATAAAATGACAAATTATAATCTATACTCAGACAATAATAAAAAATGCAGGTGATGTGCAAAATAACTAATATTATTATAAGTAATATAATAATATTAACTTCTTTTTAACCTTAAAAAGGAATAAAAGTATCATATATAGGCAAAAAGGGTTTTACTTTCAAATTTTAAATACACAAAATTAAAAATAATAATAAATAAAATCAGAAAGCCTGATTCACTTGCCTTATGATTATACTATAGTCTAAAGAAATTCTATTGGATTCATACATTTATAAAAACACAAAACTAAAGTAAACTTACTTTGACAGCACATTTCAGTAGGCTTTGATCATCACAGGTGTATTCTCCTTTATAAACCATGCCAAATGAACCTTGCCCAAGTTCTTGTAACAATTTGATATGTTCTCGTGGGACTTCCCATTCATCCGGTTCATAGACTGAAATATAAATTAAAATAACATGTATTTGCATGTTTAATTTGAGAGAGCTTAACTCTTACAGCTCATACAGATGAAAATATATTTATATGCAATTAAAAGATATCCTTTTAACATAATATTAATATATCATTTAAAACTTCTCTTTATTACAATCCTGTGATTTCTTCCCATTTTGTCACAATTTTTTAAAAATACAACAGGGAAAAACACTCTATTTTGTATAACAAGTATGAAAGCTCATTTGGTTTGTTTCGTAGGAAAAGAGTCGACTAGGAGAAGTTAACCTTGTTCGTTCCTTATGTTAAGTGAAACAGCTAAACGAAAGACACTTGTCTGTACCACAATAGGCAAAAATCCGTTGGACGAGTTGAGTTTGGGATTGCCACATAAATGGTTAAGCAAGACGATGTGATATAGTTAACATTTATGTCATGCTTTTATTTGGCATATTAAGATTTTGCTAGTATGCTAACAAAACTTTCATTTAAGCAATGGATTTTGAACAATTTTAATTATACTATGCTTTAATAAAATGATTATTTTTCTTTAATTTATATATACTGAACAGCCATTACATTATGACCACCCCATTAATAACATGTAGGACTACTTTTAGTCTTCAAAACTGCCAGCCCCCAACATGGCATTGATTCCACAAGGTGCTAATAGGCAGTCTGAGGTAACTGGTGCCAAGCGCACACCAACTGATCCTGGAATTACCACACATTGCGAGAGGGGTAGCATGGCAGTATGAATTTAGTTTTCCAGGTGAGTCTAACAAATGCTCTATTGAATTAATGTCAGGTGAATTTGGAGGCCAAGATATGAGCACTGGAATGTTCCTCAAACCATTTCCTGACAATTTGACCCTTATGACATGGTGCATTGTCCTGTTGGTAAACACCATCCCCTGATGGAAATATTGTTGCCATGAATGGGTGAACCTGGTCTACAACAATGTTTACGTAGTGCACAGGGATTATTCTATGGGGATTATGGGTCCTAATGTGCTCCATGAAACCATTGCCCAACCATAATATATCCACCATCAGCTTGTCTCCATCCAATTGTGCATCCGAAAGCCAAAGTTTCATGGGGAAATTGGCATATTTACACATGCTGGTTGATATGATAGACCAAAAAATGTGATTTGTCAGACCATGCAACTTTCTACCATTCTTCTAATGTCCAATTCTGATGTTTCTTTAACCTTTGCAGATGCAGTTAGTGATGGTGTGCCAGCCCACATGCAGCAATGTATGCAGCACAGCATGTTGAGAAACACCGTCTGGGTTATCACTATTGTAGCTGGTGGTGATTTTGGCTGTTGTAGCTGTTCAGTCATGACAGAAAATGCATAGCCATACCCTGCTCTAGAATCAATACGCTATTGATGACACATCGCTGGCTGGCAACTTGTTTCACCATCCATACACCACTTTCGATATGTGATCACAACTACATATGAATTGCCCACTAAATGTGGCATTTCTGTTATTGATGTTCTCAGTTGACAAGCCATAATGATTTTATCTTTATTCAAGTCTAATAAACTGGTTGCTTTTCTCATGTTGCTACTTGCACTATGTTTGAAAAGACAAAGCATAGCTGATTTATATACGCCAAAATCAGCTGAACACACAAAGTGGTTTTGTTTGTGGGTGAGCCTATTGTTATAAATTGAGAATGGTCATAATGCAATGGCTCCTTGGTTTATATCAATTTCATTATCAGATACATGACGGGTTGCTAAGTTACAAAATAGCAAATTTTTTTTTAAGAATACAACAAAATTCATGTACTACTATCTGTTGTTAACCAGCAAAATTATTATCTTTTTAAAGTCACAGAAAAGGTGCAAACAGCTTTAATAGCAACCATAACTGTAAAGTGGTATCAATGAATGTCTGTCCAAAGCCTCTATGAGAAACCATATGGATTTGTATAACAAACACATTGAAATGGACACTTTCTATTATAAATAGATAGATAAATAAATATAAGTCCCACTTATTAGTCTGAAACTGTTCATTAAACATATGATTTTTTCAAAATCAAAGCATCAGTTTAAAAAATAATATTTCTTTGAACTAATAAATATCAATCATCTTGACATGACTTAAGATTAAGTCCAACATAATCTTTTCAAAAATTAACGAAAACTCACCTGCACTCATATACTCTGGATTTACTGAGGCATAAAGCATCGTAGGCATATCATTACCATACCTATATATAGAATATATAGAATTAATATTCAAAACAATATATTATAAAATTATATATATCAAAATATATCGAATGAAATAATGCATAAATAGCAATTTCAAAATAAACATTAGATAAAAAGGAGGTTATTAACAGAAAAGAAACATTTCTTAAAATACTACTTTCTATATCATTTAAAAGCGGGGGTAATGTTATTTGTGTCCATAGCATACATTAAGCTACACGTCCTCACTGGGTGATGCTAAATGAGTAACAGGTTCGCAGCATTATTAAGACGTTAGGATAATGTTTATATTGACTGATGATGTTGGAGAAAAATATTATCTAAAGCTACCTAACATAACCTTAGAACAACAAAAGGGAGAAGTGAAGTAGTAGTAAACTCCATAAAACTGAATCATATACTCTTTATATTAAAAAATAATATAGGCAATTTTGTTTTCTGTTAATAACTCACTGAATTAAAATAATTCTTATATATATATATAATGAGACAGACTTCTCGATGGGAGGTTGCAGTCATGGCCATAAAACTGATACCGTTTTAACTAAAGACCTTTATTAGGATTATGTTGTAGGATGGGTTCCCACTTCATCATAGGGACAGGACAAACTGAAGGGTCAGCTAGCATGTACAAGACACTTAACACCTGGGTCAGTATCTGTGAGTTAAATCTTTAGAAAAATCTGTCTCTGACAGCGTGTATCTCCTTTTTATTTGGAAATTTCCTAAATTGTAAATTAGGGCCATGTAGGATTATAATTGGTCAGGTCCCTTCTCTGAGGATATAAACTGTAGTCCCAGTGGTCAATTTAGGTTAGGGGTTGAAAAGGGGAATGCAAAAGGACGCGGGAATTTTTAGCCCTTGATTAAGTTTTGAAAACCTGTGAGAATTTTCCTTACATATATATATATATATATATACATATATAGTTTTAAGTTACAATCCAAATTACCCTATCAAAGTTGATACAAGGTGATCATTGAAAAACTCTGTTAACAGGTATACCAAATGCAATTCATTCCATAACTCAAGCCAAGTGATAATTAGAAGGAAAACCATTGGGGTTAACAGAGTACATTTTATAATAATAGTCCCAAAAGAAGTTTTTTTTAAAAAAAAGGCAAATTATGAGTAATACATGATAACTTTTGTTGAATGAGGAAAGAAATGTATACACAATGCTTTTATGTTACTTTTTGATTGATCACTGCAAATTTGACAATTTAAAAAAATAATAAATTCATTAATATATTTTTCATAGCACAGACATGCCAACATTCAAGAACTTTTGTCCGGAGCAACAGTGTGGTTTGAAATTTTAACATGCTAATGACAGATTATACATAAGTGCATATCTTATTGGTTTCTAAATTAAAATATTTACACAGTAGTACATTGTAAAATGTAAATTAAAATTTATGTATTTAAAAATGTATGACTAGCCTTTTTAGCTTTAACAACTTATTTTTCAGAACATTGTTTCTTCTAGCAACATTGACCCTAATTAAATATTTCCATTTTTCTATCATCAGGGATTCTAGAGTTTGTCTATTCAAATTTGACCTAAATACAGTTTGGTTTTTCAACACAGTCTGAAAACTCTTTAACATGCAGCATTACTCTGTGGAAAGAGTAATATTCAGCGGTATTTTTTGCAAAACTTTGTATTTAATTGCTGAATTGTAATCTTTTAGCTATTCAAAAGTTTTGTTATTTTCCGGAGCAACCTGGGGATTTTCCGGAGTTATCAATTTTTCTCATTTTTCCAGAGTAACTCCGGAGTAGTTGGCATGCCTGATAGGATAGAGAATGGCTGTAGTACTCACATCCTACAATGCATAAATGGCATAATATTTTGGGACATACCGCCATATTTTTTAAAAACAGTTTTCCTTATAATCAGCATCTAAGTTGAAATGTAAAATTGATTTTTGCAATTTATATCAATTTTTAAAATTAATGTTCAATATCTTAAGATCAAAAAATATTTATAGTACTGAGAAATACCCTCATATCGGCAGGGAAAATCTTTATTCCTCATGAGCAACTGTACTTGGTATGGTAAACATTACACTGGTAACTAATGCTCTAGTTGAGTTATACAGTTACTTGAGATTACAGCTAAAATATTAATTTAGGATTTACATTAGAAAGTTCTAAAATAATCCTATATTAAATGTGTTAAAATTCTTGTATTCTAAATGTACAAAAATAATAGTATGATATGGGTTAATCGGATTTTTTTTAAATCATTGCAATACACAATGCTGGCTTGAAAATTAATTTAAAATAATAAAGGTGATTTTCAATCCAAATGATTTTCAAGCTACATTGATTTTTTAAAAAAGTTTAAAAACATTTAAATCTACAATGCTAGAGGTATAAAATAGTTCCTACCTTTTCTTATAATAGAAATAGAATGGTACACCAAAAGCTAAACAAACAATAATGACTACAGTGATAACCAAGAGTGCCACTATTTCTGCTTTCATTCCTCCTGCAAAACAGAAAATTAAATTTTAAACCCATTCATCCTTTTTCCGGAATCTCCATCCAAATGCAGATTTATGTTAAGAAATAAATATGTGTTTATGACAGAAATGAGGATATTTTAAATGCAATAAATGAATTGAATAATATACAATTCTATTACTACAATAATTCATGCTTTGGTATATCAGAATAAGAGGAATATAAAATCTAATATCTTTAGATGAAGATTCTATTTCTAGCATAAATTAACACTAAATCTACCAAGAAGGGTCAAATGACCCCATTTTTTGTTATTTTTGCCCTTATAAAAAAATGTCCGGTAGTTTTAGTGTTAATTGTCCTTATTATACTACTGAATATATCAACTGCTATGTTCAATGCTATTTTTTTAAAACCAAGATCTATGAAGTTTACTTTTCATAATTTACCTGATCAAGATATTCCTATAAAACAGAAGTCCATAGGTTTTGATATCAGTCAATAATTTAGTTTTATGACAACAATAAAAGTTAATATAAAAAGGATAAACAAAAGAGAGATAGAGCTTATACATTTGCAGAGTAAATGTACAGTGGAAGAATAGCTCTTGAAAAATTTTGACATAAAGTTTCCAATTAAAAATAAATATAGAACAATTTATTAAGAATCTGAAGAACAAATAAGCATTTCATCTAATAGCTAAAATAAGTGTAACTTCTCATTGCAGATCAAATCAAGTAATCAAAACTAATGGAAAGTGCATATTCACCATTTATTAATGTAATTCCAAGACAGTTAATACACCTATTTTATCATTCATATAGCTATCTTATAATACAAATAATAATAATAACAATAACAATTTTATTTTGACATTTTTGTACAAGACATATGTGAAGGAGTATCTGACTTATATACCTTGGATACAACCAGTGATGCCCCTACAGCTATAAAGGCCTCAAATAGAAATTCCTCTGGAGGCCCCTACATCTACCTTTTCGAATGATCTCCATAAAAAATGTCCCCAAAAATTATAATTAGTTACTTAATTAAAATTAAATAGTTAAAAGAATTAGGAAAAAATAATCTTTGATTAACAATTCTGAGAGCTTGAATTAACAACTATGAGAATTAATAACAACATTCATTTAAAAAAAAAAAAAAAAAAAAAAAAAAAAAAACTATTTAGCTACATTTTATACAATTATGTATACAAGAATGTTTAACAAAAGGTGCATAAAAATGAGTAAATGCACTTAAAAAAATTATATAATTCTTGTAAAATTTAAAATGTTACTCTTTTTTTTAATTTTTATTTACTTTTATAAAGAAAGAAAAAGAAAAAAGATTACTTAGTGCAGAAAAAAAAAATAATGTCAGTATAAAAATATATCAAAGTAATGCTAGTTTCTGCCAACTGAAGAATTATATTTCATATCAATATTTGACTATTAAACAGCACATTGCTAGACTGCCTTGCTAAAATATGTAAATTTACAAAAGCCTTTGATAGCATTTTTCTCTACTAATCTACTTATATTTAGTTTATTTAATGTATTAATATATGCTTAGAAGCCAAGGAATTACTCTGCTAAAATTCCAGAATTTGTATGAGTGTTTGTTACATTATCAGTTTTGGAGAAGTAGCTCAAATGACAGATCAGCTGAAATGTTTTTTAATCAAATTTCTATAAAGCAAAATGCTATACCATAAAGTAAATGCAACCACTGATGTATTACATGTGCAAGATACCAATAACAATAGTTTTAACTCTGGCAACTCTGTATGAAGCTAGCAATTTTTTTCATTTATTTGTTACTTTGTATATGATATCTGCTTTTTATACTAGTCGTATTTTCTATCTTAAACATGAATGTGAAAAGAAATTCTTGAAAATTATGCATAATTTTTACTAAGCATATTTATATACTGTCCCCTCTCCATTTCAGATTTAGAATAAGTTTCAAAATTTTTAGACTTATGAATAAAAATATAAGTAATATTAGAATTCTAATAATAATGAATCAAACACTGAAATATGAAACTTTTTTACCTTTTGAATTAGGTATAGTAAAATATATAGGTGTGGTCCAGTTTCCTGATCCTGCCAGTGATGTTGCTTTCAGTCTTAGAGAGTAGTTTCCAGGCATGAGATCATACATAGTATAACCCATCAGCTTTTGATATTCCAACTGAGTCACACAAACAGGTATTGGCTTATACTGCAAAATAAATAATTATCTGATTACTGCAATAGTGTTAGAAAGAAAATGCAGCCTACATTCATTAAACACAGGATGTCTATCAAAATATTACGAAAAATTTTCAGTCAATTGCTTAAGAAGGATATACAGTAGAACCTCGGTATAACAACCCCTTGTGGGACCAACATCATATGGTCATTGTAACGAATTGAAAAATAATAATAATAAAAAAAGAGCAAAGAAATGATGCAACAGTACATACCTACACTTCTATTTATTTGTATTTCCATTAACTGAATTTTTGAAAAAAAGTCTGATTGATGCCTGTTTAATGTTCATTGGGGAATTTTTCCTTATAATTGATTTCATATTCGTTAGAGTTTGAAGAATATCTTCAGAATTAAATTGTCCTTCAAAATATTGATACAAGGCATTGATTGCACTGAAGGCTTCTTTCTCATTCACTTTTTCAAAAGCTTTGACGATTTCTTTTCCGTTGTTGCAATCGCAGATTTCTTCATTTCCGGTAATATGGGCGATAAAATCGTCCTCATTCAAATTTTCTTTGCAGTACTCTAAAGTTTCGTCTACCACAACAAACTCATCAAAAGATAATTGAAGATCCGGAAATTTAACACTGAGGAGCTGGGTCATTACATTAGTGTCTGGAGTTTCATTTACCATAAATGTCGTACGTGACAAAAGGGTCAATTTAAGCAGACACAATGAGAGGAGCACAGTTTTCTTGAAGTTGCACCACAGTACAATAATTTTAAAATAGCCCATTTGCTCATGAGTTCTGCAGTCTAAAATTGGTGGTCGCTCTAATGAAAAATAATAGGCTTGGGATCGTTGTAATGATTCAAAATTAATATTATTCCTATAGTAATAATTGGAACTTTTTAAGATGGTCATTCTAACGAAGGGGGTCGTAGTATAGTGGGGTCGTTAAAAAGAGGTTCTACTGTATATACATATACAGTGGGAAGCCAAATTATTTGGGACAGTACTCAGGTCTTTGTATTCTGTAGCTTTTTCACACAGTATTTTTTATATTTATTAAAGCTACTGAGATTATTTTCAACTTGAACAGATAGCAACATGTTAAAATTCATCATATATCAAATAAGTGAAGTTAGTTCTATTTTGATGATTGATTGTTTAAAAACAGTTGTTGTAGAAGGGTCATACATACTACTTTGGAATCAGTTTTTCTTGTTTGAAACAATCAAAATGTAAGTAATACTTACATTGAAATACTTTTGTTCCATTTTATAAGGAATTTTTAATTTTATAAATAATGTTATGACATTCTATTGTTTTGTTTTACTATGGGCAAGAATACATACCCATCCCGAAGAAAATGTTTAAAAGAAAAAAAAAAGATTATCCTTTCAGTTTCAATTCCAGAAAAACATAGAAACTGTTATAGGTGCTTTGAACTTTGCTGTTAAATAAAAATAATAATGGATCGAAACAATACCCTCAAAGCAGACCACATAGGAAAGAAAAGACTTACCACTTTCTATACTGATCGCAAAATCAAGAGACATCCACTTCAAAAATCATTAAAAGAGTGGACTACAGTGAAAGACAATGCAAGAATTTATTTTTTGGAAAGTATATTCTGGAGGTAGGTAGTTAGTTCACAGATAAGAGGCAGATTGATTAAGGGGCTTATTGAAATAATAATTTTAAAAAATGTCTCACCAGAGCTATTAAGTTGAAATTAGCTATTAAGTAAACTGTAATGTGCCAGACAACACTGGATTAATATTTCAGACTGGAAACAACTAAGAATAACTTTACCAAATACTGTAGTTTTTAAATAATGATTATATTAGTATTACTGTCAAATTTCACAGGTATGCTTTTATAATAAATCAACTTTTTGCACTTTGGTGAACCAAAAATCATTTTCCTCACAGCTCTTTAGAGAGCCATTCCATCAAGATTGTCTTAAGAGAGTTAAGTTCCCAATTAATACCATTGTATGGTCTGTGATCTTATACAAGGGCATGGAGTTCCTATACACTGCAGAAAAAAACTATATGAAAGGATCAATATAAGGGAGTACTAGAAATTGTACTACTGCCACAGCTCAAAGGATGGTACTATGGTGATATAATTATATATATGACAAGATCCAGTTTTAAGGCGAATGGAGTAATTAGTCCTTCTTAGTCAAAACACTTCTTTAATTAATTTGGGATTTCCATTTCAGACATTGCTTGAGCCATTTTCATTTATTTGTGGTGAAGCTATGCGTGGAATGGTGTTGACAGCTCTAAGTCTGTACACTAACTGATGTTCTCGCTTGATTAATCATCAACTTCCTGTGAAATATCTCTATGCCTGACATCATTACTCCAAAAGGTTACGCAAGCATGGATCTTTTTTATTTATTCTATTATTATAAAAGAGTTCCCTTTTTAAAATTGTTTATAACTCACATAATTTCCAACTACCAATTTTTTAGACCTGACATATATATATTTACACACACACACACACACACACACACACACACACACACACACACACATATATATATAACACATATTTATGCATGATTTAGCAGTCTTATAGAGCAAAGAGTGTTACTGCTTTTTTTAATCTCCCTTTTTTTTTGGGGGGGGGGGGAATGCTGTTCTACATTTGCCAGAAAATTCATCTGTCATAATCCCCATAGACAATATGTAAGAGTTTAAAAAAACAGGTAATCCCCAAGGAAGTTAATGATCTTTATGTACCAGTTCATTGAAACTTTCATTAGAGAATAGTATTCAAACACCAAACACCAACAAAATGCAAAAATATGTATAGAAAGCTAATATAGGATTATATAATATTTGAATAGAAGCTCTCATAGCAATGAAATACTAAGATTACCATAAATATTACGATTTATTGGATTAATTTTTATTTTTATGCATTTATAATTTCCTTAAAAGTAACTTTTTGTTGTTGTCTTTACATACTCAACAAAACAGACGAAATTTAAATGAAAAATATGCTTTTAAATCTGAATTTTCACAACAAAATATATTAATTGTGAGTTGATACAGAGGTTTAATTAAATAACAAAAAAATATACCAATTAATGTTAAAAATTATTAAACTTTAAAGAGATTAAAACTCAGGATAGACTTTAATAAGAATTTCTCATTAAATCCTATTTATATTTTTGTAGAAATAAAATAGTTTTCCTTATAGCATCTTACAGTTTGTAAACTAAATATATATTGCTCTGTAAAAAACTCCTCACCCACATTTTAGTAAACATAATATAAATTTTAAGAAGATTTTATATTGATATAATTTTATTTCATTAAACAGCATGAGAATTGCATTCTGTATATTAAATATAGCAGTGCAGTACCATTTTACATTCATTTATACCTTAAATGGCATGCTTAAAAGTATCAGCATCAAATAAGTCGTAAATTTTTACTACAATAGGAACTTACCTCAGAAGACTTAATTTCTATATAATAATTCACTATCAAGCCATTATAGTCCTTTGGTTCATCCCATTTCAAATTCAGAATACCATATGTCAGGTTATCACTTGCAATGTGAATACTGTTTACATCAATATCATCAGCTCCACCTGAAAGGAAATCAAATTCTTCATAACTTTTTGCAATTCTCTTCCAAACAACATAAAAGGCATTATAACAGAAACCACTATTTTGCTGTCTATAGGCTTTAACAAGTAAGTCATAATGTAGAAATGCATTAAAATCTAATTAAAGGTTCTTCCACAAAGTATCTGTCAATGTATTTTTAAAAGGTCAATCAAATATAGAAATTAAATATTTATTTTGAACCAAGAAACTTTAATAATGGCCCATCACAGGGATTAGAAAGCATGATAAAGTACAATTCTCGATTATGAAGATTAACTGAAATTTTAAAAGGAAAGAAACTAGAAACAGCTAAAATTAAAAATGAGGATGAGCTCTTATAATTCTAACAGCTTCTGCTAATTGCAAACATAAAACTAAACTCACCCCGTGGTCGTGTCCTTATAGTTGTAATGGCTTGAGAACTACATGGCTCATTTTCAGTAGTTTTCGGATCTTGACAAGCTTTAACCTATAAACGAAACAATTCTGATATTAAAAGAATCTACAGAATAAAGTTACTAAGAAAATTTAATACCTATCAAAAATAGCCTACCAAAATAAACAAATATTTTATTTTGGTTTCTAGGTGATTTATAAATGATATCAATGGAGATGAGTATAAATTATATTTATTTTGTGTATTTGGCATACATGAACATAGCATACACACTTACTATAAGGAATGTGCCAATGTATACACTTAAAAAGTATTAACTGAAACTAAAGTTTCCAAAATGGGAAAAAATAAAACTATCAAATAATCTGAAATTCTTCTAAACCCTTACTAGAATGAAATTCTTGATTATTATAAATCAATAATTTTCAATAAATTTTGATATACAGGGTATCTGCCAAAATTTTTTTTTCAAATCCATGACTTTTCATGACTTTCGCTGATTTAGCGGATCATTTTCCATGACTTTAAGAAGCTTTCGTTAAAGTATATATGAATAAAACTTCTGATGTATATACAAATAAAATATATGCTTTTAGAGAAATTACAGGAATTTTATCATAAAAAAAACTATAAACTTACTTTATAAGTGTTAATAAACTCACATACATAAAAATAAATTGTTGTATATACATACCTAAGTTTAATCATATAGCAATTTTTCAATCAAAATGTTTCCAATTTGAATTCAGGGTACTTTGGTATTATCCAGGTGACCATGAATAATAGCCAAATATAACCCTATCATGTTTATATACAATATCCCTAGAGATAAACTTATATTTTGTGCAAAAATCTTAACTAATTTTTATTGAAAAATAATTATTACTATATTAATAAAATTTTAATCTGCAATTTAAGAAAAAACCAGAATAATATACATTTACCCACCCATTAAGCTTTCTTGCTTTGAGTTTCCTTGGTGAACAAATTTTACTTGGCAATATGGTCAATAAGATAATACATAAATACCAAACTCAGTAACTTCAGCCAAATGACAAATAAAAATAGAATTAAACAATTCAATGCATTTTTATTTAATCAGTAGTTTAGCGGATCCATGACTTTTACTCATTTTACTTGAAAAATCAAGACTTTCCATGACAAAATTAATCCATTGTCTAGAATTAGAATTAGGGTGGGGCGGCCCATAAGGGCACCAGCACTGCGGCCTAAGGCCTATTGTACTGAAAAAAAAAAAAAACCCATTCACTGGAGCAAGGAGTTCCAGCACAAGGTTAAGAAATATTAACCATTAGCTGCTTCGCACCCAGCCTTCGGTCTGGGTAATAAATGTTCCTATGAAATGTTTTAGAACCATTATTATAGGTATTCATATTCATAAAAATCTTAAACCTCGTCTCTTGGCACAGTACAGTTGCATTCACACAAAATGTACGAGGAACTCTCCTCTGCCATATGGCACCCCCTACATATCGAGCTACATATAATGCCAATAATGTTTAATCCATTGTCTAAATCCATGATTTTCCCTGACTTTCCAGGTACGCGGAAACCATGGATATATTATCACCAAGTAGCACCTGGTGGTATAATAATGGGCAATAAATAAGATTTAAAGCATAAAATGTACTGAAAATAGATGGCACTGGATTAACTTACTTCAATAGTGTATTCTGTAAAATGGTGTAAATTCTTCACAACAAGATAAAAGGCATTGTAAACTTCATAATGAAAGTGATGCTCATCTTGTTCGAAAGCCGGAGTACTGGATGGTTCAGAAGAAGAATCTTCAGAAGGAGAGGAAGACAGAGTAGTAGGAGCCCAAGTGAAAGTCTCATTGAAATATTCTGTTGTGACATTCTTACGAGGAGGATAGGTAGGTCGAAAGGCTCGACTTAGAGTAATGTTATATTTGTATTTCCCAGCATTAGGACTGAAAAATAAAAAAGTGATTTACTCATATCAATCAGAAAATAACTTATGACAATCATATGGAGCTTTCAAACATCTTAGTACACTGAGAAACATATCCCAGTGTTCCTGTTGAAAAATAATTTATCTTGATTGGTTTTAAATTTATGCATATCAAACAATATGTACAAGAAGAGTGGTTTGGTTTGGAGTGCTACGGTCTACTTTTTTGCAACACGAGGGCTAATGAGACTGGGACCTACATCTTACGTTGATTCCAAACGGCTAGGAACATCCATGCCATTGTGGGATTCGAACCCATGAACTCCGGCACCGAAGGCCAGCACCCTAGCAAATCGGCCATTGCTCGGCACAAGAAGAGTGGAAGAAATAAAATGATTAAAAATGTTTTGTAAGATAATATTTGGTTTTATGCATTTAAATCAACAATTTAACTATATTATTTTATTTTAGATTTGGTGCAGACAAATGCATGAGAAAACACAAAATTCTGTCAGTTGAACCAACTGTTCCACAATAATCTAACAAAAATCTTAACGTCTTTTGAATATCTTTTATTAATTAGTCTTTTTTTGTGTGTGTTATGAAATATTTTATAATAAACTATCACTGTTAATAATAAACTCTTGTTATTTTGTTAAAAAATGAATTTTATGTAGTGTGTATGTGTGAGTATCCCTGTTGGTCATCTGACAGCTATGCCTAGTATATAGTAGCATTAAACTAATCTAGTAAAGAATGATGAACTTATATCTATAATGACAGTTAAGTTACAGATTCTAATGATTTTTAGGAAAGAAGTTAACTTAGATTACAATATACTCGAATTTTTAGAGAAAAACAACTCAAGAAAATAAAAAATATTACTGATCTCAACACAATAAAAATGGATGGAATTTGAACAGATAATAGAGTGTTTTTCAAAAGCAGACATCAAATTCTACTACTGGTACAGATTCCTGCAGTCATTTAGAATCAGCTTCAGGGTTATAGTTCCCACTTTTTTAGCCCAAACATAACAAAAGTTGAATGTTGCAGTTAAATCCAATTACTAACAATACGATATAAACATCTTTAAAAATATAAACTTCTTTAGATATAAAATAATACATAATTTCAGTTTAGAGAAATCCCATTATAGCACCATATATAATGCGTGAACAAATCTTCATTATATGATTTACAACGTTTTAAGTTCATTGAAGCAACAACTCAATATAACACAACAAAAGATTTCCAATCAGGAACAGTAATTTTGACATTGTTTGAGAATTTTCTAAATAAAATAAACATATATTTTAAGATATTTCCATCTTGCATAGAAAAATTAAATTATATTAAAACTTGGGCACATATATTTATGTACTGTGTGTAATATCTAACTTTTCTGTGTTTGCAGTATAAAGAGATAACGAATAAAGAGATATTCATTCAATTTTAACAATATATGAGTATAATTCAATATACGAGTATACTGGTATTCAATATACTGGTGTCAGAATGTGTAGTGGCATTATATTAGGGACTGGATGTATTTCAAATTTTACTAAAAAGGAAGCAATTACATCTTAGTCAAAAGTGTCACCAGAACTAAATTCTTAAAAAAAAACTGCAGTCATATATAATACAAACAAATAAAAAATTATAGCACACATTTAAAAATGTTAAACAGAAATACTGTAAAAGGGCATACTTTTTATAAAACACATTATTTTGCAAGTAATCCTCAAATTTGATTTGAAATTGAGCATCATCCTCATCCTCAGGTAAAGTTTTCCCTTTCGAACATGCACAACAATCTCCAGATTTTGAATCCTTTGGTTTATTTACATCAAGGGTATAAATAAGATGAGGGTCCACTACTTTTTCTTGAATAGGCTTCTTAATTTCAGTCATTGCTACTAAGGCTAAAATACAAAATAAACTTAATTACAAAAAATTCAAAACACATCATACACTAAATTTTCTTTTGTAAATATATTTATCAAAATATAGTTAAGAGGTATTTTAAATTGAGTTGATAATTGTCTTACTTACAAATAAATTAACATACGTGAATATATAAACACAATAACGATGACTTTTTCTTTAAAGAGTTAAAAAAAATTAAACTGATTATTTGCAAGTCATTTCCTTTCAGAAAATACTCTGACAAGTAAAAATAATCTAAAAAATATTTGCACATTTTTCAGTTATAACTTTCAGTTAGCATACAGTCATAAAACAATTAATTTTCTTTTACACATAAAAAAAATTCAAAATACCAGAACTTATATTTCTAAATTTTGCAATTTTTCAATGAACTATTAATGTTTGCATAATTCATATAATTAATTACTTACGCTCATTACAATAATTTCTCTGGCTAATGAACTCTGATGAATCTTTTTCTCTAATACCATCAATAATATAGTGAGTAATTTCTCCATTGGGTCTTTTGGGACTACTCCATTGAATGAAAATTTCATGATGAGATTCTGCACGAGCTATTACATTTACTGGTGGAGATGGAGCTAAGATAGGAAAAAAAATTAATTAAATTAGCTAGAAACACTAAAAAATATAAGACAGTAGAAAAAATTAATACTGCTACAATGTCTAGAAATTTCTATTTTTTTTTTTTTTCGTAACTACAGTACTCATTATACAAATTGTTTTAAAATCTTATCAGCTGTACAGGTAACAGCAATTAAAGGCAGAATGATAAATTAAAAATATACAATCATGATGCATTTAAAAGCAAATACAGAGCTATCTCAAAAAGTTCTGAGGTATGAGCCCTCACTCAGTTACTATTTTGACTTGACTTGCAAGTTAAAGTCTGAGATAAGGAGCCATTTGGTTAAATACAGTAGAACCTCGGTATAACGACCCCCTGTGGGACCAACATCATATGGTCGTTGTAACGAATTGAAAAAAATAGTAAAAAAAATTGAGCAACGAAATGATGCAACAGTACATACCTAGAGAACACTTCTATTTATTTGTATTTCCATTACTGAATTTTTGAAAAAAAAAAAAAAAGTCTGATTGAAGCCTGTTTCAAATGCATTTGGGAATTTTTCATTATCACTGATTCCATATCTGTTAGATTTTAAAGGAAATCTTCAGAATTAAATTGTCCTTCAAAATATTGACGAAAGGCATTAATTGCATTGAAGGATTCTTTTTCGTAAGCTTGGATGATGTCTTCTCCATTGTCAGAAATGCAGATTTCTTCATTTCCGGTAATAAGGGCAATAAAACCATCTTCATTCGAATTTTCTCGGCAGCACTGTAAAGTTTTGTCTACTGCAACAAACTCATCAAAAGATAATTGAAGATTTAGTTCTCCCCTTTTCGCCATGCCCCCTCTCCTTCTTTAAGCAAACACAAAGAGAGAAGCACAGGTTTCTTGAAGTTGCACCACAGTACAATAATTTTGAAATAGCCCACTTGGTCATGAATTCTGTGGACTAAAATTGGCAGTTGTTCTAACAAAAAATAATATGCTTGGGTTGTTGTAGTGATTCAAGATTAACATTATTCCTATGGTAAAATAATTGGGACTTTAAAATGGTCATTCTAACAAAGAGGTTGTTGTATCATGGGGTTGTTGAAAAGAGGTTCTACTGTATTTTATTTTCTTGATTTTATTTTCCCAAATCAAAATGTTGTCATTCAGTCTTTTCAGTTTGTATTATTATTATTTTTTTTTTAATGTTAAAGAAGTATAATGTAATGCATGCTAGATAATCTATCATATGAAGATTCTCTTTAGTAAAGTAAAAAAATTTGTAACAAAGCAGAAATGAGAGGGAGAAAACTTACTGTCAGGATTTGTAGTGAAATAAATTATATTACTCTGGGCTCCAACTAAGGCAGATGCTACTGTATATGTGCGCATGTAAACTGCATATCTTGTGTGTGGCTTTAAATGAGTTATCAAAGTTATAACTTCATCAGCATCATTATCAGCTTCTACATCATCAACTTTCCACCTGAGTTAGAAAATAATTTTAATGGTACTATCTAAAGAATATTTGCAACACTATATAATAGTGTTTCATGTAATTTCGAATAAAAGAATATCACATTTATACTTACTCATCAGCTCCACAAGCATCTCTTCCATCAAATATAGTTACATTTTCTGCCCTACAAAAATAACAGTAATGCTGCATTTAACAATAATTAACAATAATAAATCTATTGCTTTCTTGTAACGAGAAGTTTATTTAAAAACTCCACTAAGAATTGTAAAAGTTGCTTTTGTAAAATGATATGCTAAATGATAAAATAATAATAATAATAATAAATAAGATAAAATATGATCAAATTATGTTTTGAAACTTATATTAAACTCTTATGTCAGTGAAATACACTAATTTCAATGAAAGAAACTGGTATCAAAGACTATGTAAAATGCAAATAAAGAAATAGAGACAAACATAAAGAAGCATACAGACATAAAAAGGGAACGGGTAATTCCATACCAAATCAACACAAGGTTTCTACCTGACCCCCTCCAATTTTGATTAAATTGGGTACAGTAAGTGACTTCATGGTAGAAAAGAAAATTCCTAAATCTTATGTTCAAATAATAATTGGTTTGGGAGTTATAAGGCTTTAAAGTTGCCAGATTTGTCTAAAAAATACACTATCGGCATACCTTTAAATTACACTTGCTACTCACCTAATTAAGCTAGAGATATGTGCAAGGTGTTATTTTAAACCTTTTTTAATGGGCTTTCATATGATATACAACGCAGGATGACTTGAAAATTTTTTAAAAATTTAAATTAAAATTTAAATTTAAATTTCTCAAAAAGCCAAGTTTTTAAAATTTTGAAAAAAATCTCAAAAATTGCTTATATTATTGTTAATTAATTCTCAAAGTTTCATGTTGGGATCATAATGGGATCCCAAGCTACAAAAGTTTTTTGTTTGATATATTTACTATTGGAATAACGAAAATGAGAACATGCATTCATTACTTTTAATCTAACTCAGCTGTATAGGATGGCATTAATGTTTACACACTACCTTATCGACATATACTCTAGTGAATAGTACATTTAACATTTGTGAAGATTTTAGAATGAAGAAAAATCATTAAAGTGCATTACTTTTGATGGATTGTGCTACTTATTTAGTTGAAACTGGTAGAAAGCTTTATGTGTTTTGAGAATTTCTACTTCAGAAAGAATATACATTGGTCCTGTTGGAGTTAAAGGATTCACCTTACACATAACATCTGAAATTGGAATCCATAGTATATCTGGCTTATATAGATATAAAAAAGATGGTGATGGTCCAGATGAGTGAAGGAATGTCACTTTTACCTCTTCAGAGTTTTTCTCTTCTTTCTCTTAACATAAATGTAAGCCACCAGTTGCAATTATAAACAGCAGTAATATAGCCTTTTATATCAGCAAATAGAAGCTTTTATTGTGATGCTATGGCAGTTTGCATCAATAAATCTTGTGAAAAGGAAAATGTCTTCTCAAAGACTTTTGTTTTTGATTCTGTGGGTATAAAAGCATGACATTTCTGAGTCCCAGGAATTGCAAAAGCATTTTTAAATCGGTCATCTAGAAATATAGCTGTAGAAACATGTTCTTCTTGGGTTGAAAAACAAAATGTATTCCTGTGATGTTTTCCTGTGCCCAGTTAAAAAGTTGTTGTGGTGTAAGCATTTGATTTTTATATGGTCGTAGTAGGTTTGCTCAAGCCACTAACTCTTGAGTATACCTCCTACCCCATCACAAGGTCCTTTACCATAAGCAGTTGCCCAAAAATGCCATTCTGCCTCAATGCCAAAATCTTCCTTATGTAAGCATAAATTGGCAAAGTTTTTCTTATTTATATATTGTGCAGATGACCCATCTGAGAAATAAAATATTTTCCTTGCACTTTTTTTAAATTCTGTCTTAAAAAAAGTAATAAGCTTCTTTTGAAAACAGTAAACTGCTACTGTATTGTGCTCAAAACAGTCTTAAATTACAATGTATGTAAAGTGGTCAATTCCAGACTTTCCTTTGTAATATACAACAAATGGGTGAGTTGTAGATTGAACATTAGTCCAGTGGCAGCTCTGGGCCTCATCCTGTATAACAAATAAGTAATTTTCAGCAAAATGAAGAAGACCTACAAACTCTGAATCTTTTAAATTTTCTTTTATATTGTTTATAAATGAATTTTGTTGTTTCACCACAAAGTCATGATAAACTAATACAGACATTTTCTCACAAAATAAGTCAATAAATTCTGATGCTGACTTTTGTATTCTTTCTAAAGAGCTCCTATCAACAGAAATCCACTGATTGAAAATGACCTTTTCCACCATATTTTCATCGAATGTTTCATCAAGTATGGTTTTTAATTCTGTAGTCCCAGAACATGATGTCTACTCTCCCATGTGGCAGCTGACTGATGCTGGATTAAAAATCATCATAGCAAGGCAGTCCTTGTATGTGTTAATTTTTCCATGTGTTAATGGAAGCTAATTTGGTATTTTATAGCTTGGGATCCCATTATAATCCCAATGTATGAAGCCAGATATACTATGGATTCAAATTTCAGATGTTATGTGTAAGGTGAATCCTTTAACTCCAACAGGACCAATGTATATTCTTTCTGAAGTAGAAATTCTCAAAACACATAAAGCTTTCTACCAGTTTCAACTAAATAAGTAGCACAATCCATCAAAAGTAATGCACTTTAATGATTTTTCTTCATTCTAAAATCTTCACAAATGTTAAATGTACTATTTACTAGAGTATATGTCGATAAGGTAGTGTGTAAACATTAATGCCATCCTATACAGCTGAGTTAGATTAAAAGTAATGAATGCATGTTCTCATTTTCGTTATTCCAATAGTAAATATATCAAACAAAAAACTTTTGTAGCTTGGGATCCCATTATGATCCCAACATGAAACTTTGAGGATTAATTAACAATAATATGAGCGATTTTTGAGATTTTTTTCAAAATTTTAAAACTTGGCTTTTTGAGAAATTTAAATTTTAAATTTAAATTTAAATTTTTAAAACAGTTTTCAAGTCATCATGTGTTGTATATCATATGAAAGCCCATTAAAAAAGGTTTAAAATAACACCTTGCACATATCTCTAGCTTAATTAGGTGAGTAGCAAGTGTAATTTAAACGTATGCCGATAGTGTATTTTTTAGACAAATCTGGCAACTTTAAAGCCTTATAACTCCCAAACCAATTATTATTTGAACATAAGATTTGGGGATTTTCTTTATTACCATGAAGTCACTTACTATACCAAATTTAATCAAAATTGGAGGGGGTCAGGTAGAATTTGTTCTAAAATTGTGTTGATTTCACATGGAATAACCCGAACACACTGAATTTATATTTAAAACTATGAAAAATTATCCATTGTTTATGGTAATTTTTCTGTCTGTCATGAAAATTATTATAACTTTACTTGCAACACTGTGTAAAGAACTGTAGCAATATACAAGCACCAAAAATTTAACCATTTTTTAAATAATTACTAATTACTTATTACAATATTTTATTCTTTAATTTTTAAAAAAATCATTTACTACTTTCCATTTTATTACACTCTGAACTTAATGGAATTTTTGAAGCAATAGTTAATTCACATATTAGAGAAAATAGTTTTTTTAATTTGTCCATTCTAAAGAACAGGAACTTTAAAAACATTAATTGGAGCTATGCTCAAAATGGATATTAAAATGAAATAGAAACATACGCCTCTCTGTAATACACAACATATCCAAGTAGAGATCGGAAGTCAATGTCGCTTCTAAATTTGCGGAAGTTTTTCCACTGTAGTCCCGCAACAGCTGATTTTATTCCCCAAACTGTTATTTCCAAATCTACTACATCACCTATAAAAAATTTATAAAGTAAATTAATCACAGTTATTTTTAACTCAAATATAATCATCTGATAAATGAAATTGATGTGTAAATAAATATGGCTTAAGTAAGATATTCTAAATGCAAATGGGGCTTATGAACAAAATCCTTCAGTTCTGTTCATCTAGTGGTTAGAATGGCAGGATCCTTAAAACATTTTCCTATACTTGCAGGATATATCTTTCAATTTAAAACATCCTTTCACTGCCAGGTTGAATAGTAGGAAATATTCCCCTCCTGATGATCCAAATTGTTAGGAAGCTTTGAGGGCCCATCTGATTTCTATCATTTGTAATGGCTAAAATAGGAGCTGCATCTTTTTCCCCCATAATCATATGATCAGGAACTTTGCAATATTTTTCTATTTAACATGGAAGATCAGTAGTAATAAGACTGTTAGATACTACTCATATATTTTCAAAATACTAGTGGTGTCATTATAGAAATAATGTAGCTAAAAACCAAAATATCACAATTAAAATTTATTTTAACCCTAAGATGGATGGCATGGATATTTTGTCCCTCAATATATAAATTCACTTTTCATTTGTTTTAAAGTAAAGAAATTTTATAATATAACATAATTAAAATACTAAAATTTACTGTTATTAAGAGCATTATAGTTATTAAAGAAAATTTATCGTTAACTAGCAATGACAGGTTGGCTGAAGAACTGGGTTCCCCCGCCAACTTGGTGATAATGGTTTGAGTATGGTCACCTAACATTTTCTCCTGATTTTTCACCGTGTACAAACAATCTGTATCTATATTATAATTTATATGTTATAAAAATGCTATAATTTGCGTCACACAGAAATGAAAGTTAATCACTTTATATCTCAATTTCCAGGTCAAATCGAATTGATACTACGCAGACGATGTTTAAATAATATAAAATAAGAAATGAATAAATCAGATATTTAAAGTAATGACGTCATCATGATAGAAAAATATCATTTTCACCCATTTATTACGTGATAAATTGAAAATTTTAATCTCCTGCTTTTAACTGAGGAAAACTGCGTTTAAAACAGTTACTTGGGATGACGTCACATTGCTAGAAATATTGCTTCTTTCACTTAGTTATGATGCGATAAATTAAAAAGTTATTGTTTGCGTTTAACGGGGGAAAATAATGCTTGGAATACTGACATAAAACGCTCGAAAAAGGGGGAAGGAATGGATTTCGAACGATAAAAATTTACATAAACCTTCCCAGGGATGTACCTAATAATTTCCCAAATTTTCACGGCGATTGGATGCATGGTTTTTGAGTCTATCGAGTACACACAGACAGACACAAATTCATTTATATATATATATATATATATATATATATATATATATATATATATACATACATATATATGATGACATATTGTGTTAATACGATGATCAATTTAGACATTAAGGTAATGACATTTCTTTGATCTATATCTATGACTTACATTAAAAATTAATGTTAACACATTTACCAAAGAAAATAATTTGCAACTTACATGCCACTCTATCACCATTAGAGCTAGGAGAAACATCTCTTTCATCCCAATCCATCACTTGAGAATAATTGCGAAGCTCATTGATTTTACTGAGGCAGAGTTTGGAGTTAAAGTGAAAAAACACCTTGCCACCAGATATCTTCAGTTTTGTTCTGCGACTGTTCCAATCCCATAGTTCTTGCAAATTTTGATTATCCAGTACAAGAAAAGCATACCTAAAACAAAGAAATAGAGTCAAACCTCAATTGCCTTAGCATAAGTGCACAAAAAATAAAGGCTACGATCAGTTTAAGTCCATGAAAGATTTTATTTATAAATTATTTATGCATAATGCACCCTTTTTTTTAATAAAATTTTAGGGCAAAAACTCAAATTGAGCATTAAACATTGAATAATTTTTACTGTATCAAATGATATGTGTATGAATCAAGACAAACAGTCAATGAAAAAAAAATCTTACTGAATAAAAACAATGCTGTTAGTAACACCATTTTTTAACTTTACAATAATTGACTGTTCTTAGCAAAATCTTGGCTATGTTGCTAAAAACTTGGAAAAAAAAAAAAAAAAAAAAAAAAAAAAAACCTAGTTTTGAGAATGTGGATTTAAAGTTAAAATTCTTCAGTTTTTATTAAGAATTAAAAATGGAGTTCTCTAAACAGAGGCTTTGAACTAGGAGAGATTAATTAATTTGGTTCCTGTGGCAATTGTTTTACAATCTAGAAAGTCAGTTGCATGTGAAGTTTATGGTGAAAATTATATACAAGACAACAATGCTCACCATTTTTTCTAGTAAAAAGCTGTGTGCACATTAAATATAATATTCATTCAAAGAAGTGAAAATTTTTGATTTAGACTGTGAGCAATAAAATAAAATTTGATTTTAAAAAAGTATAACTGTTTACCAATCTTGCTTTTAATCAAATTATGTTATGGAAAAATACAATTTGTATGATATATCAGATATGTTTGAATTAAAGAGGTCCTTTACTATAAAATTACAATGTATATAAATATTAATATTTATTAAGAAGTTTTTGATTTAAAATGTGTAAGCACAAATTATTATTACTAAATAATTAACTTTATCAGATTCAATTTGTCTCATCAAAATTGAAGAATATAATACAATTAGTTAGCTATGTCATACAAAAACAAGATTCGTTAAAGCTCCAATCTGCAAGTGAAATTATCTAGAGGAAAAATTTTTTAACATATTAGTATGTACATTATATATTAACTTATGGCAATATTCATTCTACTGGCACTAGATGAAATGTGAGCCACTTTCTAAGAATAGGCATTGGAGTTTCACTGATTTTCATTCAGTAGTATGCAGAAATACATAGCAATACTAAAAAAAACCCCAAAAGATCAAACAATATGCTGTTCCATAGCTTGGAGTTACAAAATCCATGAGTATCAAGTAATTTTAAAATATAAAAATGCCTTATGATGTAAATTTGGTAGTACTTATTTAATTATTGTATTATACACAAACAAATTAAAATCACCTGAACATAAATTTTCAAAACTTACTCTTTTTTATCAAGTTGTTCTCCCCTAATATGCCACAAATCTCTGAGAAAATTTAATGAAATTAATGGATAAGACCTTGCTATTTTGAGGTAGCCTCGGATTTCTTGTATATGACTAAGACTTGATTCTAATTCTTTGATGATGTTATCTGTTGAGAAAAAAAGATAAGTAGAAAAATTTCAATAATTTATTTTCACTATATATAGCATTCCATTTATAGATAGTAAGAGTCTGTTTCCAATTTCTGTACATGGAACAGAAGAGTTATAATATAGATAAAAGACAAGTCTTAATTTTTATAACATTAGAACTAGCATTGTTTTTAATAAACAATTATTTGTTGATATTTCCCTCATCATTATTATTTACCAAATGGTAAATTATAGTTTACAGTGTAGTATAAGACATTATCAAAGAAACGCAAAAAGTGTCTTTTTGAATAAGATTAACATTGTAAAGAAGTTAAATCATTTCTTTTTGTTGATAAACTGTGTATATAACAGAGAACTATTTAAGAGCCTCGGAGACAAATGTGACAGGTGTGTTACAATAGAAATACTAAAACATAAAAGTTCACATCATTATTATTTGCCCTCATCATTATTATTTGCCAAATGGTAAATTATATTTTACAGTGTAGTACAAGACATTATCAAAGAAATGCAAAAAGTGTCTTTTTGAATAAGATTAACACAGTAATGTACAACATTAAAGAAGTTAAATCATTTATTTTTGTTGATAAACTGTGTATATAACAGAGAACTACTTAAGAGTTTCAGAGACAAATGTGACAGGTGTGTTACACTATAAATACGAAAACATAAAAGTTCATATTCATGTACTTGCAGGAATATTGGTTTAAAGATAATTAAACAATCATATTAAAGAATTTATTTGGATACAAAAAATAAAGGTATTTTCCATGCTCGAAAAGCCTTTCATAAAACTTTTAAAGAACAAAAAAATTAAAACTTTTTAAGCATACAAAAAAAAATTGCTTTCTTTTTCTTACAGAAATCAATAAATCCCAATAAATAATACAAAGCTTCAAATAAAATCTACAGCACATTACCTCCACCTTGAATCTGTATTTCTAAAGAACCATTCACAAATGTACAGCCTTTAAGTTTCTGAGCAGAACCAACACTGTCGATGACAGCTCCACTACAAACTGCAAGATACAAGATACATTAGAATATTTTTTAAACAAAACAACTTACTAGGCAATTACATTTAGTATATGGTCCAGAGGTGCCTCAATTTAGGAGTACCCTAACACACAAGTGTTTTTAACTTGCAAATTGTCATTAGGACCAATTTAGCATTGAGTTACAAGCCCATATTTCAGATATGATTAAGTTTGAATGTTGAAAAAAAAAGTATAAAAAAAGGAATTAAATCTTAAAAATATCATTATTTATTTTAAATAATGAGGTATTATTACATCTTAAAAATTAAGTTTATTCCACTACTTTCTCTATATTAGCTTTTAATGTGTTTGTATACAATATTCATTCTTAATACACTTGTTATGTTAAACAACAATAAAATAATTATGTTAAACAGCAAAATAATTTGGGGTGATTTTGAGGAAGCAGTTTTCACTAATAGAACATACATTAATTTATGCTAGAAAATTTATTAGCTATATCAGCCTTTCTCCTTCACCTTTACAGGATGTTCAAGTTATTTACTTTCTAGGGCAGGAATTTCCAGCTTGTAAAGGCTCGAAAATCACATTGAACACATCATGCATGATCAGGAATTTGCATGATTTTCTAAAAATGTGGGGGAAAAGCCTTCTTCCCCTTTAGGATCAGTGGGGCAGGTGGTTCCCTTAGCAGATCAATTGTTTATCAATTCATTTGAATGGGAAAAACTGATTTGACATAAGAGAAATGTGAATTATAAGTTTCATGATGAAATGAATTAATACTGTAGTAAGAAGAAAAAAATAAGAACATAAAAATTTCACATTATCATTGGTAAATTAACCAAGGTATATATTACTTTTGGGACATAATCCTTCACATTTGACACACTGATGTTTGTCACTATCATTAACAGAATATCCAGGTGGACAATGAGGTAGACATTCTCCTTTAAATGGCTTCCAGTAAACTTGCTGGTCAAGAGCACTGATGGATAGACGGTTTGTAATTTTTTTACATGTTTCTTCTTGTATGCATCTTCTATTCAAGTACTGTTAGAAATAAAGTGAAAAGCATTATTCTAGTAAATATAAAATAACAAATTGTAATAGAGAATGCAGCAATTGACAAAGAAATATACAAATTTTAAAATGCAGAAAATGTGTTTAAAAAAGGAACATCTTAGACCAGGGATGGACAAACTGTTTCGGCCACGGGCCAAATATTAAAAATAAATAAATAAATAAATAGAATAAAATAAGTTTGGAAGACCAAGATAAATTTTTCTAAAATTTTAAAAACAATATACAAGTACCTAATGGTTTAAATATATTAATGAGATGAATAAAATTTCGATTTCATTTTTATATATGTTCCTTATACTGAGGTTCGAAGTGAGATGTACTGATTTTAAGGAATGATGCTAAATGCTCATCTGTCAGTCTACTTCTGAAATTATTCTTTGTAACGTTGAAAACACTTGTTCACATATAAGAAGCAAATATACTGCTGATCTTCTGGGCGTGAGATAATAAATTTGGAATATAATATTTAAGCAAAGTAGAAAAGGAGATGGTTATATAATGTATAAATATATATTTCTTTTAATTTGCCTCGGACCAGCAACTTAAAATTCTATCCACGGACTGGATAAAACCTTCCGGCGGGCCGTAGTTTACCCATCCCTGTCTTAGACATTGTAGAAATGAAAAATAAAAACAAATTTTTGACAGATGATATAAAGCTGTTATATGAATGCATATTATATGAATATAAAACATCAAACATGAACTTTAATATTTTCTATTTCTTATTACCAAAGATGTTTAAAAATTCAAAACTATTAAAGGTTTTCATGAATAATAAGTATTCAATAACTGTTCTATTATTAAGACAACAGCAGCATGAAAAGATTTTTAAAAACTGAATTTTTAGTATGGTGCTTTAAAATTTGAAGAGTTTTTTTTTTTTTTTTTTTTTTTTTTTTTTTTTTAAATATATATATATTATGCCGTCTGAACTTTTTCGAGCATATGACACCTTGCAGTCCAATACAGACAAGAAATTGTTCCATTAGATGGGAGAGTCAAAAAGGAACCCGAAGAAATAACATCCTACAGGACAGGACAAGAAGAAAGGTGATCTCCATGCATCGAGGCAGATTTGAAGAGAATACACCGATTCTAAACAGGAACTGAATTTTTCATATGGAGCTTAAAGAACTGAGAAGTTTACACTGATTCTAAACACACATAATTTATATGGTTCCTGTCTTTGGAAATTAAAAATTTAAAAATGAAACTTCCGAATAATGATTGCATGACTATTCAAAGGATTTGTTTAATATAATTTCATGAATTGATATGTTTTTACCTTTTAATATATTTTTGTAATATACTGCAACGACACATGTGAAACCTCCTTATTAAATTAATAATAAATAAACCATAAATTTACTGAATTTTAAAGCTTCCTTATCTAAGCAATAAATGTTTATTACATGAAATTAAAAGTTTGAAATATACAATATAATCAACATATTTATAATCTATTCACAATATTAAATAAAATATATGTAAGGTCTACGCAAAATTTGAAAGTAGCATCTTTGAAACTTTTTAGAAAACTGTACCTTAAAATTAACTTAAATTTTTCCTGGTAAACAAAATGTACCTGTCTTTTTGCACTGTTATTTTAAATGTATTTCAGACCAATATATGCATATTTTATATTAAAATGTTGGAAAATACAGAATTAATCTTCAGTTAAACAAAATATATTGATATATAGGAACATAAAAAAAAAAAAAAATTACTGCTATAAAAATATAACTGAAATTTAGCAGTTTCACTTGTGATAAATGTACACCCCCCCCCCTAAGTAATCTTAACAGCAGAAAAAAGTACATTATACAGTAAGAAAATAGAAGAAACAGCAAATAGGAAATAATGAATACCAAAAAACATTCTTTAATGTAAAGATCCTCTTTATAATGATAGCAACATAAAAAATATTAATTGCCTGGTTTTCTGTTTATTAATTTCATCAAAAATTTTGCACAATAAATTTATTACCATTTAATTTAAAGATTTTTTTTTATTTAAAAACACTTTTAGAATTTATTGTGGAAGTCACAATTAAAAATGAAAAAAAAAAAACAGATATTAAACATAAAAAAATATATAATGTAATTCAATAAATAGAAAAAGGATATTACCTTGTAAGTACCTGGAGGACAATGAAACTGACACTTGCCTTGAAACACAACATTTCGACAAGCAATGCATTCTGATGACAAGCTGCCACTGCAACCTCCAAGACACTCTTTATGGCAACATTTGTTATAAGATGAGCAGGTCAAATTACTCAATTCGCATTGCTGATCACAAACTAAGATAAAAGTCAATCAAAAATATTTTTACTCTTTCTAATTAATGTAAGTTAATAATTCTTACATAAGTTTTATTGAGATTTGCTGTTAGTTAAAAGAACATTTAATTCCAAAAATTATTATTTGATTATTTTTCTTATTTTGAATACAGTTTTATACAGGGTATCTACCAAAATAAAATTTTTCAAATCCATGACTTTTCATGACTTTCCCTGATTTAGCAGATCATTTTCAATGACTTTAAAAAGCTTTCGTTAAAAGTATATATGAATAAAACTTCTGATGAACATACAAATAAAATATATGCTTTTAGAGAAATTACAGGAATTTTATCATAAAAAAACTATAATAGTCAAGTACAAATATATTCAAGACACATTTAACTCCACTTTTAGACAAATATAAATGTAAGAAAATTGGAAGTTTTAGTACGGAATAATTGGTATGAATAAGGCATACTACAATTATATATATAAAATTAATACATTTCAGTAAATTCAAATACTGCTTTTGAGTTTTTGGAAATTAAGAAATACGAAATCATCATTTACAGAGGTGCTCTATCAGTGGTCTCACACTTTAAAATTTTATAGGGAGAAAAACTAAATACCCATGAATTGAATTCGAATAGGAAGTCTATTTTGTTTTATATAAATTATCTCCACAATTCTAAATAAAGCCTAACATCTTAATAAAATACTGACATACTCTCTTTTTAAATAAAAATGAAAATGCAAGAACATGCAAAGAAAAGAAGAGGGAAAAAAAGTAAATTGAAATGCTTTGGATGAATTCATAATTAAAACTATTTTAATTAAAATTATCGCATTTTAAAAATTATTGTATTATAGTTACATTTAAAATATTCTTTGGTTTTAATTTTTTCTTGCTTTATAATGTTGTATTATTTTAAAATGTCCTGTTACAATGAAATAACTAACAGCATTAAAAAATTGGTTATTTTTCTTCAGAGTACTGGTGTTTCTATTTGGAATATCATTAAATAAGCAAATTTATCAAATTCTTTGGTGCAGTAAGTGATAAAACGCTTTGAAGAAGAAACAAAGTAAGAAAATATCATCTGGTAGTCTTAGCTCAATGGATGCTACAAGATATCCTGCTAAGTACAATTTACGGAAATATTTCAATCTTACTAATATGTAAAGATTTTAAGAGTAGGGAAAAATTTTTATTAGGTAATATCTTTGTTATATTTTTAATTACTGAGTCCATCCCCAAACCCATAAAACTAGTTTTACTGTGTTATAAAAGCATTTTATGTAATTTGTCAAAAATAAGTTATAGATATAATTAAAAGATACCTATTTTGAAGCCTTAATTTTTATTAATGGAAAATTCATTGAAATTTATAAGTATGCAAACACTTTTGTGGGGCATTGTATATAAATCTGCAGTGGTATGAATAAGAAATAGTAGTATCACAAGCTAAAATGAACATATAAACACTTCTACATTTCACCACATAATTTATTAATATTTTTTATTAATATTTATTTAATATAAATTTATTTTTTACATGATATAAAAATTTGAACACTAAATAATCTAATAAGTGCTGTTGAGAATAAATGAAGAAACTTACCTTTTTGGCATGTATAAATTCCAACTCTTCTGTTCGCCAAAAATAGAGTTTTTAGTGCGGACGGCCATCAAGCCTCTGAAAACACTTTCACACTGAGAATTTTTTTGTCTTTAATGAAATCACATTGCGCGGCTTTAGCGATGATTCCAGTCGATGGTGTCCACGTAACACAGATGAGGATTTTTTCGATTCGCACAGACCCACTAAGATGGTCGTCAGGACCAGCCCGACGTCCTGTATGGCACGCATTTCGTAAATGACCAGGCGTCGTTATGAACAGCACGTCACAGCGAAATGACTGCCAAGTTAGGGAACAGCTTGGAGAGTGACTGCAGTCCCTGGACCCGGTATAAGAGAAGGTAACCCGTAATTTCGCGCAACTTTGGAAAAGTCATGTTCTCGAAGTCTATTTTTTGGGCCTTGTCGATCAACAAGATTTGTACAGATCCTTCGACCACAGAACAGTTTTCCAAGCGACGGAAGGATGCCACAGAGTTCCTGATGTCCATGTCTGAACACACTGAAAGAGAGATAAACCATTTATCATTAAATGAACAAAGATGAAAGATAACTTTACAAATGAAATAGCTCTTTGAATTCAGAAAATAAAATAGAGAATTCTGCTGTAGAAATACGATACTTTCGCTAAATTATTAAATATATTTAATATCACCGTTAAATCATTTCATTTGCATTTAACAATGAACTTACAAAATACATATTTAGAAATTTAATTATATATCCTCTAGTACATAACTTTTAATTTACTGAAAAACGAAACGATGTTATTTAAATCGTGAGAAAAATTATACAAGGCTCAAAACCGATTTGAATAAGCAACTCTACTCTAAAACCGTTTCTCAGAAGACAATTTATTAAAAGGACCGAAGTATCATTTAGATCTCATTTCTTTTAAATTGAACAGATTAAAGAAAAATTTACTCAATGAAAGTGAATTCCAACACTTAAGAATACAATTTAGTACTAGAGAATTTTACCAATAATAAAATTTAAATTCAGATTTCTTAATAATTATCATTTTTCAAATAGTTCCCGAACTGCCATGCAAACTGAATTCAGATAAGAGCAAAAATATGATATGACTTAATATGACTTTTTATGACGATATAATCTTAAAGACTCATATCAAGTCATATCAAGTAGGGCTACAGGAAATGTTAGCTGTACGCAGAATATTCTACATTCACCACATAATTTTTTAGGTTCTATCGAGATATTTATTTATTTATTGTTTTGTTGTTGTGTGCGTGTTAAATTTATTTCTTCAGTAATATAAATGTGGGATCAGGCCGGCGGGGAATCGTTCATAAGCACATTTAACATGATATATGGAACATTTGATTGACAAAACACTAATTAATGAAGATAAAATAACTAAACATAAAATGCATCAATCGTCTTCCAGCACACTTCGTCGTAAACCAACTCTTCTCTCCCACGTCTCAAAAAGATAGTCTTTAGTGTGGAGCGCCATCAAGCGGTGCATGCTGAAAACACTTTCATTTCCCACAAAAATATTAATTTTTTATTAAAAATCAATCATAAATACCCCCTCCCCTTTTTTACGGAAATAACCCCACTAAATTATCTAATGAGTGCTGTTGAGAATAAATGACAGAACTTACCTTTTTGGCATGTATGAGAATTCCAACACAATTTCTGTTCGCCGGGAAACTTAGCGTTTCGGCTTGACGGACAGTCCGCCTCTGGACACGTCTTCGGACACTGAGAATTCGGTTTGTTGTCTTTGATGAAATGACCATTGCGACCGGCTTTAGCGATGATGTCCCAGTCGATGGTGTCCACGTAACACAGATGAGGATTTTTTTCGATTCGCACAGACCCACGTAAGATGGTCGTCAGGCTGACCAGCCCGACGTCCTGTATGGCACGCATTTCGTAAATGACCAGGGCGTAGTTATGGAACAGCACGTCACCGCGAATTACTGCCAAGTTAGGGAACAGCTTGGAGAGTGACTGCAGTCCCTGGACCCGGTATAAGAGAAGGTAACCCGTAATTTCGCGCAACTTTGGAAAAGTCATGTTCTCGAAGTCTATTTTTTGGGCCTTGTCGATCAACAAGATTTGTACAGATCCTTCGACCACAGAACAGTTTTCCAAGCGACGGAAGGATGCCACAGAGTTCCTGATGTCCATGTCTGAACACACTGAAAGAGAGATAAACCATTTATCATTAAATGAACAAAGATGAAAGATAACTTTACAAATGAAATAGCTCTTTGAATTCAGAAAATAAAATAGAGAATTCTGCTGTAGAAATACGATACTTTCGCTAAATTATTAAATATATTTAATATCACCGTTAAATCATTTCATTTGCATTTAACAATGGACTTACAAAATACATATTTAGAAATTTAATTATATATCCTCTAGTACATAACTTTTAATTTACTGAAAAACGAAACGATGTTATTTAAATCGTGAGAAAAATTATACAAGGCTCAAAACCGATCTGAATAAGCAACTCTACTCTAAAACCGTTTCTCAGAAGACAAT
>CM063504.1:151382406-151384906 GCA_032207245.1 Pardosa pseudoannulata | reverse complement strand
TCGGGAAACTAGTGTAAGCATTTTGAATAAAACTCTAAAAACACCCCGAGAAAATTCTCAGGGGTTTTCAAATCTTAAATCAAGGGCTAAAAATTCTCGCGTCCTTTTGCTTTCACCCGTTTAACCCCTAACCTAAATTGACCACTGGGGCTACAGTTTATGACCTCAGAGAAGGAGTCTGACCAATTATAACTCTTCATGGCCTTAGCGGACAATTTAGGAAATTTTCAAACAAGAAGGAGATGCACGCTATCGGAGGCAGATTTTCCCAGAGATTTTAACTGAGATGTTGACCAGGATGTTAAGGGCCTGTTACTTATAATTTCATGTTAGCTGACCCCTCAGTTTGTCCTTTCCCTATAATGAAGTGAGAAACCGTCCTCCAACGTTCTGTTAATAAACGTCTGAAACTAAAACGGTGTCATTTTTATGGGCCATGATTGCATCCACCATCGTGAAGTCCGTCTTATATATATATATATATATATATATATATATATATATATATATATATATATATATATATATATATATATATATATATATATATATATATATATATATATATATATATATACACACACACACACACACAGACATGAAATAAGAATTTTTTGCTAATAGAAAACTTAGCGGTATAGCATACTCGTTTTGTCATCTTCGATATGCCCTCAGAGAAGGAGTCTGACCAATTATAATTTTACATTGCACTAGCGGACAATTTAGGAAATTCCCAAACAAAAAGGAGATGCATGCTATCGGAGACTTCTGATTTTTCTAGAGATTTTCCCACAAATGTTGACCAGGTGTTAAGGGCCTTTTTACTTTCATCTTCAAGCTAGCTGACCCATCAGTTTGTCCTGTCCCTATGATGAAGGGGGAACCCATCCTCCAACGTTATGTTAATAAAGGTCTTTAGCTGAAACGGTGTCATTGTTATGGGTCATGACTGCAATCACCCATCATGAAGTCCGTCTTATTACTTACATATATATGCAATGACATTTTAACCAAAGAAAACAACTTAATTATATCATAAAATAAATTTCTGGCGATACTATACCTAAAATAACAACCTTTGGCGAAATATCTTTGTTTCTCTTTTGATTCTGGCAACTTTTGGCGACCATGAGAACTTCAAGTTAATTGCTGCTTAAGGGGTCACAGGACCCTTAAATCTACAAAAATTTCACTTAAAAAATCTATATATGTTATAAATTGAGATGTTCTACGCATTTTAAAAAAACGGTATTAAAAAAATTCCGTTTAGTTTGAAAGTTATGATTTTAAAAAATATTATAGGAGCTCGAGTGCTTGGCAGTTGATTACTTATTACTTTAAGTTAATTGTTCTCAGAAAGCAAAATTTTAATGTTACGCGCAAGATTTCTCAAAATCTATTTAATAATTTTGCACAAAATTTACAGCATTTCAATATAATGATGTTTTCTTGTGATTAAACTAATATTATTGCTATGAGAGTAATATCTTTTGTTTTCGAGACGTAAATATATGTCAAAATGACTGCCAAAAACGGGTAAAATTATAAATATATTTTAAAAATATAAAATGAGCCTAAACATGTGGGATATATATGTCAAGGAGCAGCATTAGCAGAACGCAACTCCATGACTTTTACAAACTGTGAGTGGCAACAGCGAAGAAGTTCGCGCGACAACCGTAGAGACATACAGTACACCAACGCGTTGGCTTTAAACTGAAATCAAAAACGACGATGTTAAGTGTTTATGATGTTAAATTTCATGATGATTGTATCTAATTGTTTAATTGTTTTTGTGCTTTGAGATTAAATGTTCCTGTTTTGTGAAATGTGCATAATGTTGTTTTATCACATATATTATATTCCATTCCATTTATTTATATTCCATTTTACAAATATGTTCATTATTAAAAAACTTGAAATTTATCATTTGTGTGCAAAACATTTCTTGTAAACATGCACGCAGCAAATGAGAGCTGTTTTAACGAACAAAAAATCAAGTCATAAATATATATTTTTAAAAATATTTTTATTATATTTATAAGCATTTAAGGCTAGTATATTAAAAAGATACATAACAGATTTGTACGAAAAAAAATAGAGAAATTTTAGTATGAAATTAAAAAAGTTATGGGGAGTCGAAAAAGAGTAACAAAACCATAGGATTCTTATGTTTAACAATCCTGAAGCTCCTTAACTCAGTTGATCTTATATAACTCCTTTATGCAACTTTGTTTCAGTTGTGGCGCCCCCACGTGATATACTCTTATCATTTCTGATTAGCACTCTTCCCTAGGCTCTCATAGATTAAACAAGCGAATGTAAAAAGTTTTGACAGAGACGGATTGTCTTAATAAACTCAACATTTTTATTTTCATCTTTTGCTGTTTTGTCTCACGGCCTAACGACTGCACTTTATCCAATATGGATATCATTCCAAGTTTGTAGTGGATATAAAACACCTATTAAACACACAAGAAAACACAAAGTATCTGTTATA
>CM063504.1:151364906-151377406 GCA_032207245.1 Pardosa pseudoannulata | reverse complement strand
CTACATGAAATGTTTCAAGGAGCCGGAATTTTGGAACAACAAGCGATCAACTCAATTATACGCAAATGGACAATTAAAGGTACCGCATTGTCAGAATGCTTCTCCATAACACACTTCAATCTTTACACTGCTCACTTTTGTAGCATTGTACTTTATGTTACTATAATTTTTTGATATCAATTGATTTTATTTCCTATGACTTTTCAAACTTTAATTTTGTATAGAATAGTTCCCTTAAACAACTTTGTTTAGAATAGTTTACATATGGTGCACTTTAATATATTTTCAATAATGGTTTCACAAATTTTCTTATATGTATTTTTTGATAAATCACAATTGAAAATTTTTTTCATTTACTTCGATACCTGTTTTTATGCCTGCCTAAAAAAAAAAGATGTTTGTAACAGTTTTTAATTTAAAGTAACAAAAATTGAACCTTTGAAAACTTTTCTATTACTTACCCGATAGAAATATTGCGATGCATATGCTCCGGTTAAGTGGTCAATCTTAAGCAGAATCTCCAGTGTTAAGTTCCCAAGCATGCTTGGTAATCCGTTTGTCTATCCACTGAAGGGATGAAAGGCTGAGTCAATCTTGCCCAACCCGGGAATCGAACCTCGGATCTGTGCCGTGGGAGCGCTACCCCAGCTCCTTCCTAGTAGGTACCCAGATAGCATGCATATTTGCAGCAAGTTTGATTTTTTCTGGGTAATAACTTGTCATAACAAATTTGACTCTACAAACTTGCAACAAGACTCCTGCAAGTTAGACGGATCATAAAGCGACCACTCCTTTGCAACGCTGTTTTGCTGCAAAACTGTGGCAACCTTGTCATGACAACCTTGAAGCAAACGAAAGTTCTTAGACTTGCTGCAGTCTTGTTTCAAACTTGCAGACTTGTCATGCTGAACTTGCTGCAAGTTTGCGGGCTTGCAAAGCAAGACTGCTACAAATTTGCTGCAAACTAAATTTGCTATTTGGGTAATTACACCAAATATTAAAATGTTGTTGTACGTTACCTATATTTATTTTATATGCTTATATATCTATTCAGAATCACAAAGTAGAAATTCATTAAAACAGCCATCGAATGTAGTAAAAAAATTATTTATTAAAAACGTAAAAAAAAGGTTCAAAATCTAAGAGAAATAAAAATTAATAAGATGGTTGAAGCTGGTGGAGTTTTAACAAAAATTGTTAATATGGTTACATCATTCCTAAATCTTCACGTAAGCGATGTCCTTTTCTTAAGGCGCCCTCCATACCATGGTCCACTGTGAGCCATTACCACCGTCTGGATGGGGTACGCTTATCGTGGTTAATGGTGACAGAAGATAAAATAGCCTTGGCGGATGATGGCATCGGAGGCGATTTTTCTCCAAAGATCAAAGGCAGCCAGATACGCAACTAAAGTGCGCAATAGATCCTATGGACAAATCCACGCGCTCGGCTCATTTAGTGGCCCAGCGTGTGGATGCAACACATGAACCATCATTCAAGGTCCCCATCAGGAAGTGGTGAAGAATTGGTCATAGTGTGGAGGCTACATTAGACAGTCACCTAGCTACTGTGCGGATTTCACGTTCAGCCAAATACAATAAAGGAAAAAATTTCTTAAAAATTTCTGTTCTTTAAACTGAGGTGGCCAAACGGTGACACAAAATTTCTATAAATGTTTTCGGTGTGCATTGGATGCACTTAACTGTCATTTCGACCCAAGTCGATGTAATAATATTTTTAATGCAATCTAAAATGTTGAACTTGGCATTCCCTGATTTGCAGGTCGAAACTGCAAATAGTTGTCAAACGGATATGTCGTAAAAGGAGGAGCACCTGAACTCACATTCATTTATTTATTCATATGAATGATTTCGAAAAAGAAATATCACGATTTTAATTTTTTCAAAATTTATTGAACTCAATCTACTGGATCTGATATATTTTCTTCAAATGTTTAAAAATGCTGGGGGGCAGTATTAACACCGTAAAATAAATAAATAAAAAATAAATTATTTTTAATGTAAAAAACACAATTTAGAACGTTGTCTTTCCAAAAAAATTACAAAAATTTGAGTATATTGGATATTTATACAATTGGTATGATTTCTAATTTTTAGAATATTATTATTATTGTCGAAAGAGTATATTGTTCAATTGGTAGGCAATCTACAATTCGCAGTATGATGTGTCATCTCTTGATGCGTACGTATCAAATATGAAACCCTTATGTTTCATATCTCAAGAATAAAATATATAAAGTGACACGTCCAGTCAAGGATGTCTTTACAGCCAGAGCTTATTAATAAAATAGTTAACAATTATATTTTATTTTACATTATATTTTAGTAAAATATATATTGAAAAATGAGCGAATCTGAATATGAATACGCTGTCGAAAAGCGGCTCACAAGAGATAAGTAGAAAAAAGAATATATATTTTATACTTGAATAAGTAAGTGTTATAGCTTACAATTAATAAAACTATGTAAATGATGTAAATGATAAATATCATTAAACTTTTTTTTTCTTTCACATTGTTATTTTCAATTCTCGATTGCATTCAAGTGTGAAAAATTATAGCAACATTAAGTACAACGCCGCTCGAATTATTTCGAGTATGCACAGTTTGGCCAATTTAGCGCGCTCGAGTTAACTCGAGCGTGCACGTTAAGGGGTTAAGTATTCAACAAAAAAATTACCTAATTATTTCATTAATGCACGAGACAGTTCTGCCGCATTTATATTGATGAATATTTTAAATTAAAATTACTATAGTCAGCACAGAGTAAAAATAAAGATGAAATTGGAACTACTTTGAATATTATAACACATCCTTGTTATTTTACAGATGACTTTTAAACAACACGATATATCATTTATGAAAAAAAAATGTGATAAGAGATTTAGTTGGTATCAAATGTAAACACACTACTTTAAAGGAAAGCTTTGAAATAGATAAAGCTATTTGTCACGATTTCAGTCGACGAACCTGCCAAAAAAAGTAAATCTATGTGCAAAGCTCGAAAAATTACAAAATGTCGATCCAAATGAAAAAAAAATAAATTATAAATTAGGGGAGTTTACTCGAAAATATGACAGAAGGCTTATAGATTCACCAATAAAAAAAAAAACCATTCTGCACGCTCGAGTTAACTCGAGCGCACTAAACCGGCCAAACTGTGCACACTCGAGATAATTCGAGCGTCGTTGTACTTTATGTTGCTATAATTTTTCACACTCGAATGCAATCGAGAATTGAAAATGACAATGTGAAAGCAAATTGTGTAATATTACAATATTCGACTCTTTTCTGCAATTTTATCAAAATCCAAAATTTGCAATAAAAATTTTGATTATTTTTGAATTTTTGTAATTTTCTTCGCAAGGTTCTAAATTGTGTTTTTTACCTTTGAAAAAATTGATTTTTTTTCAGCCGGCCTTTTTTTTAAAAAAAACTGTGCAGTAAGGGGTTAAGTGCATCCTGCCTTTAACTGCATTTATTTTTCCAGATTTTCTGTTCAATACTCAATGTAAGAAAATTATACATCAAGCATACTTATATTCGAAAATAAATAATAATATCGAACACTTTACACAACTAGTCATCTTAGAGAGAAAAAGAGAAATGTGGTTCAGAATTTTTTTTTTCCCCCTACGTCTGGCAAACTTAGGTATTATAAATTCGTAAACATCCTGACTTTATTATCCGCGCCCACTGCTTTCATTAATGACCAGTTTGTTTTCTCCGACTTACACAAGGACGAGGGACAAAAGCGCTCAGCTCCTGGCACGGTGCCAGAAATGGAAAAATATCGCCGATGATAAACAATATCAGTATTATTTGAAATGCATAATTTGATTTGGTAAGTATTAGACCTTATAGAAAATCCGACGCTGTGCCCAATTTCCATAGCAGCCTCACTATCACTAGTAAATTAAATTAATTGATTGATTTCAGTAATCACGCTAAAGAAAATTACTTTTAACACTGTAATTAAATTTAATGAAACTGTCATCAATATACAGAGAAAGATACAATAAATGTAAAGGTATAAAATTATTAAGAGACATGTACATGTGTACAAAAGTATTATTACTAAAATGCTCGTTAGAATTATTTCGACTTCAAACCACAAAGCATGCCGCTTTTATAAAATAATGTTATACACACAAGCGAGCGCGCGTTTGTGTGCACGTATGTCTATGTGATGTGTATACATAAATGTATGAATACAAACATGTGGGTCCTATATGGCTTGAACACTCAAACACAGATTTACAAATACAAACATTTAATTGAAATATATTTGTAAGTTAGACATTAAAACCCGTCTTGCTTAACATCTCAGAATAGTCATCAACATAAGAAAAGCTCAGGTGCCGTCTGCACCTAACAACGTGCTCGTCTACGTCCGACTTCCGTCTATATCTGCGTTCCACAGTCAGGACTTCTTGTTGCCAAACAGCAAAAGGAAAACTTCCTCGAAGTAAATTCGCTTCACTGACACACACATCTATCTGTCATCTCTCTCTCACTATATAAATATATATATATATATATATATATATATATATATATATATATATATATATATACATAAACACATATATATATACACATATATACATACATACACACACACACACACACACACACACACATATATATATATATATATATATATATATATATATATATATATATATATATATATATATATATATATATATGGTTGATCCTCTCCGCCCGCGGCGTGTTGCCGCCAGGAGGCACTGCATGTGAGGAACAGCAGTTGTAAGACGGCCTCTGTGAGGTATGGTCGCAATAGACCCGAGTTGATAATTTAACATTTAACTGCCATGTGGCAGAAGTTAAGTATTTTGTATATAGTTTTACATATTTTGTTTTGGTTAAATTAAAGTAACAAAAGGCACAAGACAGTGTTTTATTTCAATGAACAACAACAGGATCTACTGAAGGATCCCATCCAATATATATATATATATATATATATATATATATATATATATATATATATATATATAGAGAGAGAGAGAGAGAGAGAGAGAGACGCACGAGTCAACATTCTTTGCAGTAGCAAGGTTCCGATCTTTCTTTTGTTAAAATGGGTATGTGAAGAAATGATAATTTATTTCAAATATATTAACAATTTTGAATTGGACTCATATTTTGACGTGCTAGACGTATTATATTAAAATTTACTATCATGTCGACAATCCTGACATATTGCACCTGGCGTCTCTGAGACACATATAAAACATGCCAAACTAAGATCTAATAATCCCCCTGCCTCTTATACTAACAGCACCGCTATCGATTACAAATAACTACATGCTATTAAGTTTAAAGCGTTTTAAGTAAAGAGAAAAAAAAAACCTTTTCAACATAAAATATAGCAAAGATATTTTAAATTAACTGTATTCCAAATTATTTAAAGTAAACGAAAAACAATAATAATCCTAATTTACAGTTAACTAGGTAACTTTAGTAAATTTTACTGATAAAATAAACATTCAATAACATTTTATTTCAGTGGAACAGTCAAGCAAAAAAAATACTTTGGGGAAAATGCTACAATCCGCTACAAGTTAGTCTTATTTATTCATGTTTGCAAGCCAAAACGAATGAAAATCCTATATTCAAAATAAAGGACGTTATTGGGAAAAACTTGATAATTGATATTATTCACTGGTAAAAGAGTCTATAAGCGGAGTTCTCAAACTGGGTGTCATGAGAATTAGGAAAACTCGGCTAAAGATTTTGAAACTTTTAAAGAAGGCATGGAGACTCTTAAAATTTAAGTTATTTTCCATCGTCAGAGACGAAAAGTGCTTATGATCTGTTGTTGTATTTATCTCAAATTGCGATCCGGTTCTCAATCAAAATGTTTTACCGCACCTGAGGTTCCACGAGCGTATGGTGGGGGTGCTGCATCGGAAAAGACTTGAGAACCACAAGCTCGAGGTAACAGGGCGTGAGCTGGGAAACTGTTTGAAAACAACTATTTCAAATGAACAAGTCTCCTGTTGCATTTAAAAATGCTTTATTAAACTAACCCCTGCCTTTAAACTTTTTCCGTTGTGACAATTCACTTCTTGAGAATGAGAGAAAGTAGCATGATTTTCTGAACTTTCCAATTTTCGACCATGAGATAAGACATCGGCATCTTCGAAGCGAATGGGGTCATGCATTCTTTTTACGCCATTTTCAGCTAAAGAAATGGGGATTGGTATGACAAGGAGGCCCTTTTCTAACCGAGTATGAAACTGAAAGACATAAAAAAAGGCCCATTTCGAGAGGGGGGAAAAAAAGGGAAAGAAGAGTTTAAAATTCGTTTGCAAAGGCTCTTATCGAACCCAACTTCCTCCCTCGGCCTGGAAGGGGCCCGGGCAGGGTAGTGCCCGAGTTTTCAATCCCGGATGCAGCTCACAACAAGGGCAACACACTCGAACGAAGAAATGCCATTGCTCTTACAGAATACACAATCCGACCGAGGAATGAATTCTACGAGTTTTTTTCTTCCAAAGCTTGCAAGGGAGGGGGCAAAACCTTCGCTTGGGAACTAGAATAGTGCTCAAAACGAACACATTCAATGCGGCCCTTCTTTGCGATGGGTTATTGACCTTTAGTTATCCTTCTTTTTAACATGTTTGATAAGATTCTTTTTCTTTTACCCAAGTGCACTTTTCATTTTACAAAAGCACAAACGATGAAATAAAGAGATATACCATACTGAAAATAATATAAGAAACGCACAACACATACGTCTCTCTGTGTGCATACACACAGACATACATACTCAAGCGCGAGGCGTTAAGGGAAGCTATGGAAGCGACACTCGCTAACAATCCCCCAAACTTATCACTTTTAGTTATTTACGAGGCGTATTCAAGAAATGAACGAACTTTTGTTATAACATATGTACTACTACTTTTACAACATTTTAAGAACTGCCTCCTTTAAAATAGATTCATTTCTTTACTGACAATAACACCGTTCCTAAACATTCTTTCTGTTATGCCGTGTTGGTTGTCCTATTGTCACTTTCTCCTGCAACTCTACGTCCAGATATCTCTCCGAGAGGAAAGCCACTCCTCCCAGAACCCCTAGATCTTTCCTCCACTCTGTACAAAAGAGAAGATTTTAAATCGACTATGTCATTTTAAACAAAGTTCATAGTAAAAAGGAGAAGGTAAAAATTTCGTTACACATTTTCCTATTGCAGGTGAACCTAAAAATGGCCCAGTCATTAATCTATTCATGTGATGTAAAGAAAATTTGAGGCTAAAAAATTTGATCTAAAGACGTAAAACCTTAGAAAAGTATTTTAATCAGCCATTAACAAAATATAAATGTCGCAAGATTTCATATGATGAAGGAACAAATACATCGACCAGAAAATATGGGTATTCCATATTTTCTGTAACATTCATATCCTCATTTTTCCTCAATTCTTAGAAGGGGTACCCCAAACTATTTCCCACATTTATCTCTCGTGAATATTCAGTTATCCAGTGCCAAGTCGGGACACACCCGGGCCAGTCTTCTAGCCAATAATAAAAAAATTTAGTGTCCTAGTAGTCAATGCATAGAACATGCCCATCAGAATTCGGTAACGTCCTGTATGGTGCAGACTCATTTTTCAACGCTTACAGGTTGGCGTGTGATAAGGTCTTGAAGCGACATTTTTTATAAATTGAGCTTAAAAGATATTATTTAATAACAAACAAACTTTTAAGCAAACTAAGCTCTCTAGCAAGCTAAAAAGAAACCCCTTACACTCTGGAGCATGTAAATTTGATAGTAATTTGATAAGATCGACCATAGTTTTGCGAGTTAAGGAGACAGCTTTGGTATGAAAATCGTTTCACCTGCTTAAGGGTTAAATTAGCAATGATCTTACTATCAACGAGTCTTCCTAATTTACCCTCGTTCAATTTATGTTCTCTACCCACAGAAAAGATCGCGAGGGCCTTTTCCATTATAGGTGCGCATCCCCATCTCCGTGCAGGGTTCCCACTCTTTTTCCAGAAGAAAAATTAAGGACTTTCTAAGGATCAAAGTAACTTTTTTTAAGGACCTACTTGAAATACACAGCATAACGACATAAAGCCTATTTCCCGAGGAACATATTTTAATGATTTTGAACCAGACAAGGCATGTTCAAAAAGTGCCCTACAATATTTCAGAATTAAGTTTTTAAAAATGTATAAAAATTAATATAAGATAAATCTATTTGACAAAAACTAATTTTGAAAAATGTGCATCTACAGTTTTTTGAGTGTTTATTTGCTAAAAGTACTTTCCTAATTTTTTAAGGATATCAAGGAAAGGAATTTTGAATTACTACAGTAATATACTGACAGCATATTTGTATTCGAGGATTTTCTTTACTATTAATACTGCACTTTTGGCTAGAAAATGTAAAAGAATGTTGTGAACTTCAACAAACGTTTATTTACTATTTACAAAGAAATTTCCAATAGTGCAAATTCAAATACATAAATAATTTCATTTTGAAAGTTCAACAGATTTCTTTTTTTGTATCAGAAATTTTTTCGCTCAAGTTCTGTAACTCTGCTACTTTTTCTTTTATATCATTCCATGGAAGAAATTGATAGAGTTCTAATTTCAAAATGGAGTTTTTTTGATAAATTAAGTATTTTCCCTTAAAAATGAAGCTATTAAGGATTCTAATTTCAAAAATGTTCTGAAGTTGTCAAGACCTACTTAAAAAATTTCTTAACTATGTCAGTGGGAAAAGTATTGTTGCCATTTATATTAATGGAAAAAAATGTTTAAAACATACATAATTTAAATTTGTAAAGTTTTACTTTCAAAACACACATATGCATGTACAAATACCTCAATAATATATCATAAGACTGACAGACAAACACACGCACAAGTGAGTGAGTGTGTGTTTACCTGTGGGTGAAGTATGCAACTTTCAAATTCACTTTAACAACTACTTCTTGTTCGATTCAAAAACATATTCTCGAACTGTCTTATTTCTATCTAGAGATGGAAGAAGTCTAAGTGCACTATGATATTTATTTTGATGTGCCCATATTCCTGCAGATTTCATTTTGTTGCAGCAGAGTGAGAGCGTAAACATCTTCAAAGAATATTAAAAGGAAACATTCACCTTGCATGTTCGTACTTCAAAAAATACCAATAGCTTCCACAAAAACACTCAATAACTTTTACAGATTCGCGATAAACACACGTAAATTGGGTGTGCTCTTACCTGTGGACATTCAACTTCACACTTTAAACTACTGATTGTTCGATTTTTAAAACAATATTATATATATATATTTATATATATATATATATATATATATATATATATATATATATATTTGTGTGTGTGTGTGGCAGATTTCATTTTGTTGCAGCAGAGCGAGAGCGTAAACATCTTACGGTAAAGAATACGTGGGCGTAAAAGGAAACTATTTTCGTCGGACGACCTTGCATTGATTCGCTTCCCCATGGCGCCTGCCATGGGCGAAAAAAAAACCAATAGCTTCCAAAAAACAGCGAAAACACTCACAATACTGAATTTACAGCATTTATATAAGAAACGTAAAATCGTTTATTACATATTCATACTTTTTTAGATAACGATGCCATATAAGATATATATATATATATATATATATATATATATATATGAAAACTGATATAACTATGAAAAGATGGTATGTAAGACATAGATATTTATTAAGCTATCAGGGTCATGCTTTATGAAGACGGCAATATCCTCTCCATACTTTATTCGAAGAAGTTAAATAAAAGAGGGACTTTATCTACTTTTTTGAATGCTTATATAAATTTTTTAACTTGTGACATCATTAGCAACGGCGTAATCGTGTTGACGCGCCTTTCCAGTCTAAATAAAATGCTCTCCACTCAAAGCAGGGTCTTCAAACTCGAGAGCTGCCAGTTTTTGGAGGATGATTTAGACGAGTAAACAAATACGCAAGCGTACCTCCCAGACTAAACTCAAATTTAATTTACTCGTCTTCGAGACGCAGATAAATTTTCCCGTTTGTTTACGCAACAAATTTATATCTAGCCCTATTTATTACGTGCTCTGTTAATGCCCGCGATTTTACGAGCTCTAAGCAGTGAAAAAAAGTAATGTGTGATCGTTATTAAATTTATCCTGTAGATTTATCAATACAATTAGAATGACACAAAAATATGACGAACTGAAAAGACTAAATTGAGTTGCGTATGTATCTTAAAACGCTATTTTTATTCCCCAGTCGTCGTTTGGACTAGATGTGTCAACAGATGAGGTCTGGCCGAATATCGAGCCACCAAACGTGGAAGGTTTGTGGTGGCTGGCCATTAAGATCCGTAGTGAGTCTAGATTTATATCAAGTTCGAGGAACAAGAGTGCTTTCTCCATTTTCGAACGCAAAGGAGAAATGTCTTTCCTTTTCGAAGATAAGGGTTTCGTAATCGACTGAAACCGAACTGGAGAATTGTCGCTTTAAACCAATGTCCCACCACTGCGGTTGAACCAACCTAGAAAATAACCATCCAGTTATGAAGAGTGATTAATAAATTCCCACGACTCTGATATCACGTCGGTAGTTTACATCAGTAACACAAGTCACAGAGTGTAGTCACAGATTTTCCCCTTCAGTGAAATTGCTACGAGACGGTTATCATAGTTGAACATTGAATGTTTTTAAATTGCTGGAATGGTTACAGTTTTACAATATTATTGGTCGTATCGAATTCCTATAGCTCCATGTTAACCTATTGAGGAATTATTTCTACGGACGAAAAGTTTTTCAGAATAAATTCGACTTTGTGACAGGATAGAAAATTTCTTTGGGGTCATAACACAACTCAATTTTTAACCGAGAAAAAAATTATATTTAATTCTTAAATTATTTATGGTAATTTTGTTTTATTCTTTTCTTGAGCGGGAATATGAATGCAACCAGCAACATTTTCAAAGAGAAAGGCACATTGCAATAAATAATTTTGCGTTTTGTTCTGCGTTTGATAAAATCTTTCCATGAAATCCGTGAATCGGTATAATTATTTTCCATAGGTTAACACAGAAGAAGGAATGTAACAGGGCTACAGTCCATTTCTCATGCTGAGTTTGATTATAAAGTATGTGGAGTTGCGCAATTATTTGAGGAACATAAAACGTTAAATTAAATTCAAATTTTCTTTTCATGACCATTGAACTATTTTAAATTATAAAAATACATATGAAAGGATAAAATAAAAGAAATATGGTCCAACATTATTTTTAGAGAATGTAACGGAGAAGTAATTCCAATTTCTTTCCAGTTTCGTCCAGTTTCATCCCTAAAGAGTATGAAATGATTGCAAAGAGAATGAGTACCTTCTCCCTGCGAGGCGCTGGCGAAGAGGGTAGGCTCCTTCCTGTCCCGGATATCGTTGAGCGGCGACCACATCTCGGAGTCCGGGTGGCCGCGGCAACCCAGCCACCCGATGGAGACGAGTACTAACCAAGCGACGACTCGGGCCATCTCTTTCTCGCTGACACCCCCTCACGTCGCTGGACGACACGAGACCCGGAGCAGGCTCGTGGACGACGTGCACGAGGCCATCACTCGCCGAGCCGACCAACCTGAAAAAACAAGACGAATGTCAAATGACACATACGAAAACTAAATATATGATTACAAATGCACATACAATCATATTAATGTGTGTGTGTGTAACCTGTAAAAATATTTCTTCACTAATCATAGGGGATATAACCCATATTCTTTGTTTGTGAGGGATATTTAGCAACGTAACTTTATTGTAATCATGTCTTGGATGGCAACTCAGTATAACACAAGACCAGGTAATTTTTTTTTTTAATCTAACATACTTAATTTTCATCTTAAGGTCGGAGAACTGATGGATACAATCTAGTACCGATCCGTAAGGTCCTTCAGGCTTTTCCAGTTGGTGGTAGACAGATCGCAAATATTGGGCCACCCCTCTCGGCCAGCGTCCTTCAAACAGCCCGGAGAACACCCGTCGCGCCGCAGTCGCCACTTGCAAGCGAAGGCAGCTAAATAGCGGTCGTAAGAGGAATTTGGAATACTAGCTGATGAACTGACGGATACATCTACCATAAGTAAGAGAAAGGTTTGATTTGGAGAGCTACGGTCTATTTTTTGCAACACGAGGGCTAATGAGACCGGGACCTACTGCTTAAAGCCGATTCCGGACGGCTATGAACATCCTTGCCACTGTGGGATTCGAATACACGAACTCCGGTTCCGAAGGCCAGCACCCGCCATCGTTCGGCAGGTGAAAGAGAGACACGCATGATTTAATAAATGCTGCCCTGAGAATGTAGGAAATCACGTGGATAATTTTACATGAGAGAGAGAGACTTAAATTAGCAGTTTTTCCGTGGCATGTTAAAAATTTAGTGTCAGCGAGCATCCGGGTACCTGATACATGAAAGGTATAGAAGTAA
>CM063504.1:151342406-151357406 GCA_032207245.1 Pardosa pseudoannulata | reverse complement strand
TTTCTAATGCACGTTTTTCCCCCTCTATAGCTATTTTTCAATATTTTTTAATAGTCTTTATTAAAATCTTCCTAATGGTTATGATACTTGTTGGTTAAAGACGGACGACTGGATACCAGCTGGCTTGCAACTGCTGAGGTACTTTCAAAAAGGTGAGTAAAGTGACAAATAATACAGAATAAGTGACTAAACATTGAAATTTACTTTGACTCCAAATCAAATGATTCATGCAAGACATGATTTTAGCGTCAAATACAAAAAAGGTTAAAAATTTTGTTTAACACAACTCAACATTGTCTTTTTATTCTAGAAAACCTATAAATTAGATTTGAATACATACAATACATTAATTTTATAATCACAATTTTCCGCATATATTAATGATGTTTTGAAATATGTACATAGCTAGATTGGAGTATCTAAACAAAAATTGTGAAGAAAAAGAAAAAGAGAAATGTGTGCTTTGACGTAAATTATTTTAATGTATTAAATGTAGATTTCGTTACAAATGTAGATTTCAAGAACTTCTTTACGACTTTTTAAAATCACTAAATTCTGGAAACCATATAGCTAATTACAATTTAATAAGAAAATTAAGATTAGAGCATCACATTTTTGGTCTTTTATTAATATATTTTGTTAATTCAGATTTTCTTTCTTTTCAACAACATACTTTTGCTGTGATACACCATGAAAGAAAGTGACTAAAAGTGACTGTTTACTTAAAAAAAGTGACTAAAAGCGATCAATTGTAAAAAAAAAGTGACTAAGGTGAGAAAAGTGACGGAATTGCAAGCCTGTACTAGTGTAATTTTAATATTTAACCATAAGATACGATACATAACGTGAATATTTTGTACACAGCTGCAAATACAATGTTAATTTTCTCTCACGTTATGAATTGCATTAATAAGAAAATACCTTACTTATGCAATTATGCAATATATGCAATTATTAATAACAGTAAAATTATTAAAATGAAGGTATGTATTTTAAGCCTCTTCATGCTAATATGAGAAGCAATATAAAGTCCAGTTATAAGGCTTCAAACATGCAGTTATGATAATTGAGCACACTGGTACCAAATGACGGCCCCCGTACCATTTTTGAACACAAAGCACAACCGGATTTAGGTTACATTATCGTTATTCACCAAAAAAATAAACCAAAAATGCTAAGAGAAGAAAAAAAAAAGCTACCACGAATCAAGGGTAGAATAAACGTCATGTTAATTCTAATTAAACTCAAAAGTAAGTAGTAATGTATTCAAGCCCGTGAGTGACGCGCAAGAATCTTCCTTAACGAGCGTCGAGCTCTATTTTCTCACTGTTTTTTTTTTTTTTTCTTTTTCCGAATTTTTCCATTGTGTGTCGCAGGGAACATCTGCGAGCAGGAAAGCTATTGATAAAACAATCATGCCATTCCGAAAAATCGGGTTACGCTGGATGTGGGGAAAACTTTTAATAAACTACACTGAGAAAGAAGGATGAATAAAGGTGTACTTCGCGAACCAAGTTCAGCTAACTGTACGTGTACACATTGGTTTGTAGATAGCATATGGATCAAATGGACAATGAAACACGGCGTACAATCTAGTCGAACTTACCTTGGTTACTGCTTGACAGTACAAATTACCAGGAAACAAAACACTTAAAAAGCGAAACAAAAACCGTTGTATAATTTCTATCTCTATACTAAAAAACAAAATTTACACCTTTTACCTTTAAAAAAATTTTTTTTGTAATGTACTATAGAATGAAAACAATCTCCTTAACTTTTTTACCTTTCTGTTTCACTTTCATTAATGTCATGACAGTAACAGTAGTGGGCGAAATCTAAACTGGAAGGATTGAACATCATTCCCTTAATCTTGAAGAGGCAAGTTCCTATCCACTCTGCTCTCAAGAAAAAGGGGAAATACTACCTCGACACACACAGCTGAACAATAAGCGAACGGTTAGGCGCTGTTCGCCAGTACCGAAGTTTTGCAGGTTTAAATCCTGCTGCTTCCATGGATGTTTGCCGCCATTCGGAATCGGTTTAGGCAGTACATCCAGCCTTCTAGCAAAAGAGTAAACCACAGTGCTCCCACCCAACCAAGCCAAACCCTTCACACACACACACACACACACACACATATATATATATACATATATATATACATATATATATATATATACACATATATATACATATATATATATATATACACATATATACATATATATATACATATACATATATATACATATACATATATATACATATACATATATATATATATATACATATATATAATATACATATATATACACACACATATATATACACATATATACATATATATACATATATATATACATATATACATACATATATACATATATACATACATATATACATACGTATATACATACATATATACATATATACATATATATATATATATATACATACATATACATACATATATACATACATATACATACATATATACATACATATATACATATATACATACATATATATACATATATATATACATATATATACATATATATATACACACATATATACATATATATAAACATATATACATACACATATATACATATATATATATACATACCTATATACATATATATATATATACATACATATATATATATATATACACATATATACATACATATATACATATATACATATATATACACATATATACATATATATATATATATATATATATATATATATATATATACACATATACCGTATCAGACGCCTCAGAAAACAGCTAAAAAGAACTCAGACTATATGCAAACATAAGCGCACACCTCAACTCTTAAGTTTCATAACAGTTCTTACTGCAACATAGTTACAAAAGCGCAAGAAAATAGGATAATTATTTTAACAATGGTCGAAGAAGTTTATTTACAAAGCGTGATGAGTATATGGCTTCATTTCCAGAAACATACAGAAGAGAATATGTAGCAGACACACAAAAGGCTAAAAGTGACCACCACCGGAGTTGGCATAAGAAACCAGTTTTCACGCGAGCAGTTTTGCGACCGGCAACAAGAAAACAAAAGGCATTCCTTCCGAAGAGCTAGTTTAGGGCACGGGGTTTACAAACTCGGGCTTCACACGAGACGCCAATAATAACACCAGCTTTGAGTGGCTTTGTCTTTAAAAAAATCTCCCAGTCCATACTGTCATATATTTCCCCCCAAACCGATGTCATATATAAAGAGCATAAATTTTTATAAGTTGTCCCTTAAAAAAAAATATGATTATAAATCATGCCTCCCTGCCCCTCAAAAAAAGATTAATTTGAAGTCAAATCACTGACCGGTCATTCTGAAAAGTCGCCAAGGAAAAGAAAAAGTGTCAATCTTTTTAGAAAACATGCACTTTACCCCCTAATCATTATGTATCATATGCCTTCCAACCAAAGAGCACTAGTTTGGAAATGTATTTTACTCTGGCAGACCGCATTATGCGTGTATGTGTGTGAATTTTGTGCACACGTGCACTTACGTACATAGTCCCAAATATATATATCCATTTTTTTACAAAATAATTTACATCGATCAACATTCTACTGTTAAGACGATTAATAGTAAGAGTCATGAAAGCTTCGACGTTATGCGACATAAAATGAGTTTATATATATACTATATTATATAAGGTCCATATAATTGCACCGACTTTGACGTTTGCAATTTATGTTTGGAAAATGCACATCGATTTTCACATTATGGCTTCTCTTTCAAGGTCTCCCTCCTCCAGACAGCAGGGAGTGTTGAGGCGGAGAGACAGAACCCAAACGGAGCAATAATCAATTAAAAAAGAAAGCGAAAGCCGGTCAACGACATTCAGACTTCCAGACAAAGAGAACGGAAAATATGATACAGATATTTCTGAAGATAGGAATTTTTTGAATAAATAAAAGGAAAGTGAGAACAACAAAAAACAAAAGGGAGAGAGATTTCCGTATCTTTTTTCGTTCGTTCCGTCGGCAATTAACGGATGCAGAGCATCGTTCACCTGGACTTCTCTTACTCATCATTTTCGGGGCCCAGGTAAACTGAGGTCGAAATACCTGCACCATGCCAGTGGAACAGAAAGCTGTTTATACATGCATATAGATGTATGTGTACTAGTATGGGTGAGTATATACATATATGTCGTAAGACTGAGTATACAATAGGTGGTTTTTGCAGCCATAACCAGAAAAAAAGACACCGATTTAGTCACGAAAGACTTATTACCAGAGCATCGGGTGGACGGGTTCTCACTTCATTATCGGGACGGGACAAACTGAGAAATCAGCTAAGATGAAAAATCTAATGTAGATCGGTCTCTGATAACAATTAGCTCTCTCTCTCTCTCTCTCTTTCCCCCCCCCCCAGAATTTCTTAAATTGGCCCCTAGGTCATTATAAAGTTTTAACTGGTTAGATCCATTTCTCGAGGGCGTGAAGTGTAACTCCAGTGGTCAGTTTAGATTAGGGGTTAAAAAGGTAAAAGTAAAGAAACGTGGGGGTTGCCCCTTGAACTTAGGTTTGAAAATCCCTAAGAATTTTCTTAGCCCGTAATGAGGGCTTTCGACTATAAATGTACTTCGGCATGATTGAGCTATCAGATTACGGTAAGTTTTCTCTCAGTATATACCTTAAGGCACCGTCTTCGGGGTTTTATATAAAATCTTTACATTAGTTTACTTATCTAGCTTACTTTTCCCTTATATATGGTAAATAGACAGATAATCAGAATCATAGACAGAATCATGTGCATATATGTACGTAAACCGAACAGCCATTACTTTGATCACTCTATTAACACATTGTATGCTGGACACGTACTAGTACGTTTTCTAACGACTGATACTTGAGCTCGGGTTACGTACTAGTACGGGTTAGATCAACAACATGATTTGTTTGTGGGTACAAAAATAACGGTATATACAGATAAACGAAGCCGAATGTTCTTGTCTACTACATAGATTCTGGAAAAATTTAAACAAATAAAAAGTAGTTTTTACCTCAGTCGATGCGGTACCACAGAACGGGAAAAAATTAAAACTATATATTACTACTTTTTCTATTTAATTTTTCATGTTTACGATATTATAAATTTGTCCACTAAAAAATATATTTTTTTGTTTACAAAAGTCTTATATTTGTTATTTATATATTTCTATTCATATATATTTGTTTATATATTTCAATATAAAATACGAAAAGTTAGTTAAAAAATTAAATAATTTTCGATCTACTGAGATTTAACTGAATAACTAAATTTATGTGCAAAATTCTCACTCCCGGTGCAATTCTGCTGCGAAATGTACCTGTACATGATGTGTTAATATGTTGAAGCCCCTTTAGTCCCTTCATTCGGCGTATCACTGACTTCACAAGTAGTTGAGAGGTAGTCTCAGGTAACAAGTACCAAACGTTCATGAACTGGTTCTACAATTCTCACATCTTGCAATGGGCATAAAAGCACAAATTTGGTTTTATAGGTGAGAACATGAATGCTCTATTGGATTACTGTCATATGAACTTGAAATTCTACACATGACTTGAAATTCACTGGAACACTCCCTGACGATTCGACCCATATGACATGATGCATTATCCTGTTAGTAAACACCATCCCCAGCAGTAAATATTGTTGTCGTGAATTGGTAAACCTCTCCTCTCGAATTAATGCGATTTGGACGACACACCGCTGGCCGGTGTTTTTTCGTTTCACCATCCATGCATCACTTTCGATATGTGCTTGCTCACAACTGCCCGTGACTAGACCACTAAACGGCGCCGTTTCTGAAACTGGTGTTCCCAGTCGCCAAGACATACCGATTCGACACCTTTATCGAATTCCGACAAATCAGCTGCTTTTCCTATTATGTCGATAATCGGAAATGTGGAAAAACAATGCACACCACTTTATATACTACAACATCAGTCGCGCATGCACAGTGGTTTTGTTCCTTGGCCAGCGCATTGTTATAAATGGAGGGGTCATAATGTAATGGCTCCTTGGTGTGTGTGAGTGTATTTATATATATACACACACATATATATAAGCATGCACTTAGGCATCTATATACTTAAATGTATATACATACAAATATGCATTTATAAATAAACAAATATGTGTGTAGATGTATCATTTTTAGTTTACCTGAATTACAAAAACTGTGTAACGAAATTTTTTTTCTTTTCTATACAGAATTCAGAAAAAAGAAGAAGAAATTATGTGGGGGAGGGAGATTGCTCTTCACAGAGGCACGCATCTTCAAGTTATACATATATATGCACATATACATTATATACTTTAAAAGACTCCTTTCGCTGGAATTCTATAAAAGAATTTAAATTTTCCAATTATAAGGGGTGTGGTCTTTATTGTTATGTATGTGCGCACACAAAATAACTTAACAACAAATTTTATTATTTTTTTTTTAAATCAAGGGCGTATCGAGAAATTTTCTATGAGGAAGTGCTTCCCCCTTCAAATCATATCAAAATTAATACATCATCTCTTATATATGTATACAGCAATCCTTATGGAGCGCCTTATAACTCCAATATCCCGCCTCTGCTACGTAGCTAGTTGAAATACAATTTTTTAAATATCTGTTCTTCGTTACACAGTTAATTACAACTATTATCTGATTATACAAACCAGAGATTTTTGTGGTAAATTAACTCTAGTTCACCGTTGACATGACAAAAGTACCCTTTATTCTATGTTAATCATAAGTTAATCATTAAGTACTTGCATTTATATAAATAACTATACAATATTTAATTTTCCAACTGAATGTTTGACAATACTTTAAGCTCCGTAGTCACACAGATTTTTATAAAAATGTGTTCAATCAAGTTATTGAAAGCCTATTTAGACACCAGCTTAGGCTTTCTCGCTGCCACAGTTCTCTTTATAAACTATTTTGCTATTTTATAGCTGCATATTTAGTATTTAAATTCAATGTTCTCGCACTATAGCTAACGTTTATTTACATTTTGGCGTTGCAAACACACATTATACAAATAAAGTCGATTTTAAATCGGCGCACATCAGCGTTATACGTGTGTGTTTGTATGTATTCACACATATACATATCTGTACATCAAAGGTAAAAGACAGAATGTCCATTTAAAACAATTATAGAGATTTTTGCATATTCGTGTATGACTGTTCTCCTTTTCTGTGATAAAAGCATTACTCTCATTTCCTAAAATAGACGGATTTGGGTATTGGAAATTGTACTAAAGACCAACATAATTTCCAAGTAATGATTCCTTAGGTATACAACGTTTGTATTTCTACTATTTTCTTATGTTTGGTACTGACTTTCCTATAACCTCAAAGAGATTTATAAAGCTTTTCACTAATATTGGCCTTGTCTTAAAATCACTATCTTTCCAAATGACAAGCAATATTACCTGAGATATAATTAAATTTACAAGTAGTGTTAGCTATTATCAGTATTAGCAAAGTAATTAATTTAAAAGCCTTATTAACTTAAAAGTAGTCTATTCCAATAGCTTTTATAATTTTTTTTAATTAACACAAAATAAACTATAAGAAGCAGATTAGAAAAAAAATAAATCCGGTAAATTTTAGCACAATAAATCAGAAAAAAAAATGATATTTTGTATCGTGATACTCTTTCTGAGACGCCCTCTAAAGAAATATAGCAACAATCTCCTAAAAATGGACATAATTCAAATATTTGTCCTAAATTATTTTCTTTTTTCCCCCTAACTTTAAGAAAAAATTAGTAAATTATCCTGATTTTTGATGAATATTCTATATTTCTCCTGAGTTTACTTGACCTTTCCAGGTCACTGATAACCCTGTTAGATTTTAGAAACAATTAAATGATGCTAAAATAACAAAACTATGTAAGATGTCACAGAAGAAGGTTCTAATTAAACTCATAACCGTAACATTTAAAAGATTAAATGTCAAACCGTTAAAAATTCAATAAATATATGTTCGCTCATTTCATAAATGCAGTCATACATGAATCTAAAAAATATCCCATTCTAAACAATTTATGGGGTTGGTTTCAAGAAATATTTCGAAATTCATCGGTAGAACTAATTTCTCCCATAAGTTAACTAACACCTTAAAAATATTTTACCTAACGCATTTTTCTGAAAGAGAAGGAAAAAGGCAGGATCCTTTACCTTTCCCGGGCAGGAGAAGCAATCAATCTGGCAGCGAAAGTAGCAGGAGGGGAATCGGTGACCGTGAGACCAAAAAAGCAAACAGCACTATTCCGACTATGCCCGTCGAAAGAGGCCGGACACGATTGCAGCAGCAAAAGCGAAGCACACACAAAGAGCGACCTACTTTTCGACTATCCTCGGGAAGGCCCCTCACATTCACTCATATAAAGTTATGAACGGAATGCCGCGACCCTCCGGGCCTTCCTTGCCTTTGATATCCTGATTCCTCGCCAGCAGGTCAAACTTTACTAAAACAGTAGCCGATCGAAGACAACAGCTCATAATGAAGAACCATTTGGACTTCATATATACAACAGAGATGAAATTTAAGGTCATGCTCTAAGCTTTAACAAAGATTCAGTGTCATATGCCCTAGCATGGTTAAATGTAATGTAGCATGTCGCGTAAAATGATGGACAGCCCCTATAGACATTTAGATCCCACAAAAAGAATATTCTTGAATACTGAAGGTAAGCTTTGTTATACAGCACAACCACTATTTTTTAAATTAAGAAAAAAATTAGATTTTGCTCCATAGGAGTTAATTAGACCGAGGCTTATTACTTAAGGCGAATCCAAGCGGCTACAAACATGCCAGCAGTAGTATTCGAATCTTTGGTCTTCGCTTCTGAAAGTCAACTTTTTACTTATTTGTCGATCGTACGACTAAATACAGAAGGCATTAAGCTCCTTAAAACTTTGTCAATTTCCACAGACATCCAAATTAAATAGAGGACATGAATAATCGAGATTGCATTCCTTCCATACTTCTCAAAACTAAGCACTGAATTAATAACTGTTACGTGTGGCTTTTTCACTTCTTTTATGAACCAGCATCAATTCTCCCACGAAATGTCGCAAATGTCTTTATGCCATCGTATGCACTATTACCACCATGTTGTTTTTACAGGTCATGCAGAATCGCTTTTCCAAGGTATCTTTCACATGGGAAATTAAGCACATGATAATTCACTACTCAAGATGACATTTTCGCATATCAACAGATACATGGTTGCCTCTTGCCCATATCAGATGTGACAGGGCAAAACTCTGACTTCAAGGTAAAACAAAAGTTTTTTGTGAGTATCTGCCTGATTCAAAGAGCTGACTTCCACGACATGACTGCAGTAAAGTTCCACTACCATTATTATTCCAAGTGTGAACGGTGAAGAGAAATTTTTACCGGTTACAAACACACACACACATATAATAATATTTTAACCATAACTAAATTATAATTATATTATAAAATAAATTTCTGGCGATTCTATTCCTAAAATTATAACCTTTGGCGAAATATCTTTGCTTCTCCTTTAATTGTGGTAACCTTTGGCAACTTTGGGAACACCAAAATTAATTTGTGTTTAGCTCGACTATTCTTATCTAACTCCTTACGTGTGTGTGTACACGCATATGCATACAAATTACATGATGAACGCCTTGCTAGAGGAAGTTCAAGACATGGAGACTACTGCTTCAATACTGCTGTACTGTTATATGCTATTATATACTGCTGTACACATCCATTCCAAATGTAGTATTTTATTCTAACCCACCGGGATCAAAGGACTCTCTTGGATCTAGACAGAGCTGCCATTAGCCGGCTACAGGGTAGAAGTCCAAGCAAAGAAAGAATTACCACAAACCTACTCGAACCTTCGGCGGACAGGATACACCACTAAGAACGCTGGTTAACGAATAGGAGCACAAAATTTAAAAGAAAGCTGATGGAATGCGAAGAAAGAAAAATTGAAGTAAATAAGCTTAAAGCAATTTCGTAAATGCTGTTAAACAATACATCATGCTGTCATACGATATTCAACTGTCACGGCAAACATTTGAGGGTTCAAGATGACGAAAACTTAAAAAAAGTTACCAACAGAGGACTGGCAGACAGGCGAATTTGGGTAACTTTTTGAAACGAACAGCAAAAGTGTTTCCAAAAGATGCCGCCATTCGTTAGACTAGTTCTCCTGGACCAAAGATACCTTTGGCGCCGAGACGACGGAATTATTACGCAAGACAAACCATTCCCGAAATGATTGCCATAATTTATTGAATAGGATACAGTGAATAGAGAAGATACGGAAATCAACAACGCAATTATGGGCTGAAGAGCAATCAGTGCAGCTGGTACCGATGAAAATAAACAGCTGCGCTCGGCAGCTAATACACGGCAAAAACACGGCCAGAGAAATGTCATTACCGCTACTCTGCGATAACTATTGTCAACGGAAATCGCTAATTTCATACAATGTCGGAAAACTACTTACAGGAAACACGTGGGTTCGAGCACGAGACCTGTATGATTAAATTAGGAGTGTGATCCCAATGCGGCGAATTCTACGAAATTGGGGGTGGCACCACAAGGTAAGAAAGAGTAGCGACGTGCCCTCTCCTTGACTTCTTCATAAGGATATATCATTTTCGACGGGAAAGTTTCTCGTATGATCATTTAATAACATATTTTTAAATTATGCCACAGGTTGATACAACCGTTTGGCTTTTATTTCAGAATGTCACCGAAGCTCTCTAACTCGACTAACTCAGGTATCATTAGTGTTTACATTTCTTATAAAAAGGAGCAGAGTACATTTATCAAAAAAGGAAGTTTCAGAGATGTGAAACGGCACTGTTATTGAACAAAACGGTACTTTATATATATACACATAATACTGGAAGTAGTTGTCAGTAAAGCATAGATTATGTGTAGAAACGGATCATTCTAAATCTTCAAGAGTTTCACATAAAGTAACTAAATAATTATCTTTCCACGCACCAACGTGTTTACCCCTCTCTGAAAAACTTTTTAAAATTTATTTATTTAAATAAATATTGGGAGCACAGTACTGGTCGGAAAAGGGTATGGCTTGGCACCCTTTGAATCTTGTCGAACATAAACACTAGGTATCATGTAATTCCAATTTTTCTTAAGGTGTCCTATTTTATGCGATACAGAGCTAACCACTTTGGACGTTCAGTTCACAATACTCTAGCTATCTCTAGTTTGTTTTGTTTTTTAATATATTTTGTTTAGGATACACATAATTATACAAATAACTTTCCTTTCGCCTTAAGAAAGTCTAAAAACCTTAACACCGATTAAGGTTTAAAACATAAAATTTTTACTCGATCAGAATACTTTCTTTCTATGCAAATTTTTTTCGCGTATGAAAAAGAAAAAAAATCGGGTGTTTAAAAACGAACTACCGAAGTAATTGTTAGCGACCGCAAAGAATCGAATAATGCAAAATTATTTATTTTCATTTGCACAGATTTATAATAAGCATATAGTTATGTATTGATTACTCTGTGAAATCTTTCCCTGGCCGATGTTGTGAATTGATATTTTCTCCAATTTTATCGTCAATTAAGACGGAAACGATTAATGCTCGCGATTAATAATATAAAAGAAAAATAATTCAGATTGAAAGCTGCGTAATAAAAACTTCGCCCATTACAGTTATCAACTGGATTGTAATTCCAGTTGGGGTTGTTCGACCAACTTTAAATTCAAAGTAGTCTCTTCTGCAATATCAGTTAAAATGTTTTACACTCAATTTCTTTTTACAAATCGTCGGTCATCGCCGGCTGAACTCGACTTGTACGAGTTGACACGAGAAATCCGATTTATTCATTACCAGAAACTCATTCATTACATTGAAGAAAGCATCCACTGTGCGGTTGGTTAAGAGCTCTTAGCGTTTACAAAATCTTAAGGGTTATAACGTATTATTTTACTGCAGTTAATTATCAATATCTTTAAAAAAAAAACCGCATTGAAAATTTCTCATCAATCGCAAATAATAAACCAGTCACGGGGAACTTTTTTGAGAAGTGGGCTAAATTGCATTCATTATTTTTTGTTAATATTAGTTATAAAGTATATAGTTTAGTTTAGTTTGGTTTGGAGTGCTAGGGTCTACTTTTTGCAACTCGAGGGCTAATGAGACCGGGGCATACGGCTTAAAGCAGATTCCGAACGGCTACGAACATCCAGGGTGGGATTCGAACCCACGAACTCCGGTTCGGAAGGCCAGCACCCTAACCAACCGGCCATCGTTCGGAGTCGTAAAGTATATAAGGTATTTTTTGCTTTATTTTCTTCGATATGCATATTACTTCCCACTTCCCAAAAAAGTTTGGCCACGGTAAGAATAAATAATGCACTTATATAATTACATAAACTAAAATCTACACTAAATGAATTTTTTAATTCAATACAAAACACTTTTATAAAATCTGAGTCATTAAATTACCACAATATACAGCCATCCATAAAATGTTCCTAATTGATTTTTTTTAACCGTATGTTTAACATTTATACAGCAACAAAACTAGGTATCGATTCTCATTTACGTTAAATACAATTTATAAACTTGTGCTATGTTTTCCAAAACGCTTTCGGTGCTTCTTGGAGATTAGCCCTTCTGTGACTAAATAAAGTGTTACATTTTTAAAAAGTATAAACAGTTAATTCAAGCACATTCAATCGACTCTTTCAGAAATATTTCCAATGCATACTTTCAAGATATTTTTTATATTTATTAATATTTAAGTACATTACTAGTTTTTACAGCAAGTGTTGAAAGATTGTTTTAACCATGAAAAGAGTAAAAACATTCCTTTGCATCAGAACTGTTTGTTCACAAGAATTTGACTAATTTAGTACTATTTCACTGAATATAGGGATGATTATAAATACAGATATAAACAATCTGGCCTTAAAAGCTAGAAGAATTAATTTACTACGATAAAACAGTAGTTTATAAATTACTGATTATGCCATACTGTTTTGAATTTTGTTGTCATACATTTATGTAATTTTGTATAAGAAAAATAAAAGGATATGTCATTCCTCTCTCTCTCTCTATCGCTATATATATATATATATATATATATATATATATATATACATATATATATGTGTATATATAATATATATATAGATATATATATATATATATATATATATATATATGTATGTATGTATGTATGTAAGGAAAATTCTCATGGGTTTTCAAAACTTATATCAAGGGCTAAAAATTCCCGCGTCGTTTTACATTCCCCTTTTTAACCCCTAACTTAAATTGACCATTGGGGCTACATTTATCGTCCTCAGAGAAGGGGCCTGACCAATTATAATCCTACATGGCCCTAGCGGACAATTTAGGAAATTTCCAAATAAAAAGGAGATACACGCTGTCGGAGACAGATTTTTCTAGAGATTTTTTTCCCACAGATATTGACCCAGGTGTTAAGGGTCTTGTACATGCTAGCTGACCCTTCAGTTTGTCCTGTCCCTATGATGAAGTGGGAACCCGTCCTCCAACGTTATCTTAATAAAGGTCTTTAGCTAAAACGGTATCATTTTTATGGCCATGAATGCAACCACCCATCGAGAAGTCCGTCTCATTATATATATATATATATATATATATATATATATATATATATATATATATATATATAATTTTCCTCGTTATATATAAAATTATTTTAGGTTACATTCGTCTGATAAATATTTAATCGAATTTACAAAATAAATTTAAATCTCTAAAAAAGTTGGAGCTTAAATTAAGACTCCATGAGATTGCAAATATATTTTTCAATATACAATGAAATAACGTAGAGCGTTGCTCATATGTTCGATCGTGTATTTATGTATGCAAAACTATGCTTGTATGTATAACACTTATTTATGTATGTATATTTTCTGTGTGTGTGAATATAATTTTTTTAAGAGACTGAATATTCACTGCACTTTATATTTATGCTTTGGACACCCCTCGAAAAAAACTTCTGGCTACGCCAGTGAAAATACATTTACAGACAATGTCCGAAATTTTTAAAGAGGTTGAAAGAAAAGCAAGCATTTGGAACATTCTGATGTGACCGATAAGAACAAAATAAAGGAGACTAGGCTAGTGAAATAACTATTCGGTGGGAAATTTTCGATTCGGTTATACGTAGCTCAACATTTTAGAAGGAAAAAAACTACTTCAATTTTATTTATTTATTTATTTATTTTTTAATCAAGAACTATTATTTTGCAGTCTGTTGTCTCCAACATGACATTTTCGAAGGAAAAAACTACTCCGATTTTCAATTTTATTTATTTATTTATTTTTTAATCAAGAACTATTATTTTGAAGTCTATTGTCTCCAACATGACAATTCTACCTTTTGAAAATAATTAGTGTTAAAAATACAAAAGTGGGAAAAATACCAGGATATAATTATAAAAATGCATTCCTGAAAAACAGGAGATCACCTAACCGTTTTAGTCATTTTTTTTTTCATTTTGCAAACTTCTGTAAATTTTATATTTATTAATAACATAAAATTACCATTTTATCTATCACGTTTGGCAATCCGTTACGCAGTAATGTCATGTTACTCAGTTGACAGTCGATATTTTAATATCGACAGCACTATTTTCGCACTATCCACGAATAGATGTGTAAAATTTTTGCGAATTCACTGCAAAGTTTATGAGAAAGTCTGGAGGAGAACATTTCCGGATATTATTTATTTATTTATTTATTTGGCACTACAGATTGTCTCAACAGAATTTGAAGATCTGTAGCCAAAAAAGCGATCGAACAATGTTTCCATTCCGACGTCGTAACACTTCCGACGCTGCGCAGAAACAAAAACAATTATTTTAAACAGAAAAAAAAAATCAAAGCACCAAACAAAATTGAAACGCGAAATCGTTCACGTTGGAGGCGCGCTAAATGTTGACA
>CM063504.1:151327406-151334906 GCA_032207245.1 Pardosa pseudoannulata | reverse complement strand
AATCATTTTCTAATTTCCTTTTTACAAAAGATTAGACTGAAAATAAAATGCATATCTGATACATTTTTTTCTGAAATATATGTAACAGTTAAAGCTGAAACTTCACGAAAGCAATTTTGAAAACATACGATCCATTGGAGAAAATGAACATCTGTAACACGGATACACGGGTACTCAAAAGTTGATAAATACTACAGATATTTCACTTAATAAAATAATTGCATAATTCCAAATCCTAGGTTGCAAAAAGGGGGAAATTACCGCCCCCTCCAAATTGGGCACTGAAGCCTACCATGACAGCAGAAGCGAGTTCAGAGACGAATGGGAAGCTTTAAGGTTGGTAGCCTCTATTTTGGACAGTTAAAGGACAAAATGTTATCTAACTTTTTACGTATATTTTTGTAAGTACACAAGTCAAAACACTTGCACAGGTATATAAACAAATGAACATACATAGACATATACGGACTAATAAATATCTAGCGTTTAAGTTATATCTTTGAAAATTGAGAAGTTTGTTCGTTTCTGTGTTTGTTTTTTATACTTAACCACGCGGTTTGCGATCGATTCGCTTAATTTTGGATATTATTCATATATACCGCCAAATAATCACTGTCAATATTAACCCTCTGACTGCTCAATTTAAAAACTCAGTTATCTTTAAAAATTGCTTTAAAAAAAAAAAATATTAGTTTAAGTATGTATATATATAAATTGGAGAATTGAAATACTAATTTTACTTCTAGAAAAGATTTTTTTATATTGACTTTTATAATGAGAAATTAAGCTTTCAGAAAAACTAATTTCAGATGTTATGACATAAAAAATTTATTTTTTAATAAATTTCAATTGAAATACAGTTAATTTCTATTTATAACATACTATCTATAATTCTATTATCTAATATAACTATAGTTCTAGTCATATAATTATATTTATTACCTAATTAAATGTCTAATACTGTATATAATTTATTCCACTAGTTAAACGGTGAAAATGCGAAATGTGCTTCTTAATAAAGGAAAAAAAAAACACATGCCCTCGAAAATCGCGGGATAAGCAAATTTTGTTATGTAGCCTCCACACTATGGCCAGTTGTTCACCACTTCCTGATGGTGACCTCGAACGATGGTTCACGGGTCGCATCCACACGCTGGGCCACTGAAGGAGCTAAGCTCATTGATTCGTTCATAGGGTCTACTGCGCACTTAAGTTGCGCATCTGGCTGCCTTTGATCTTTGGAGAAAAACCGCTTCCGAAGCCATCGTCCGCCAAGGCTATTTTATCGTCTGCCGTCATCGGCCACGATAAGCCAAAGCCCCTCCAGACGGTGGTGATGGCTTGTAGTGGACCATAGTGTGGAGGCGCCTTTACATTTGAATTGGCCGTGGAAATCGCGGGATGAGCAGTCAGAGGTTTAAAACTTCTGCTGTCCATCCTATCACGTAATATGAGAAGATAAATTAAAGTTGGCAACTAACATGCGGTCAGTAAAGATAAACAAATAATTAGAGTGTACCAAATAATTATCAGCCAAAAAAAAACAAACCATTTTTTTTACCTGCCTCATAGGGTAGTTTACAATTCTGGAAAATTAAAAATTTTACTAATCCCATCATACGACGGGTTATATGCTAGTTATATAATAATCGCATTACAGTTTGGTTCTAAACATAAAATTTAAAATTTTTCAAGACAGACCTACAAGATTTTGCTTCCTACCACCATGAAAAACGATATTTCAGAAACACGTCCGTAATCAGCGTACATTATAACATTTTCTCACAAGTTAGGAACAGGTAGCATACTCTAAACACAATAAATGACGAACAATACAGTTTTGTGTTTACAAAGATTTTTTTTTCTTTCTTCCCGAATAAAAAAATACAGTACAATGAATCTGAGGTGGAATTATCAAACTTTAGACTCGCCACACACATACACACAAAACAGATAAACGCGTTCCGTTGATAAGACGCATCTACATTGAATCTAAAAGCGATTCGTGATGTCCAGATAAACAAGAGATCGTGTAAACAAGAGATGACCATGACGTATAAGAAAATACTTAAAATGTTGGATTTTTATTTATTTATTTTTTTTAAAGGGAACAGTGAAAGTTACAAAGTGATTTCTGAATTTTTAATTGAGAGTTCCAGGCTTGAAACTGCTGAGGTTCTTTCAAAAAGGTGAGAAAAATGACAAATAATACAGAATAAGTGAGTAAAAAGTGACTAAACATTGAAAAAAAAGGCGATTTTTTTTCTCCTCTTGATTACAGATACTATTATTAAGATTTTTCTATTTATTTTAACTCTTAATCAAATGATTCATGCAAGATTTGATTTTAGCGTGAAATACAAAAAGGTTAAAAATTTTGTTTAACGCAAGTCAGCATTGCTTTTTATTCAAGAAAATCTATAAATTAGATTTGAATACATACAATATATTAATTTTGTAACAAATGTACTTCGCCACAGCATCGTGCTGCCAACTGTACAAAAACAAACACTCACGTAAGAGAAGATTTCCCCAATAAAAGTCAGTTGGCCTTACGGACTTCGGAGGCGCTGCAACACTTTGACCTCCCCTGGTTCTAATTCTGTTAACTATTTTAATTATGTACATTTTGTCTGTTTAACTTTTATTTTTTTCCTTTAATTGTTTTGTGTGCAAGCTAAGATTTTATGTAATTAAACTATATTTTGCACTGAAAAGATGTTTTCATTGAACCCCACCCTCACAAATATAGCTTAGCCACAATTTTATAATCACAATTTTCTCCATATATTAATGATGTTTTGAAATATGTACATAGCTAGATTAGAATGTATAAATAAAAATTGTGAAGAAAAAGAAAGAGAGAAATGTGTATAAATCTCTTTAATGTATTAAATGTACATTTCGGTACAATTGTAGATTTCAGGAACTCTTTGCAACTTTTGAAAATCCCTAAATTCTGGAAACCATATGACTAACTACATTTTAATAAGAAAAATAAGATTAGAGCATCACATTTTTAGTCTTTTATTAAAATATTTTGTTATTAATTCAGATTTTCTTTTTTCAACAGCAGATTTTTGCTGTGATACACCATGAAAAACGTGACTAAAAGTGACTGTTTACTTAAAAAAGTGATCAATTGTAAAAAAAAGTGACTAAAGGTGAGAAAAGTGACAGAATTGCAAGCTTGCAGTTATTAAAATCTGTACACATATTCATTGAAGGATAAGTAATTTAACAGACATGCCAACATCCAGGCACTTGTCAGGAGCAACCGCGTGGTTTGAAATTTCAACATGCTAATGACAGATTATACATAAGTACATACCTTATTGGTTTCTAAAGTAAAATTAAATTTAAAATATTTACAACACAGTGGTACATTGTAAAAGGCAAATTAAAATGTATGCATTTAAAATTTTTTGAGTAGCTTTTTTAGCTTTAACAACTTATTTTATCAGAACAGTGTTACTTATAGCAACACTGACCCTGATTAAAAAAATTCTATTTTTTTTTTTTTTTTATCATCAAGGATTCTAGATTTTGTCTTCTCAAATTTAACCTGAATTCAGTTTGGTTTTTCCGCACAGTACTAAAAACTTTTAACATGCAGCATTACTGTATGACAAGAGTAATATTCAGCATTATTTTTTGCAAAACTTTGTACTTATTTGCTGAATTGTCATCTTTTAGCTGTTCAAAAGTTTTGTTTTTTCCGGAGTAATCTGAGGAGTTTCCGGAGTTAACAAATTTTCTCATTTCTCCGGAGCAACTCCAGAGTAGTTGGCATGTTTGATTTAATAATAATTAAAAATAATCAGATATTTCCTAATTTTAAAATTTAAACTTTCGTTACCTTTAAAAATTTAATTTTTCACAAAATACTAGAAAATGTTGCTAAACACTTTTGATATATATATTAAAACAAATTTATCTGTTTTGAGTTTTGAATTCTTTTATATTACTAAGAAATTTTTTCAATTAAAATTTAAGTTTGAAGTAAAAATAAAACGTGCAGATAGACAAAAAAGCATCCCCTATCAACAACGTAATGAATGAATTAATCAATAATACCCAAATATGTTCAAAATAAATATTTTAGAAACATTAAAGTAAACTTTGAAAAAATATTGATTATCAAAATGCAAAGAATTAAAATTTTAAAAATTAACAAGATTGCATTTTAAAAATTAACAAGAATTCTTTTTTTTTTTTACTTGAATTAAAAATAAATTTTAGCTTTTTAAAAAAAATCTTTTTAAGGGTTTAGAGAGATGCGGTTAACATTTTAGTACAAGTGGTTAATTCAACCGGCAACCACTGTTTAAAGGCATTTCTGAACATCTATGTCAGTAGGGGAATTCGAACCCGTAGACTCCAATACCGAAAGGCAGCACCTTAACCATTCGCCGTCCTTGTTCAGTTACTGTAAGATGAATGATTTAGTCATTTTTTACGCATATACATGGAAACATAAGATAATTTGTATATTATTCTTAACAGTGTGTTTTTTAAAGTTAACCGTTTACCTAAAAGATGTTTTAGTTGAGTTTAACAATACTCTCGATTCCTATGGCATAAAGCTGGAAATTATTTAAACCAAATAAAGTACATTTTGTAGCGTATTTTGCTGTTGACCTCACTGACAAGGTAGGTGGGTTGTTCCGAATATTATATTTAACTGTTAGTTATTTGTGTTAACTGTTTAAAGCATTATTATGGCATTAATGACACAATGTGTCAAACGGAATTCAAACAGGAATGAAACGTATTACAGAATGGTGTTAAATATAACCTCATAATTTAATAAATAACTTTATACAAATCAGTACAGAATTCGACTTGCATTTTCATCTTTGCTTTACATATTGTCACATTAGTATTCACAGCGCTAGTGGTGGACGTTTGTTTATTGGATAGTGCAGGCGATCATCCACGATGCCCCCATTAAATAATTGTCATTTAAGTTTTATTTTCCTAACATAATTTACTGTACATATTTTTCGGGGGGTGACATTTTCCTTTCTTCTTGCCATTTGTCAGCATTAATTAAAATAAACTGAATGATAAATGATTAAAATAGATGAACTGACAATGCTGAATGATAGCCTTGAAACTTCAATTCTAACAATTGTATTTTGAAGGGGGTATAGTAGCTTTTTGTATAATTTCACTCTTTTTATGCTTATGTAAAATAATTAGTTTGATTAGACCGTAAATTATTGTGCTTAAACTTTAAAAAACTATCTATTTTGATTTTCTGCTCTGTCCTGTTTATTCTGACATTAATAAATACATATAATCATATGCCAGAAATGTATTTCATAACACAGGACTTCCAACTGCTTTAAACAACGGAAATGATTAAACCTTTGCTTTAATTAAACTACGAATATTATTTCACACCGGTATCTTTGTCCTATTTACAAAATTTTACGAAAGTGGATCAATTATGATATTGCGGACGGGAATTATGAATAAGGCTTCTAATGTGGCCCTCGAGCCCTAACAAATTAGAAACCCCTCATCTAAATATTTCTGTCAATACCTTTGAATGGAGCAGCTTGTGATCAACGGGAGCAGAAATTACAAATCGGTACGTAGACAGTTTTTTATTTATTTTTTTAAGTGGCCCACCAGGCTGATAATATTTATTAAAATTTTGCCTTATCGCAGGAAAGTTTTTTTTTCTTCTTTTTTTAGAGGTAGAACAGAGGTGCGAGAAACCAACAGCAACATCTGCCACTCGGTTTTGATAACGGCTTCTCTCTCTTTTTTTTCTCTTTTCTTTAATGTTGTTGTTGCTGAGTCTGCTGCTTTCGGAAAAGCATCAGGTCTTTGCCTTCCGTGACGTAACACAACATGACGCCAAAGTTCCGTTTAGGGTAGGGGGTTGGCATTTCGAAAAGTGATTTGCAAACCGCACGTTATCCAAAAATAAAAAGTAAAAGAAGAAAAAGAAAAATTACGTACGCATTTCACACTTACGTTGGGGGAAGGGGGCAGGTGTTGAGGAAAATTTAAAAAGGAAACGGAACAAAAGAGTGAGGAGGAATTACGTTACGGAGACATTCTGAGCGATAGAAAAGAAAGAACTGCTGAACGTCGTAACATTCGAAAACTTCATACTTAGCGTCGCAAAAAAATGACGTGTACAAAGTTCAACAATTACGTTGATTGATTTGGAACGCTATAATGTGCTTTTCGGTAAACGAGGGCTAATTGAAAATGGTTCTTATTGCTAAAAACCGATTCCAAATGCTAGTAGTGGGATTCGAACCCACGATCTTCGGTACCGAAGGGAGCGCTCAACTCATGCGGTCTTCGTGAGGCGTGTAACAGTTAGAATACAAATGAGTTGATAAGTATGTTATAAGCGATATTGCCTTTTTTTTCCTCCAAAGAGAGGGGCAATTAGGCACGAATTTACTTATCACGGAGCTGATTCAGAAGCTTGTGAACAACTATGCCAGACGTGGAATTCAGACCCACATACTTTCGGAATCGGAAGACAGTGCCCTATTTATTGGGTCATCATCTAGTTAAACAGAATGAATGGAATGGAATGTATGTATGTATATATGTGTGTATACACACATACATCCGGATTATCCACAGAAACAGTATAGAATTGCGTCGTATTTGACATTCAGTTAACTCCCATTTTATATGCGGTATCCAGCTTTCATAATTCAAAGGATGTATCACTGTAAATAATTGTCTAGGCGTTGTCACAAACTGGATATTAAGGGGACATACCTGCACTTTAATAATTTTAGACCAAATAACTATTATAACACAGATATTATTGAACACATGCATTACTCACAAAGCAAAGCATAAAGAGTGTTTTGTTTTACAGAAGGATTATTGAGACACCTCGAGTTATCGAAATGTGAAGTACTCAACCTAACTAGCAAAAGAAAAATACTAATAGGTAGTCTCACGAAACCTGTAAACATATTTTGATGAATCGAAGAGGAAGGGAACGTCACAGCTATTTGTTAAAACAGCTGCTTGTATTTTTATTTTAATCACAGCTTTCTTGACCTCATGCATTTTTCAAGCAGGTTGTTTGTTCATAAAAAGAAAAAAAAACATAAATAAAAGACCATTTCGGTTCATCATAGTTAAAAAGGATGGAATGGTGGATAAATTGAGATGGGAAGGGGGGTATAACAAGCAGATATAATAAATGTCAAAGAAGGGAAAGCAAAAAATGGTGTTTAGCTTCACCTGCCACACGAGCAACAACCTATTAAGCAAGGATGCAAGCATACTGTGAAAAGAAACGTTTTAGGGAGTTCGGGAACGGCACGAGAAAAATTACCTACTGTTATCAACTACAGTTATGATACATTTTCTTGAAGGTTTTCTCATTGATTTCATAACATGAATATAACAGAATAGAAACCACCCAATACATTTGTTTTGATAAAATCGAAGAATAAGCTGTAATGACTCCCCAAACTGCTCATGCTGTAATAAATTTAAATT
>CM063504.1:151312406-151319906 GCA_032207245.1 Pardosa pseudoannulata | reverse complement strand
TTAAAAAACCCGTTTCCACTGATCTACGGTTCAATTTCGATGTGTTTTGCACCAAAGTAACCGAGCAGCGCGGTTGGACTTTGTGATCAAAGGCTTATGGATAGCAGCACGACCATGAAAACCAAGCAGATGCGCTTCCTTACGGTTATTATTCATTGAGATAACAATCCCGGATGCCTGTTGAAACTCCTCGCGGATGAGGGCCAACGGTGCTGTTCTTACAGTGCGGTACGGACAGTACTCGTCGGTCTCTATCTCCCAGTTTCGTTGTTCTGCTGACTCGGGGCACATTCCGACAATCACCGCTCACCCTCCACTTCCTAATCACATAGATCACTATCGATTTTGGGTACTTCCCATCGCTATATATGTCCCTTAAGGATCGGCTACATTTGTGATACCCGATAATTATACCTTTCTTGAAATTAGAGAGTTCCGAACTGCGCGGCATCTTGCATGCTACTAATGCCGATGCTGTTTCCTACACGATGTATACCGGGAGAGGCCATGACGTACCTCAGGACTGCAGATATCGTCATTTGCATAGGTGTCCAAATACGTATTGGCAGACAGTGTATGATGTATTAAAACATGGACACATTTTAATACTCTTACCGTGTTGACAAATACTCGACTAACTCGTACGGAACAGAAATTATGTTCTTGACTCAAGAAAAAAAGTACCGTTTTCTAGAAAAATCCTTCAAAACGGCACAGAATCAATTTCGAGCCGAAAGAAATGTTATTAAACTCATAAAAAACAGTGGAGATTTAGAAGAAGTAGATCAAAACAAATAGAAATTTTCAACACTATATTCCACGGGTATCCACGGTTAAACATAACCAATAGGTGATTTGAAAATTACAGATACAGCAATAGTTCTAAAATGTTTCTTTCCCAGGCTGTGAGAAAATAATTAATAAAAGAAAAGCGGAATGGGCACTGTGCGCGTCAGAGATTGCCCCATTCTCTCCGATGGTAAACATCTAGGAATCTTAACATGACGCAGAAATATAAAATTACGTCAGTGCGGTGTAATCAAACACTTGCCTCCTTGTCTACCGTTTTGTAAAATGAAGATAATCAACCGCAATGAAAAACCAGATTTCTGTGTTAGTCTATTCCATTCACACACGATCATCGAGAAAATTCTACGTAAAAATAATTCATGTATCCGAGATGTAGAAACATGCAACACGAAAAGAACAAGTATTTAAAGCTAGCTCCACTTGTAACTTTTAAACTTTCTTTCGAACTTGAATATTTTCGCATTATATATATTATTAAGGGGGAGGGCACCCTGCCAGCCATTCCTTTCCGAGGCACACAGCACCAATTTATTTATATAGATATATGTATGTATATGAAAGGAAAAGTAAACTAAATCGGGAAACTAATGTAAGCATTTTGTATAAAACCCCTAAAACACCCCGAGAAAATTCTTAGGGGTTTTCAAATCTTAAATCAAGGGCAAAAATTCCCGTGTCCTTTTGCTATCCCCTTTTTAACCACTAACCTAAACTGACCACTGGGACTCAGAGAAGGGGGTCTGTCTAATCATAACTGTACATTGCCCTAGCGGACAATTTAGGAAATTTCCAAACAAAAAGGAGAGGCACGCTATCGCAGTCAGATTTTTCTAGAGATTTTCTCACAGATATTAACTGAAATGTTGACCCAGGTGTTGAGGGCCTGTTACTTATAACTTCATGTTAGCTGACCCCTCAGTTTGTCTTGTCCCTGTAATGAAGTGGGAACCCGTCCTCCAACGTTCTGTTTATAAACGTCTTTAACTAAAACGGTGTCATTTTTATGGGCCATGATTGCAACCATACGTCGTGAAGTCCGTCTTATTACATATATATGTATGTATGTATGTATGTATGTATGTATGTATGTATGTGTGTGTATAATGCCCAAGTTTTGAAAAATGGTATTGTGATTCGGGGTAAATTTGGCAAATAAAGCGGTGCGCCCATTTTGACTCGGATTGATTTTGGGTGAATTGGTGCGCCAACTTTGAAGTAGAAATCATGAATGTCTAAATAGATAGATAGACAGCAGAATTTGGTATTAAGATTATACATTACAACTTATATCTTACATCTATCTACTTCAATTCCTTTTAAAATGACTTAATATTTGCATATTAATCTTTTTTAATAACAAATATCAGAAGTAGTATTTAACCTATCTATGTTTTTAACAACAATTATTCCCAGACGCGAAAAAGCAAAGCGGAAAAGAAATATATTTTCTCCCTAAATGTTTTCAGAAATATATACTTTTACTCTTTTTAAATAAAAAAGGGGTATCACTAGGCATATTTTAATGTTGTTGATTTCATCGGCCGCCTGCGTGTATGCACACTGTGCCCATCCGCTAGCCCCGGCCCTGTATCAACACACAAAAGGTAATTCGGATGTCATTCGAAGACTTAAAAGAGAGCAGTAAACGCTCGTGGAAGCGCTTTTTCGTCTGAAAGTAACCGAAATGGTCCGATTAAAAAACATTGTCTCAAAGCGAGTCGTTTTAAGCAGGATATTGCGCCACCAAAGTTTCGTCGAGTTTTCTTGAATAACAGGAAATGACTTCATACAGGACAAAGCCTTCTTTTTGGCAGCGTTTCACTCAGTCGAGCAACAGTTCGACGCGCCTCACACGAGCTGCAAACATCAAACATTTTTTACTCAAGCCCCTTCCCCCTTCACTTTCTCGATAATGACCCTGATTGGTCACCTTACATCGTAACCAGTATTTTACATTAATTGGCTCACTTTAAGTTTATAAACTTCTATTTTATTTTGATTTTCACATATATACAGTATGGCCTGAAAGGTTCCGCTTCATGTTTAAAATAAGTAGCAGAATCGGGATTAGATACTTTATCGATTAGATAGATTTCCTACTTATGTCTGACTAAAGTAATGAACTAAGCTGAATTATATTGGTTAAACCATTGAATAATCACAATGGTTAACTTAGACCTAAATTGTCGATCAGTATCTAAATTTGGATCCAATCCCGTATATAATATAAAAACAAACGTTTGTAGGCACACAAACATGATCAAAAGATACCTTCCTCAACAGTATTACTAAACGTTTCATAATTCTTTGCTGAATGGCTTTGTTTAGAGCAGGGATAGGCAAACTTTTTCAGTCGCGGGCCAAAAATCGAAAGAAAATAAATTTGGCGGGCCAAGATAAATTTTTCTAAAATTTTAAAAACAATATACAAGTATTACGGTTTAAATATGTTAATGAGATGAATGAAATTGCGATTTCATTTTTAAAAGTTCCTTATACTGAGGATCGAAGTGAGGTGTACTGATTTTAAGGAACGAGGCTGAATGTATCATTTGTCAGTCTACTTCTGAAATTATTCTAAGGCTCAAAGTTGAAAACACTTGTTCAGATATAAGAAGCAAATATACCGCTGATCTTCTGGGCGTGAGATAATAAATATGGGATATAATATTTAAACAAAGTGGGAAAGGGGATGGATATATAATGTATAAATATATATTTCTTTTAATTTGCCTCGAACCGGCAACTTAAAATTCTATCCGCGGGCCGGATAAAACCTTCCGGCGAGCCTGATTTGGCCCGCGAGCCGTAGTTTGCCCATCCCTGGTTTAGAGTGTTACAGTTAACTTTTCCCAACACTAGGGTTAATTAGACAAAAGAGGCCTACTAATTAAATGCTAATTTGAAGAGATACAACAACCTACGCTAGCAGTTTGATTCGAACTCGCAGATTCCGGTAACGAAAAGCAACAGCCTAGCTATGGGCATTAAAGAAAGTGGTAAATGTTTTGAACTGAGATAAATGGAAATTAAGGTAAACGTAAAATTTCAGCTATTATGCACACACACACACATACACCTATAACAAACATAAATGTATAGACACACAATAAAAACATAACGAAATGAATATTATATTTATGCTTTAACAACCCTTTGAGGCAGGTTTTGGTTTGGAGTGCTGTGGTCTACATTTTGCAACAAGCGGGCTAATCAGACCGAGACCTACAGCTTAAAGGCGATTCCGAACGGCTACGAACATCCATGCCACAGTGGTATTCGAACCCCCGAACTCCAGGACAAAGGCCAGCATTCTTACCAATTCAACCATCATTCGGCACTTTGGTTGGTTGGTTGGTATATAAGGCTTTACGGCACTGGATGTTCGGCACCTTGATTTTAGAACATAAAAATACTCATTGCCCATAAATTTTATTTCTTTCAAAAGTCTTCTTTATGACGTGTACTGACACGTTGAAACATATGAGACGAGCACATTTATAATATTTAACGACTGTATAACCAACTAAGTGAGATGAAAAATAAACTAACATGCGCGTAGCAATTCTAGTATTTCAAGGAATACCGTCGTGCCTTAAAGAATTAAAATATCGCGGTATCATTTTAAAAAATTACATCGTAAAAAGTATTAAAATATGAAAATTTAACAAATGACAGTTTAAATAAAACGCAGAATTTAAAAAATTTACTCTACTCTTCCTGTATTCTCAAATTTTGTCCTCTGAGTCATTTGCCGTTTAAACGACTCGTATAATTAACCTTGGTGAAAAACGAGAAAAAAAAAACTGGAAAGCTGTCGAATATTTGTTGTAATTTTTCATTCTCAATGCAACTGAATAGCGTGATTAGATGTCTGAAACTCACAAACCAAACAACAAACAAAACTTTCCAACTTTCAAAATTAAATTCATTGCGAGCTTTCATTTTACATTCCTTTTTTTCTCTCTCTCTTTCATCTTAACGTAATGAACTTTCAAGATAACCTTGTTTATCACATGCTATATATACGACAAACCAATCCAACAAGTTTTTTTTTCTCTCTCTGTCTTCTCATATAAATATCGAGACACTGGAAACTCTTTCCATTTGTAAATATTTATCCTCGCAAAATGGAATCGTGTTTACGCACCTCTCTTTGTATGTCCTATTTGACCCGGAAACTGCACCGCGCACTTGCTTTGAGATCCTGAAAGGAATGTTTTAACGTATAATTGAGCTGGTTAATAGACGCTTGATTTACGTTAGCCATGAAGGTTACGCGTTTAGAAGTCTAGAATTAGACTTCCGGGTGTCTGTATGCACATATTCCATATACACTGGAACTTCGATCTATCGCTTCCACACTAATAGTCCGATTCATATGGTCCCGAATTTAACTTTAGAAAAGCCTTTTTTTTCCCCGCATTCATCATTCCTGTATTGTTTGTTTTCCCTGACGTATCGTTTTTATTAGAACTGGGAAAATAAGTCAATCTCTTTCTTTTTATTCCCCCAAAATTTAAACCGTGTAAACGGCACAAAGATTTCTGGCTCATCAGGGGTCTATCCTAAACCCCAAAAGACTTTTTCTTTTAAAAATTGGTGACACTTTAAGAGAAAATGGCAATTAATTCATTAAGATACGAAAGCAAAATAATAATATCAGCTAAACCTATAGCACAGTGGTGGTCAAACTTTTTCAGGAAGAGCCAAAGTTACCTAACTGAAAATTTTGGGAGCCGCACCTAAAGTTCTTGGTAGTGTCGATAATTATCCGTTTCCCCATCTTCATTGTAGACGCGTAACCCAGCAAAATACTCATAAGTCCAACAATATTTTAACATAACATTCATCAATCCGAACACATTCAACGAGATTAGTAGAAGTAGTAGTTCTTTTTTTTAGTCTAGTTTGAAGTAGCAGTTAGTTACAGTCTAAGGGGTTTGGTTTGGTTTTGGAGCGCTACGGTCTACTTTTTGCAACACGAGGGCTAATGAGACCACAGTCTAAGGGGAGTAGTAGTTCTTTACAGAATTAAAAAAAAAATATTCAGAATGATAATGTATTTATTTTGATAGTTTTTACATATTTACCAAAAATTAATTTCTATTTACTACTAAAAGGTGAATGAATTTGTAATGCAGAAACTAATTTTTTATAATCAGGTCAGTAGTTAGGAATTGGACTTCTTATTAATTCTTTCAAATGCTGAATGGTCAACTTTGAATGGAAATTTAATAAGTTTCTTCCCAGAGTAAAATTGCCTCAACATAATATGTCGATCCAAAAATCGACAGTTACCGATATGCTGCATTATAAATTTTTTTGCACTTAATTTTTAGTACACATGTCCAAAATTGGTCGATTTTGCGGATTTATGGAGCATTTGGACACTTTGATCTTCTTGCTAAATGCCTTGCTAAAATGACACTAATACATGTATTTATATTACTGGTTTAACGGAGGCGGTACCGCCCCCTGGCGAGCGGCGGTGGGGTGCTGATGGTCTTTCAACTTGTTTCGGGTGATATAGGAGGCGCAATATAAGTATATTTGAATTTAAAACTTAATTTTCATAATACCAAATAAATTTATTATATTAATTATGTAATTTACTCAATTTTTACTAACAAGCTTCTACGAGACGGTACAAAAACCAGGAATTTTCACACAAACCTCCCATGTTCTCATGTGTCAAATTGAGCCAACATTCAGAAAAATATATTTAAACAACAACATTCGGTTGACCATTGCTTGAGCGTATTTTACCAACAAAAATTTGTTATCTAACTCTATTGTAGAAATTTGAACGACGGCCCAATGCTTAGGGCGCTGATATTCGGTACCGGAGTTCGTATCCCACTGTGGTATGGATGTTCGTAGCCGTTCGGAATCGGCTTTAAGCAGTAGGTCCTTGTTTCATTAGCCCTCGCGTTGAAAAAAAAGACCGTAGCGATCCAAACCAAACTATTGTAGAAAATTACATAAGCATTTTGTCTCTTATAATTGAGTACTTCATTCTTACAAAGTGGGGGGGGCATTGAACACATTTCGGCTCCGTAGGTGGTTGGCAGCTTAAAAAAAGTTGAGATTCACTCATTTATACGATTCAAAATAGTTAAAATACAAATATATTTTCTTAATTAGTTGAGCCGCTATAAACACCTTGAAGAATGGCCATTTAGTCACGATTGGTATAATACATAATATACGGTACGCAGGAATAGAACACATAACACATTGTTCAAATTCCACGGACTTCTATAAATAGAAATAATTTTTAAATTTATCCTGGTTTAATGTATTTTTTCGTAATTGAGAACGGAATAAGAACACACTAAATATTTCTCTCACTCTCACATATGAATGAATGAATGCATGAATGAATGAATGACCTCGAGTACTGCGTCCCATTTGCACTCCAAAATACGTAAAACGTCAGCCAGGGTCACTGCGTAAGTGGAGAAAACGGAATCGAAAAATTCCCCCTTTTGCTCCAAGTCAAGACCTGAAAATGAGGCATTGAGATCTAAGTGGCTCCGTATCCCTTGTCAGTCAGTAACATCTCCTACAGGAGTGTATCAAAATAGGGTGTGGTCACCTGTCTGGAGACCTTGTTCCAGTAAATGGTGGTAGGCTAAACGCGTTGACCAGCAATAAAAAATATATTCTAAAAAAATCATCCACTAA
>CM063504.1:151279906-151307406 GCA_032207245.1 Pardosa pseudoannulata | reverse complement strand
ATTAAAGTTTCTAGAGAAAGTAATTTTATTATTTATATATATATATAATATATATATATATATATATATATAAACAATGCAACACACACAGAACACACACACACACACACATAAAAACACAAACACACACACACACACACACACATAAATAAAAACAAAAAAAAATAAAAATAAAAAAAAAAACACACGAAAAAATAAAAATAAACAAAAAAAATAAAAAACAAACACAGCAATAATACAAAAAAATACACAAATAAAACACAAAAACAATAAACACACACAAAGTTAAAAAAAAAAAACAGACACACAACAAGAATATAAAAAAAAACAACACACACACACAACACAAAAAACACAACACAAAAAAATAAAAGAAAAAAAAAAAATAAAAAAAAAAAAAAAACACACACACACACACAAACACACACAAACACACACACACACACACACAAAAATAAATAAAAAAAATAAAAAAAAAAAAGTTATGTACTTTTTCATTCAGCTAATCACTTTTGAGCTATGCACCACAGCATTAATGTACGTTATATCGAAATTTTTCGTTGTAAAGAGTGGCGGTTGCAATCTAACTGGGAGTACCACATCTAGATATTAAAATATTCTTAAATACAAAATCTTGACTTTCTACGGTTAATAGTTACGAAATACATATGTACGTATCTAGATATTACATCTAGATATTAAAATATTTTTAAATACAAAATCTTGACCTTCTACGGTTAATAGTTACGAAATACATATGTACGTATCTAGATATTACATATAGATATTAATATATTTTTAAATATAAAATCTTAACCTTCTACAGTTACATATGTACGTACGAAATACATATGTACGTACAGAAGTCCAGTCAAAACCAGTTCTAGAAGCGTAAAAATTGATATTAAATAAGTGAAAATTAAAGTTTTCTTATACGTACGTACAGGCGTAACACCGAAATTTGTTGATATTGATTTAGTCATCATCAAAGTGAGAATTTCACTTGAAATTTGAGCACTGAAAACTTTAGAAATGGAATACTTCCTTTACTTTGTACAAGGAAATAAAAACAGTTTGTTTACACTGTCTTATTACAGCGATTTTGATCGAATTTTTGACACGATTATAAATCTCATCTGTGTAGAAGGTTTAAAAAGAAATGAACGCATCCCTAAAATTTAATGACCCTCCTTTCGTCCTGGACACTAACCTACAAAACTTATCTTCTGCAACGAAGGGATAATATCTGTTTTTCTCTTTCAGCGCAACCAAAACGTTTAGGAGCCCATCTAACAACATAATGAGAATTAAAAGAAAAGGAGGGAAGCAGTGGAGAGAGAGAGAGAAAAAAATTCTTTTACGAGATAAACAAGAATGTTTGGAACGAGTTCAGGACCTGACGTCAGGCGGTTTCGGAGCTCGGGGCCACTGTTTGAAATTCGAGGCGCAAAGCCAACGGCAATGGCACGCGAAAACCAGTTCAAGTCAAAAACTGAAGATACGCAGACGAGAGAGGGAAAATAATATAAAAAAGGGGGAGGGGAAGCATCATAAGAGAGTGGAATCTGAAATGAAAACGAGAAGCGAAGGCGAGGTTTCGGAAGCGGGCCATAAAACTTTTAAACAACATTTACGGCAGGGAAAGAGATACATAACGTGCAACTGTGTTTGTTCCTCGAGCGGATCCTTAGTTGGAAAGAGAGGTGGGTTTGTCGGTCGTAAATCGGTTTGCGTTCTGCCACCTCGAAAAAAAAAGTGCTTGTTTTGACTACTCCACGCATTGGAAATCGCGTTTATACATTGCTGTCTTGTTAGTGAATGAGTCAATTATATCACCGGTGATAATTTGGAGCATAGATCGCAGTGGCATGCTCAGGTTGACTAAACAGAAATTTGCACAGGTTGTAGTGGCTAATGCTGCTGTAAACATGGAACTGATTGATTTCCACAATGATTTATCAGGAAAATCGCTTTCTTCAAGCTCTCAAAATATTTGACCACTTTCTAAAGAAAAACACCCAGTTTGGATCCAGGTAGGTTTAACACATTGTGTGCGGGTACATTTCGCATCGGAATTGTACCGGGAGCGAGCGTTTTGAGCGTAAATTTGATTATTCAGTTAAATATCAATTGATCGAAAATTATTTAACTTTTTAAGCAACTTTTCATATTTTATGTTGAAATTTATAAACAAATAGATAAATAGACAAATAAACACACACACACACACACACACACACACACACACACACATATATATATATATATATATAATATTTAAATATATATAATATTTTGTCAAGGATAAATAAAAAGTTAACTTTAAATCTAAATTGATTTTTTTAATCAACCATCCCGTTCTGAGGTTCCGCATCGACTGATGTAAAAACTAGTTTTTATTTGTCTAAATTTTTCCAGAATCTATGTAGTAGACAAAAACATTCAGCTTCATTTTCCTGTATATACCGTTATTTTTGTACCCACAAACAAACCGTGTAGTTACATTAACCTGTTTTAGTACGTGACCCTCGATCAAGTATCAATCGTCAGAAAACGTACTAGTACGTGTCAAGCATACAATGTGTTAAAAGTGAAAGCAATGTGCGATTCTATACATCTCCGCGAGGTTCCTTTTGAAGGTATGAAATTTTATACAAAAGAAGTAAATTTGACTTATGAATATTTGGATAACTGCATTCGAATGTAAGCCATTACCTACTCTCCCATCACTAACCAGTTATCTGCGTTCGACATGTACACACCTCATGTAAAATAATAAAAAAAAATTATCATTCAATATAAAAACTTAAAATTTCAATAAGGTATAATACAAATTTCATTGAATGGTAAGTTTTCTTTACAATAACAGTAAACAAACTATATTTTTAAAAAAAAGTTAAATACTTTGATATATACGTTAAACACTGTACAAATATATATATTAATATATATACACATGAGTTAGATTACTTTCCTCAATGCATAGGACATTTTCCGTGCTTTAATGGTGTTCGACCTGTAAAGTTAGACTTTGTGTAGCACCTTGTATTGAAAAATATTTCATATTGAAAAATTTATTTTATTTTTTCAGCTAATGAATTTTATTATTTTTTTTTGGAATTTTTTTTAAATTTACAACAATAATACTGTTTAAATGATCAATTAATTTTTTATCCCAAAAAAATAAAATCTTCAACGCTTTTACTTTGATTACTTTGCGATCATTTGTATTGTGTTCTACGTGTATACAAGTCATCGCGTGATTTTGAATACGCACGGCGTGTGGGACTTGTGAAATTAAATTCCGCTGTTAACTGGTTAAAAATTCAATGATCAAAATTGAGAGGCATCTGTCTCATTACAGGTATTTCGTTTTAGGAAAAATCTACCCTTGTTTGGTTTGGTTTGGAGCGCTACGGTCTACTTTTTGCAATATGAGGGCTAATGAGACCGGGACCTACTGCTTAAAGCCGATTCCGATCGGCTACGAACATCCAAGTCAATGTGGGATTCGAACCCACGAACTCCGGTTCTGAAGGCCAGCACTATAACCATTCGGCCATGGTTCGGCATCTGCCTTTGTTGTTTTAATTTAGTTCTGATCTCACTTCCTATTTTTACGTACAATTGAATTTCAATGTTTTCTTATGTTATCTATACAGTCTAGCCAAAACTAGTTTTATACCCTTGACATACAAGTAAAACAGAATCCGATGTGTCCGAGAAATAGTCTTTAGTTCTGGCTCATTTAAACAATTTTGCGCAAGTTGAGAAAGAGAACGTTTTGTTTTGAAGTTTGAATTGTTATGTAACATTTAATGAAGTTTATAGACGCATATGATGCTAATTTACAATAATTTAATAACAGTATAAAGTTATGGTTTAATATAATGCTGCACGACGACTGTCCGAGACAGTTATTGACTCTCGTCTACTTTGGCACATGAGATGACTGACTCTAAGACGTCATTGTATGTCAAGGGGTTAACTAGAGAAATATTTGTTTACAGGCAATAAATAAATATTAGATTTGAAAAAGAATTCTCAGTTCTGTCCTAATTTCATAAGGTAACTAACAGTACAATTTAATAGTAGAATATTCTCCAGTTAAAAACGTTTGTTGATGATTACCAGTCAACCTTCACACTACAGTTATTAACTTTTATAGAAAATCTGCTCTTGCATTTTTAATTTATTTCTAACATAACTTTATTCTTTTTCTTACGTACAGTTTCATTTCAGTGTTTTCTGATATTAACTATACAGTTTGGTCAAAACTAGTTTCACATTTACTGGAAATGCATGTTTAAAAGCAATAAATATATAAAATATTTTTAAAAAAATTATTTCTGTCCTAATTTCATTTGGTAACTAAAACAGTGAGGTTGTGGCATAAGGTAAAAATGCCTCTTCCAGTTGGTTCAAAAATGGATATACATCAACGAAGTCGGTGCAAAACTGCTTACCAACTGCATCTGTTTGAGATCGTTGCATTTTTGGAGTGATACGGAGCAACCGAACAGTACTTCATCCAATGCATTCGTTTCATAAAAATTTCTGCACACATCTTTGGTGTACAATCTACAAAGTGGCCCACAAGTAGCAAGAAGTTTTAAACAATTACCAACAAATCAATAAAAATATTTTTATACTATTTATGAATAAAATGAAATCAAACGTGCTCGTTAAGTTTATTTAATGTCTTCAGCTTGAAATTAATTATGCTTTCCAAAAGGTATAATTAAGAGTGGTCGAGAATTAAATGGGATCGGAAGTAATAAACATGTCAGTGCAGGAAGATGAGGCACGAATATACTGATAGTTAGCCGATGACGTAGAGAAATGGAAGTAAAATGCGTTTTATTAGCAACAGTATTCACACCACATTAAGTATACCTGATTTGGGTTCATTGTAGGTAACCAAGGTCAAATTCTATCGTACTCGGCGCAACAGCCTCTAGGGGGCCAGGACTACGGTGCCAATCTTCGTTTATGTGACCAAGGGCCCTGGGGTGCGAAGCATATGTTCCGGTTAGGTGGTCAATCTTACGCGGAACCCTCAGTGTATGGTTGCCAAGCACGCTTGGTCCTCAGTTCATCTACCCACTGAAGGGGTGAAAGGCTGAGTCAACCTTGCCCAGCCTGGGGATCGAACCTCTGACCTGTGTCGTGGGAGCACAAAGCCCTACCCCAACGCCACTGTTCCATATTATATACACCCTACCATTTTGGTGCCGGAATTCACGCAGGAAATATCCTCTACCACGCTTATTTTTTCAAATGGTACCCACACAGATTCAGATATAAATCCAAGAATGCTTTTTTTTTTAATTTAATTTAATTTTTTTTTTTTATTTTAAATATCTAGAGTGGTCAAAGGAAGGTCCACCCAGTTAAATTTAGCAGCCCGCGGAGGAATTTCCGAAATATGTTAGTGAAACAAATATCGCATTAATTTATGTATAATAACTATAATCATACCAATAATCTACTGGTAAATCATCTAAAATGTAAGTATATGAAATATATATGTAAGTGTGTGTTTTGGTACGTGTGAACATTTAATAGACATTTATATTAAAATAGAAAAAAAGGAAGGGGGCACAGTACACTAGAGAATTTTCTGTTCTATCGCGAAGTATAATTTTTTTAAGTATTCTTTGAGTGCAAGAAGGCCAGCAAGAATTTTATTTTCCATTTGGTTAACATTGAGCGAGAGGAACCCATTATGGTAGATACAAACCCATCTTAAATAGATTACTTCACTACACATCCCTCCGCGACGCTATTGAGTGAGCTGGAATAATACAATTATGCTGAAACTCACTTTAAAATTTAAATTTATATTTTAAAATCTGACATCTATATACGGAATAAATGGTCTTTTAATAGAGGGTTTGGTTTGCAGTGCTACGGTCTACTTTTTTTGCAACACGAGCACATAATGATACCGGGACCTACTGCTAAACCCGATTCAGAACATCCATGCTATAGTGAGATTCGAACTCACTACGGTACCGAAGGTCAGCACCCTAACCATTCGGTCATCGTAAGACTTATTAATAGAGGAAAAATTAATATTGAACCTATGGTAATAGAGAGAAAGACCAGAAATAAACTGTCTATATGAAATGTGATCTTCCAGATCAGATTTACTATGTAAACAACTATACCAACAATACGACCTGCCAGAATGAAATGCATTTCCAAAGCGGCACAAAATGTATTTTGAGATGCACAAACCTGGTCTAAAGCATCGGTATTCATATTCTTCTAGATATTCGTTTTATATTTAAAAATATAAGTGTTGAATTCTATGCCAAATCCTAAAATATAAGTAAAATGTATAAAATTAACTTTTACAATACCAAAATGATGACACCGAATACCCGATAATAACAAAGGTATATAAATGATGTCTACGTTTATATCATAACGCAAGCACGATTTGCAAGCTGGGCGGCAGCAGGTCCTTAGCCTTCGACGTTGTTTTGGGTCGCATCCACCACTGCCTGCTGCTGTCAACGGCTCATTTTTCGCCTATCGAGAATTCGCCTGGAAGTTGTATAAAAGAAGTTTCGCGGTGCCTCTTGGGAAAGACTCCACACTTAAGGATGTTGCGGACTGATAAGGGAACGCCGACGAAAAATAATCAACAAACTCTCCACTTTCGACCACGAGATAACGCGCAAGCCTTATACGAGACGCCGTGTCGTTTTCTGCCCGCGCAAAGTCATCGTTCGAACACATGCGACATTGCGTCGAAAACACAAATTAGTCGACGTCGTGTCTAACAAACATGCTACAATAGCAACACACTCCAATAGTTAAGTATAATGACTTTCTACGTGTAAAGTTAAAGAATTGTAAATCGCAATGGAAAACAGTGACTGACGTAACGAATATAACTGGCGATCAAGGCCCAATACACTTTTGATGTTCCACTCTCGTTATACATTACATAGACTAAACCATTTGGTTTCCTTGTCCAGAAGGCGCCCGGATTAGACCTATTTATGCCTCTCTTTTGCTACGCCATTGATTTAAAATTTGGCTTAGTTTCGTGCAATATAGTCCATATTTTGCAACACGAGAGATAATTAGATCGGTACCTACTGTTTGAAGCTTAATACGAACATCTATGCTAGCGACGGGATTCGAACTCTTGGACGTCGATACCGAAAAGGAAAGTCCTATTTATTGGGCCACCATCTGGCCGGAATGGAGGGGATTGGTTTGGTTTGGTTTGGAGCGCTACGGTCTACAGTTTTGCACACGAGGACTAATGAAACCGGAACCCACTGCTTAAAGCAGATTCCGAACGGCTACGAACATCCATGTCATAGTGGGATTCGAACTCACGAACTCCGGGACCGACGATCAGCGTTCTAACCAATCGACCAACGTTCGGCGGAATGGAGGGGAAGGTATGATGGTATAAAGGGTGATTACAAAAAAACAAATCAATGAAAACCAACTATAATTTTGACAGGTATTGTCGTATCATAAAGACTGAAAGAAAAAAAGGCCATATCATAATTTGCAATTTAGCAAAGAGATATTAATAAAGGAAATTCGGGGTTCGTTCAATCCTTATACCTAATGGCATGCATCCAACTCAATTTCGTTTTTAATTCTCACAGCGTCCATATACTTACACAAATGAGTTAATTTATAAATTAACATGAGTATAGTCCATCCACAGATCAGGAACCCCAAATCAAATTTGCGAATGCTTGTAAAAGGGGTGTATTTTAGAAATAGGGAAGTTCCTTTGCCCATATGTTGAGCGTGTTTATATAGTATTCAAAGTCACATGATTCTTCAAGGGTTGGTTGGTTGAATGGAGTTTTATGGCACTGAGTCCTCATGAGACATATTGTGCCAAACAAATTGTTAAAACTTAAAGCTACAATGATCGGGTCCAAACAGCTATAAAAGGATAACAGATGATAAAAGCAAACATGTAAAAACACAAAACCAGTGTAGAAAAGACGCATAAAACCAAAAGTAAAGAAAACAGCAATGATGAATAAAATTCAGATATGAGTGTAAAAACCAATGTCTTTTAAAAACAGAAAGAGCTATTGTTCAAGGGATGCAGTAATAAATGAAACATTCAGTTTTACTTAAAATTCCGTTATCTTACTACAAGTATATTAGAATGTATAAATACAATTACAGGACAATTTTATGTATAGCAGCGGAAGATCGATTCACATTTCCCTCCCTTTCAGTCAGATTTCTCTGAATAGAATATCCTTACCACTCAGCTAATCGCGGGTCTCGTAAACGAAATCGGACTATACTTCTTGGTGGTTTTTATAATATGAAACAGTTCCAAAAAAGACAATTTTACAGTTAGTCACACAACCTATACTTTGATATTCTAATTTTATTCCTTATGATATCTTTATGGTTTGTTTTAAAGTTGTTATGATTTATTACTTAAGTAAAATATTGGAATTCTCTAGCTTAATGTTAACTTAAGGATAAAAAATTCTTTATGACCTGCTCGCATTTTAAGAATTGTTTAACCCTTTCGTGGGCCGTGGGAAGATTACTTCCCACCCACATGATTTTACAAAACACGCGCAAAACCCATTCTAATATATTCGTCTTGCTATTGGAATGACAGGAACACTAATTCCCGCTTCGGGTTTTCGCTGCCATCTATTGTTCGATCGATTGAATAAAATTAGCAGTTATGTTTTAAAAGTTTGGAAACGTGGAGTGAGAAATAAATGGCCCACGAAAGGGTTAAATAAATTATAACACAGAACAAAACAGCAAATTCCTTAGAATACCATCTATCATATTTTTAAAAAAAATGACGAAAAATGTGCTTAATTTTATATTATATGTGAGAAATTTTGTTCTACTCTGTTTCATGCGCAAATAAGAACATTTAAGAGCATAAATTCAAAATAAGGAAAAGATAGTATCCTAGAGAATTTGCAGTTATATAGGTAGTATACATTTAAAAAAAATTAAAATGCAAGTTGGAATGAGGGAACTTTATTTTTCTCCATAGGTTAACATTGAGAGAGAGAAATCAAATATGGAAGTACAGACCCACCTTAGGTCACAAAATTCTTCAACTTACATTTCATTTTAGTCTAAAAAATACCAGCCATATTTTAAACTGAAGTAATGCAAACTTCATGTTCCTCCGATGATAACATAAGTAGACTTTACTTTTTCATTTCATACTGACCTTCATCTTACAAGCTCTACGGAGAGTTAGTTTATCTTGGGATTGTGTTTGCTCAAGAACTGCTGATTTCAAAATGATAAATCTCAAATTCTATGAATGAAATTTTGTACAGTCATTCTTTAATGCATTTTCTACGAAAATTCTTTGAAACTTATAAAAATAAGAAAAAAAATTGTAAATATTTTACCGCCAACAGAAGATAATTCGTAAAAAAAAGTGATTATTTTTGGTTTCAATAATTATAAACAACTACAAATTAATTTTAAAAGTTTTTTTAATAAACTCAAAAGTGATTTTTTACAACTATTTCTTTAAAACTTAAATTGATAATTAACTATAATTAAATATCTTACAAATTAATTTTAAGGCTTAGGAATTATTCTATGAAAATGAATTTTGGTATAAGCATTCAATTGAGTAAGGTGACCAGACGTTCCGGTTTTTAGACAAAATGCTCCGGGATACTGACATTTGATTTAAACGCCTCGGTTTTTAAACCAAATTCTTTAAACAGGACAGATTTTAAAGAATTCACATATTCCATTTTTCTGCTTATTCAACTTCCTAAAACTTCTTTTTTACAGTTCACTGCCCGTGCTTGTCTGCGTTTGAACTTTCCATTCCACCATTATCTCGCCAACCTAATGGTAATGAGAAAAGTTAACTTAATGTAGGAATTGACCGAAGAAACTGAATTGTTTAAGAAAATTTTTCTTGAAAATAATCGTCCTCAAACTTCATTCAGCCCAAATACATGTCTGTTATTCAATAATCTTTTGTATGTTTATTAAAAATCCTGTCTTTCATTTCTACCCTGTTTTCTTTCACCCCTTTCGGTCGGTTACCTATACTTAATTTTAGCTGGAACGATACAATATAGAAGCATACGTACAAGTTTTTAACATTTATATGGTTCTGTTTAAAGCACTACGGTATACTATTTTGTTTAACGAGAGGTAATAAGACCGGGACCTATTTGTTATAGCTGATTTCGAATAGCTTTAAACATCCAAGTCAGCAGGAGGATTTGAATCCATGAACCAACGGTTCCGAAAAACAGTGACAAGAACTAAAGGAAACTATGGCTATCCTTAGTTATGGTCATGGACTTTTCCAGTAAATACAAAATATAAACATAAGAGCAAGTCGCTCACCAATATTTTCCAACTGTGCATATAAATACAGTCGACTCCACTTAATGTGATCGCGGTTAATATTATCAATCGCTTAGTCCCGATTTTCTCTATTCATCTGTATGTTAAAATTATCGCTTTATGTGACCGTCACAATAGTTAATGGGATCAGTTTTTGAACCTCATTTTAACTGGCAAAGGAATATTCACAATATATTCAGAATGAACCTATTCTTTTCCTTCCCTCCGCTGTTGTTTGAATTTCCGAGAATTCTCCTCTTCAAACTAGGGAAATTGGGAATGAACAAAGGAGTGGAAAATTACACGTTCCTGGAATGTTTCGGAAATACGCACACCCTACTGGTGGTCAATGGTTGTCAGATAAGCAGAAAGCAACACATTCTTATCGGTACGGAGAAGGTTTGGTTTGGGAGCGCTACGGTCTACTTTTTGCAACACGAGGGCTAATGACACCGGGACCTACTGCTTAAAGCCGTGTACTACCTGTAACCAGCCACCTACACGAAGTCGGGTGTATTTGAATTCGGGTCGTCGGCCGTCCAACAACAACGGGACGCAGGGTCCATTCAGCATTATCAAGCAAGCAAGCCCTTTCTAACGGACGATGGAGGCCAGCGAAATTTTCAAAACAGATCGATTTGTTGACTTGATATATTCAATGAGCTTCTTAGAAAAAAAATGTAGACAGTCAACAATTGAAAGAAACAATTTTTATGTAACATGTCTTATGTTTTAAAATAATTTAAAAGTATATTAAAAAATAAAGGTGTTTGTATGTTTAATAAGTACGTGGGAAAAAAAGGGTGGTGTAAAATAACAACGTTATTTTATTTACAAAATCACAGATTCCGAACGGCTACGTATCCATGCCATAGTGGGATTCGAACCCAGTGTTTGAACCAACTCTAAATTCCCATCGTATAGAAACTATTCACAATATGCCTTCTCGCTTCTGCATGAAACAAAAGGCGAAATGATTTAACATTTAAACAAGTGAACAAATTTTAATGTTATGAGAAATATATACGAATATTACAATGAGCTTCTTAGAAAAAAAAATTGTTAGTCAACAATTGATCAATTTTTTATATGTACACAATTTTTTGTTTTTAAAAAAAACAGTACAAATATAAGGTGTTTTTCATTTGTTTTGAAAAAAATAAAGTTTAAAAAATTTAATCAATTTTGCATATAATTATTGTTTATCATAACTGATCACATTCTCCACTGTTTTTACCAGTGTTTCAACTATTACTGAAAAGAATACTCTAAAAAATATGCGAGTTCTGCATGAAACAAAAGTCCTTCAAATTACAAGTGAAAAACCACATTTATTTAAGTAAAGAATATAATAAATATTACACATATTTGCAAATGAGAAAAAAATTATTTTACTTGCAATTATGATATACAAATCACACGCAAATTTCTGTCCCTTTTTTTTTTCTCCCATCAAAAAAGGAAAAAAAAATCTGAGGAAAGAAGTTTAATGGCCCTTGTTTTGAAATTATTATCAAAATTTTCAGTTTCTGTTTCAATTCTCCCTTTTTTTTTTTTACTAGAAGTTTTGTTTCTGAAACATTACCAAAGAAAAAAAAAACTTCCAACCCAAATCTGCGATATCCAAAATTTAGTCGAAGTTGCGTCCCTCTGAAACAATAAAATTTTCATTCTTTTTCCATACGGCTATTAGAGTCAATGGGACCTCAAATTTCGAACTACTGCTATTACAAAATTTTCGGGTCCAGGGTACTCGAAAATTTTCCAAAGTTGCATCCCATTATTACAAATTTACGTAAATAACCCGGTATACCGTGTAAACGCCAACCCAAATCTGAGGTATCCAAAATTTAGTCGAAGTTGCGTCCCTCCAAAACAATAAAATTTTCATTCTTTTTCCCATACGGCTATTAGAGTCAATGAGACCTCAAACTTCGAACTACTGCTATTACAAATTTTTCAAGTCCAGGCTCCTTCAAATTTTTTCAAAGTTGCATACTCTTATTACAAATTTACGTAAATAACCCGGTATACCGCGTAAACTCCAACCCTTCTTACACCTCTTCTAAATGCTGAAGGTTATAATAAATACTTATTTCTAGCAAAATATCGAACATTTAAATAGAAAAAAGAGTGTTTGACAGGACGGTAAGTGTGCAGGTAAGAATCTGAAATGAGTAACGATCTACGTTATCGGAAATGACGGTAAAGAATTTCTGCCTGTCTTACATTGAATCGCATAGAAATTTTTTCTTGTTTTTACAAACAGTACCCTAACTATTCACATATCATTCGACTACTAAACCTGGTAAACAATTTTATTTAGTAAAAGAAAAAAATAGACAATGTTTACACTACTTGTAAATGTCCTTTTATGATGGTGTTTTTTTTTCTATTTGGAGAAAGGGAGTATCCACATGTTTGCTTTGCGTCGAAGAAGAAAACTAAGGAATACCATTAAGAAAATGTGTATACGGGGTTTCCACTCTTTTTCCACAACAAAAAATTAAGGCCTTTCTAAGGACCAAAGTAACTTTTTATAAGGACCTAGTTGAAATACACGGCATAACGACATAAACCCTATTTTCTGAGGAACATATTTTAATGATTATGAACCAGACACAGCATGTTCCATAAATGCCCTACAATATTTGAAAATGCCTAAAAACTAATATAAGATAAATCTATTTGACAAAAAATAATTTTGAAAAAAGTTTTTAATAATCAAACTCAAAATAAGTTGTGAATAAAATACAGCATTATAAACAGTACCTTCTCAAGTTTAAAAATTATATATATATATATATATATATATATATATATATATATATATATATATATATATATATAATATATATATGTATATATATATATAGTATTATATATTTATATATATATATATATATATAATATATATATATATATAATATATATATATATATATATATGTGTGTGTGTTTATATATATATATATATGTATGTTAGAAGGACAGTTTTATATATATATATATTTATATTATATATATATATATATTATATATTGTATATATAAGTATATATATATATGATATATATATATGTATATATATATATATATATATATATATATATTTTTTATATATATATATATATATATATATATATATTATATATATATATATATAATATATAATATATGTATATTTATATATATATATGTCTATATTATATATATATTATATGTATGTAATAATGTATATATATAATGTTATATATATATATATATATGTATATATATATATATATATATATATATTATATATATATATATTTTATATATATATATATATATATAATATATATATATATATATATATATATATGTATATATATGATATATAAATATATATAATGTAAAATTTAATATGTTATATATATATTTTTGTAAATTTTCAACGTTCGAAATTCATTCCTTTTTTTTCGAGCATTTCATGTCATATTTAAGCATAATTTTCGGTTAAACGCAAAATAATTTTTAATTTATCGATAATCAAATAAGAACAATATTTCTAGCAAGTGACGTCATCCCAAGTAATTGTTTAAAAGCAGTCTTCCAAGGTTAAATCAGAATTAAATGCGCAATCATCCCGAATCAATAGGCAAAATGATAAATTTATTAAAATGATTTTTTAAATATTTCATTTATATATTATATCTTATTTTATATATATTTATTTATATATTATATATATATATATATATATATATATTTAGATATTTAAATATTTATATATTTTATGTGATATAATTTTATTTTTTATATAAATATATTATAAATATATATATTCTGTGTTATATTTTATGTTATATATATAATATTATATATTATATATATATATATATATATAATATATATATATATATATATATAAATATATATATTTATATATATATTATCTTATACGACGTTGGGGGAAGAAGTTTTCTTTTCTATCACATTCAAAAGGAAAATTAAAATTTCCATAAGTAAAAATTATTACATCCTACCCTCCATGCTTTGTTTAATTAAAATCTGTGCTATGAAGAAGACAGTTTTAACTTTTAAATTTCAGTAGTAATACAGAAAGCAATTTAGGGTTAGCTTTATTTTACAATAAAAAAGTACTAATAATATAAGTACTTCATATTAAAAAACTAAAAGGTATTTGAATTTAGAAATATAACATGAAACTAACAACTGTAAAAGATTTATTAATTATTAATACTGCACTTTTGGCTAGAAAATGTAAAAGAATGTTATGAACACTAACAAATATTTTATATATTCTTAATAAATATATTCTTTGAACAGTACTTATTACCTGTACTGGCATTCTTAGAACCGGTTTTTAGGCAAATATAACTCCGAACTTACAAAACTAGTAAGTTAGGAGAGTACAGCTAAAACTGATAGCAAGTGAAGAAAGCGGATAGCGTCAATGGAGAAACTGATTGCATTCTAATTTAAAAATTAAGGAGTTTTTAAGGACCTTTGACAAAAATTAAGTAGTTTTAAGGGCCCTTAAAAATGAAAGCTAAAATTAAGGAGTTCTTAAGGACTTTTAAGGACCGTGGGAACCCTGATTTAATGGAAAAAAAAATTCGAGTTTTATCTCCTGTACCACCCTTTAAAGCAATATAGTTCCATTAAGAAAAAGATACACGGGATGCAGATATTTAACATAAGCAAAAAGAAACAAGCATGCATAGAAAAAAAAAGGAAAACTTTCATCACAATTCATCCTCTTTCCCAAAGACAACTGAATTTATTTTCTTCCACCTACACACACTGGCTTCCTGGAAAACATAGCAGAGAAGCAAAAACAAACAAAAGCCCAACAGTAACGATTTCCTGTTTTTCTGCAGTACCACCAAAACATTGACAAAAGAAACAAGACTAAGTAGTCTTGCTCTGGAGGACATAAAAAGATATTTGCACAACTCAATATCAAAGTTGTTAAAACAATGGATTAACGGAACCATTTAAGTGAAATTGTTGTGTTTTTCCGAATTAAATCCGAAAATTTTCTATGGTTTTGTTTAAATCCTTAAAAAATATACGATTTAGTATGAGTTAAAAAACAACTGAAGAAGCAGTTTAAAGCTCTCAACCCCCCTACGTTTCACTTAAATATGAACCTTAAAAAAAGTACGTGTAATATAAATGCATATATAACGTATATTCTTATATAAAAACACATACACATATTAAAAAATTTAAAACTTTTCTTAACATTTTTATTTTAGTGGGGAACCCTAGGCTCACCATTTTATCTGGCTCTGGGATATATATATATATATATATATATATATATATATATATATATATATATATATATATTGGGTAGACTAAACTGGCTCTGGGATATTATATATATATATATATATATATATATATATATATATATATATATATATATATATATATATCCATCCCAGAGCCAAGTAAAATGGTGGGTAGACTACACTGAAGTCTAGGGTTCTCCAATAAAATAAAAATGTTTTTTAAGAAAAATTTTAATTTTTTAAGCTATAAGCTATGGTTTCGTTGATTTTGACGAAATCCGAGATATACAATGTAGTATGAGTTAAAGAGACACTGAAGAAGCACGAGATATAACAGGCAATTCAGATATCTTCGATATTTAGTATTTAAAATATCTGTCACCCAATTTTAAATATCGAGAGTTATAACATCTATTTGATAATTACTGCAATAGAATTGAGATTATTTTCATAATAACTGTTTGTGTTTTTTACTAAAAGAAATGTTATTAACTAATCTGATGTACAGTTTTTCATAAAATTTTGTACTATAGTTTTTACTTAGTAATATAAAACGTGATTTATATATTCAAACTGATGGTGATTGAAAGATCATCTGCGATACGGGAATTTAATTTATTAACAGTAAATTAATAAAATAACATTTTATTGTTCATTAACATACTTTCACGCATTAAAAGGGAATTTTTAGTTTTTATAAGATGTTGTAGAATATGCCGGCAACAATATCTTTATCACAAACTCTCATCAGCCAAAATCCAGCTCTGATATAACTTGTGAATAATGATACAAAAAAGTACTTTTACATATGCACAGATCTCTCTCACTTTATAAATAATATATATATATATATATATATATATATATATATATATATATATATATATATATATTAAGTGTGTGTGTGAGTGTAAAAAAAAGTGAAGTAAATCTGAAAAAGAATGCAGATTTTTTTTTTTATATATATATATAAAATTCCGAAGACAAAGACTATACAGTCGAAGCTCATCCTCTGATCCGATACATATGAGATACTGAAGTAAATTTATAGGCAAAAGCCCTCATACGGCTCCAGAAAAATTCTCGGGGGTTTTCAAACATACGATTAAGGGCGGAAACCCTGTGTGTTCCTTATTTTCCTTTAATTCATATTGTAAACAAACGTTTTGTAACTTGGGGCATATGGTTTTTCAAGAGGGTATTCGGTTTTACAAAGGGCAATTAAATTTTCAAGCCTTTCAAGCTAGGTTGTATATGTACAACTTGAATGTAAACCGTTAATCGCAGTAGTAATTAACTTTAAAAGCGTTTCAGTGGATCCAAAACAGTTGAGAGACAATGTTCTAAACTGACAACTGAGGCTGCAGTTCACGCCCTCTGGTAAGCAAGCGGTTTAGTCATTTAAAACTGAATAGAGCCCTGGCGGCCAGATTTGAGAATTCTGAACACAAAAATATGCTCACTGTCCGAGGCAGTTTTTTCAGGCATTTTAAAGGATTTTCTTATAACTTTTGCGCTATGAAAATAATGATCATCAGTGAAATAACATCTCCAGTTATTTTTCTCATCACACCACTTGACCAGGACTGCAACCTCCCTCTTTGTGCACTAAGTTTACGATATATATATATATATATATATATATATATATATATATATATATAGAGAGAGAGAGAGAGAGAGAGAGAGAGAGAGAGAGAGAGAAAATTAAGCTTCTGGAGCTCCATGGATTTCACGCCACTTAGAACCTATAAACTAGATTGTGGCAAAGAGGTAAAAGAGTAACATAAAGAGTGAAAAAGAATGTAGAACCCTGATACTGAGGCCAAAAACGAAAGGGTTAAGTCCTTATTAAAAATTTGTATTTAATTGTTTTTGTATGTTATCACAATTAAATGTTCGTGTTATTGTGACGTGTGTGTTCGTTGTTATTTTTTTTAACACACACACAGTTTATATATATATATATATGTATATATATATATATATATATATATATATATATATATATATATATATATATATATATATATATATATATATATATATATATACACACACGTTTTTACACTATACAGAATTTTATTTTTGCACGACGTAAAACACAAGTTAAATTACTAAACACAGCTAGTTAAATAATTAAATTTAAAATCGTAATTATTATCTTTCGTTACATTTAAAAGGTATATAGATATTAAAAATATTGGGACAAGAATACAACAAAAAGAATTGCACTCGAGAAAATATAAAATCATACTTGCAATGCTGTAGTGATCCTATGAAATATTGAGTTTCCAAGGAGAGAGTATATATATCCAATGAAATGACACCAGAAAATCTTACATCACAACTTACCTAAAATAAACAAATAATCGTAAATAATGTGATAAAAAAATATGTAAAAAATAAACATTTTTTAAAACAACTGGAGTCAGTTAATGCGCGGTTGTAATAGCGTGCATTAACTGGTATATTCTTAAAAACTGTAACACCAAATGAACGATATCAAGCCTTCATACACAAACTTCATTCACAAAAAAATAGACAGAAATTAAGAGGAAACATATTTCTTCATAAACAGAACCTCATATATTTTATCTTACTTTATCATCCGACCTCTAAGCGCAACAAGAGGGCACGAAAAAAGTCTAGTTTTGTCTAGACAGAAAATAAGTTTAAAAAAAAATAGAGAAAAATATGCGAAACATGAAAAATAGTTTTTAGAAGACTGACGACTGCCACTGAATTACGTACATATTGGAAAGACAATTTATGACCAGAGTTTCAAAGGGATGTTTAGCGGTAAAAAATGAGAAAAATTTTAAGTGATATTAGAGAGGATTTTTAAATTGCTGCAATATTTTCCCATTTCATGCATTAAACTCTTTTAAACTGGTTCATGAAACAACGTATTAACTATTATCTGAAAAATTCGTAAGCTGACCAATAATGTAATGGTACCTAGATTAAACAGATATTTGACTTTCCATAAAGGTGAAAAAATAATTTTTAAAGTAAAGATTTTGTATGTATAACAGCACGTTTTGATAATTAACACTAAAGTCGCATTTAAACTATACTAGGATTATATTGAGTTTCCAATGCACTAACTTCGTATACAATCATGTCCCGATTTCCGACAGGGCAAACGGGGCAAGTGCCCGGGCCCCCAGTCAAAAGGGGGGGGGCAAATTAACTGCCATTTTAAGTTAAAAATAGGATGCATATGTCTAAAATTCACTTTAAATTATCGACAATTTTTTTCAGTTTCTGACTTATTCAGTATCATTAGAAAGATTGTCCACAAATGTAAGTGCTAGCCAAAGATGTAGAACACGCAGCTACATTCTCTTTTAGGCAGGAAAATTCCTCGGGTAAGGAGGAATCGACTTTAAGTTATCGGTCCCGGTCTCATTAGCCCTCGTGTTGCAAAAAGTAGACAGTAGCACTCCAAACCAAACCAATTTTCAGATAAGGAATCCTTGCAAAATTCTAATATACGCTTTACCTTCCAGGATTTTTTTTTTGTAACTTTTTTTTATAATTTTTCTTCTTATTTCATAATTTTTCATTTTATTTTAAACTAATCTTATTTTACTAACTACATTGATGAGTCAACTTTAAAGGCTCTGCGGGCTTAGTTTAAGTATCACTACATGTAACAATCACCCCATAGCTACCAACAGTGTACATCAGAGTGAGGGGAGCCCGGATGAATGGGTTTGCCCTGGGCCCCCATTTCTGTAAGTTGGGCCCTGTATACAGTACACTCACTTTTTCAAGATTATATAATATGGCTTTAAATTTTTTTGATTGCTTATTGATAAAACTATCGCTATTTTTAAATTGTTTGCTTTTAAAATAGGTATTACTTGTATATTTGGTTTGAAGCGCTACGGTCTACTGTTTTGCACAAGAGGAATAATGAGACCGGGACCTACTGATTCCGGACGGCTATTAACATCCATGCCATAATGGGATTCGAACCCACGAACTCCGGTTCCGACGATCAGCGCCCTAACCAATCGGCCAGCGTCCGGCTGCTTGTATTTAAGTCTGTTTTTGAAAGCCAAACACAGTGATATCAACAGATATGAAGCGGATTTTCTGAAAAATAATTCTAAACTTTACTATAACATTTTCAAATTTGATTGTATATATATCCCAAATCAAGGCTACAACACACTAGGTACAACTAGGGACGCCTTCAGTAAAGGGGGCGTTATTCGTAGCGCTCCTTATTTTAACCCTTAATTTGACAAGATGTTTTTTCAAATATTTTTCAATTTCTGTTATTTTCCCATGTCTGTATAGACATTAGGATCTCTGTAAAATAAACAAAAAAATATATCATTTTCCATTTTTGAGATAATTAATGTCCACTGTGGCGAACACTGACAATTATGTTATAGAGTAATTATAAATATACATGTCCGGTGTAGCGGCCAGATTTAGCCAAATTAAGGGTTAATCTTTTTCATTTTCATGGGAATATTCTCTCCGAATTTCATGTCCGAACGGTAGGACGTTCATCTTCGGTACCAGAGTTCATGGGTTCGAATCCTACCGTGGTATGAGAGTTCGCAGTCATTCGGAATCGGCTTTAAGCAGTGGGTTCCGGTCTCATTAGCCTTCATGTTGCAAAAAAGTACACCGTAGAGCTCAAAACCAATCCAAACCAAACCTAATATTTCATGACAGTATTTTTTTTTTGTCTATGTCTTTTATTCATTTTATTTTCTTCAAAAACCCATGTAGAGTTCGAACCACGACAAAGAGTGTATGTTTTTTTGGATGCTTTTCTTTCAGCCATATCCCTTCCTTTATTTATTAACTACCAATTTCCCATTTTCTAATAATATTAAAACTATCTATTTGTATCAAGAATAAAACTCGAATACCAATGCATCCTTAAAAATTAAGCCCTTCTAGCATCTATTTTGAAAAATTAAACAGTTGATGTTTAACTTTTGAATGATATTGTAGAATATTTTATAAAAAACTACCTATATGCAGACATGCCAACATTCAGGCACTTGTGTCCGGACCAACAGTGTGGTTTGAAATTCCAACATGCTAATTGCAGATTATACATAAGTACATATCTTATTGGTTTCTAAATTAAAGTTAAATTTAAAATATTTACACAGTAAGTTGTAAAATTTATGCATTTAAAAATTGATGAGTAGCTTTTTTAGCTTTAACAACTTAATTTTCAGAATAGTGTTTCTTATAGCAATATTGACCCTGATTAAATTATTTCCATTTTACTATGATCCGGGATTCTAGAGTCTGTCTACTCAATGTGTGAAAAGAGTAATATTCAGTATTACTTTTTGTAAGACTTTGTATTTAATTGCTGAATTGTAATCTTTTAGTTGTTCAAAAGTTTTGTTATTTTCTGGAGAAATCTGAAAAGTTTCCAGAATTATCAAATTTTCTCATTTCTCCGGAGCTGCTCCGGAGAGTAGTTGGCATGTCTGCATATGAATCAATAAAAAATATATTTTAAATTTTATGGCATTAGTTTAAGAATTGTTTAGGAGCGCCATAGATGCTTGAGCAGGGGTTGTATATAAGTATGTGTGTGTATGTACACACAGATACAAATAAATAAACTGGGGAAACTGTACATTTCTTTTTTTTTCAATTAAAAGCAGCCGGTTGCCCGAAATCTTAAATGTGTTTGAGTAAATTTGACAATCCATCTATGTTAAGTAACTTTAAATTAAAATATTTTAAATGCGCACACACAAATATAAGAAAATATCAGGTTTGTATGTATGTTTGTATACAAGTATCGTTTTCAGAAAATTCATAAAAAGAGAACATAACTGCTTTACCTCAAGTGTTACATGGAAACAAATCAATAAGGCTAATTACAAATCAACATTATTATAATACCCGCATGGTGCAAAATTGGGGCTAAACAGTTGCATAACGCGGTTAGTTATTCAGTTAGGTTTTATTTGCCAGTTAATTCAGTTGCGAAACCACTGCAGTCTCTGCAATTGCTTAATATTCCGACTGCTAATAGATCAAGAAAAAAAAATCAAGCATCATAGACGCTCCCAAATAAAACTGTTCCTAACAACAACAATTTTTCTTTTTTACGCTGAAAATTCGTACTACTTTTTTTAAATCAGGCCGAAAAGTAAAACAAAATTTAAATTCTTAACTATTGTTGTTCATTCAATATTTATTTTGAAAACTGATGACCTATACATTCGGCAGTTTTCTATTCCGTCTAAGTACGTTATCGAAATTCTATTTTCCAGTACCTTTCTCAATCGAATGAACAAACTCGAAAACATTTACAAACTGAAATAAAATTAATTTCATTTCATGACAACTTGTTCAACCCACTAGGAACAATATTTATCTGGTATTATTCAACAAAACATTCTACAATGATCACAAAGAAAAATGGTACTTGTCCGTTCTATTAAAAAACGAACAAAAATTAACTTAGCGTATTTTGAGTGAAAACCTGTAATTACTGATTATTTCCTCAATATCGTATAATTCTATACCTACATGTCAAAACAAGATGCATATATTTGATAAAAGATTTACGTTTCATGTAAATTTCACACATATGAAATTGTTTGCAATTGGAATTCATTTGATTATTTGATCCAATAATCGCACATAACATAATCGCATATAACATTAGACTATAAATTTTCTGCATCTTTTCTTGTTTTAATTAGATAGGTAAGTTATAAAACATAACATTAAGGAATTAGATTCGTGCTCTCTCTCACACACACATGTACGTATCTTTATATATATTATATACACACATATATATCTACACATGTGTGTGTGTGTAATAAGACGGACTTCACGATGGGTGGTTGCAGTCATGGCCCATAAAAATGACACCGTTTCAGTTTAAGACCTTTATTAACAGAATGTTGGAGGACGGTTTCCCACTCATTATAGAGACAGGACAAACTTAAGGGTCAGCTAGCATGAAGTTATAAGTAAAAGGCCCTTATCACCTGAGTCAACATCTCAGTCAAAATCTGCTGTAAAATCTCAAGAAAAATCTGCCTCAGATAGCCTCCATCTCCTTTTTGTTTAGAAATTTCCTAAATTGTCGGCTAGGGCAATGTAGAGTAATAATTGGTCAGGCCCCTTCTCTGAGGGCGTAAACTGTAGCCCCAATGGTCAATTTAAGTTAGGGATTAAAAAGGGAAAAGCAAAAGGACGCGGAAATATTTGCCCTTGACTCAAGATTTGTAAACCCCTGAGAATTTTCTCGGGGTGTCTTAGGGGTTTTAGATAAAATGCCTACATTAGATTCCCGATCTAGTTTACTTTTCCTTATAAATATATATATATATATATATATATTTATATATATATATATATATATATATATATACATATATACATATACACACATATATATATATGTGTGTGTATATATATATATATATATATACACATACATAACATTATATACACACACAAACACAAACACACACACACACACAAATATAAAAGAGAAAAATGCGTAGTTTATCGTTGTAAAGGCATTTTTAGTATATAGATAAACATATAAACTTTAAATAGAAAAAATAAGGAAAAACGGCAATATTTATTTAATTTTTGAAAGATGTATTAATTTAGTATCCACAAATGCTTTAAAGATAAAAAAAATCGGTTGTTTATTGAAATATCATTTTTTCGTGTATATATAAAACATAATTAAAAAGATGAAAAATTGCAATACTGTTTATCCAATATGTAACACAAACATATTCGACTTTAGCATTTCCAAATGTTGTTCTACAAGATTTTGCTATTTTCAAAAATTGATTGTCAAACTCATTTTCAAAACTTTTACTGCATTTCACAATTTATTAATTCCAATTTATTAACAAAATTGTCTAAAACATTTATTTTTTTTTCTAAAAATTCATTTTAACTTCTTGCTATAGAATTAACAACGGAAGAACAAAGTGAGAACAATTTTTATTTTAGACTAATCGCTATCAGTGTTATATCTTTATCGAAAATTGGAACACACCGAAAAACAAAGCTCCGATTATCGGAAGCATTGCACCTATGATATATATATATATATATATACAATATAAAAGTAATAGATATATACAAATAATACTTATATACATACACACATATATATACATATATATATACATACATATATAACATATATATACATACATATATATACATACATATTTACATATATATATACATACATATATATACAATATATACATACATATATATATACATATATATATACATACATATATATATATATATATACATACATACATATATATATATATATACATATATATACATACATATACTACATATATATATACATATATATATACATATATATACATACATATATATATATAATATTTAATATATATATATATACATACATACATATATATATATATATATATATATATAGATTACATATACATATAACATATATAATACAATTTATAATACATACATATACATATATATATACATATACATACATATATATATATACATACATAAAATATACATATATTACATACAATTCATGCAATATATATATACATATATATATACATATATATACAGACATACATATATATACATACATAATACATATATAATATCATATATATATACATATATATATACATACATATATTATACATACATATATTATACATATAAATATACATATATAATACATAATATATATCATACATATATATTTACATATATACATACATTATATGTATGTATATATAGATATATACACAATAAAACATACAATATACAGACATATATATCATATATCATACACAATATATATTTACCATACATATATATTACATACATATAGACATAAATATATATACTTACATAGACATACATACATTATCATACATACATACATACATTATATATACAATATATATATACTACATATATATATATTATACATACAGAAAATATTTATATACACACATAATAATTTTCTTGAAAAAGGTTTGTGATGGGTGAACGGTTATAAATGGTTTTCTGCCGCGATGAAGTGGACATCACACAAATTCGAACAGAAACGCTACACACATTTCCCGCTGCAATACTTTTTTACTACCCAGGATATATTAATCGCTTGAGATAAGTTACAAGAGATCCAAATTTAAACCCGACTCTTGTATTGGGCGATAAGCTACTTACATTCGTAAGCCTGCTTCATTCACAACAACAGTCGAGGAAGTTATTTTAAAACTTGTTTGTGTACATGTTCCGCCGATGAGCTCTCTCTCTCCACATGGTCTAATTATTCACAATCGATCACAATTACTGCGCACGATAACCCGACGCACAGTGTTAATCCTTCAAACAAACTTGAATAACCATGAATTACCCACCCTAACGAATACGTTTCCCCGTTAGTCGCATTTTTATTTATTTTAACAAGGAGTGTTCTCGAACGTAAAGTATAATGTTGCGACAGAAAATGGAAGATCGTAGGATCAGTCTCTATAATTAATTTGAACACATCCCGAACACAAAATTATCGGGAAAAAATTAAATTTTTATTTCTCTAATTTGAATAGTCCTGCAAATATTTTCAAAATAAATCTAACAAACAAGCAAACAGATACACACTTTAATAAATACACATTCGCACATGCAAACTTACACATGCACAGGCTCGGCTCTACGTTATGGCACACTAGGTACAATCTAGGGCATGCTCTTTGCTTCCTTCTTTTCCATTTTTTAAGAGGAGGAGGGGGGGATCTTTCCTTTTTTTTTTCTAATTTCATGGCGATTCGCTTTCGCTTTTTCTCTTAAGCCATCCGAATTTTTAATTTTTTCCTCGATCCCTTTGGATTTGGTTTGGTTTGGTTTGGTTTTGGAGCGCTACGGTCTACTTTTTGGCAACACGAGGGCTAATGAGACCGGGACCTACTGCTTAAAGCCGATTCCGAACGGCTACAAACATCCATGCCTCAGTGGGATTCGAACCCACGAACTCTGGTTCCGAAGGCTAGCACTCTAACCATTCGGCCATCGTTCGGCGATCAATTTGGAAATTCCACGGCGGAGAATGCCTATTATTTAGATTCTTTTATCTCTCTCATCCGTTTTCTTGCATCCTCTATTTCGTACTCTGCTAACATTAGCGGTTTTCCTAACATTCTTATATAGAACTTTATTCATAACACAAACTAGACAGACACATGAAAATTTCTCTGTCCACTTTGAGCTTCCTCCTCCCCTAGTTCTAAAAATTAACTTACATCCTAGGCTACGGTCCTAGGGCAGAAGTTGCATTGTCTAGGGATGCCATGAACTTTCGAGCCGTACATGGAAACACATATATGTTTCTATGTGTAAATACATGTGAGTTTGCTTATTTGAACGTGTATAAGCATATAAATGTGTTCGTTCCGAGGCTTAAGAAGATAATCTAAAGATTAATATGAGTAACTTAGCAACAAAATGCTATTAAACAGCACTTAAATCAGAATCCGAGAAAAGTTTCTTAAGTCTAATGTAAACTGAGGAGGACACATGGGCACTGAAGAGTTATCATGAGCATTCCGGCAATCGCCTTAATTCATTTTTCCTGTTTTCAGAAGAAGTGTCCAAAACGAGCGTTTACTGTTGGTCCGTTGAAAATTCAGTTGGCTAATGACTAAGGTAGTGCTTCAAGCCAGTTTACTAGTCAATATAAATCAGTGTATTTCAACTTCTTTTTTTTATCCCTTTTGATTGACGGCACACTAAAAATAAATGGTATTATTTGAGGCACATCTAAAAAACATAATATGAAGAAAAAACGCAGGAAAAGTATAGTTGAATTTAGGAATATATTCAGGTAATTACAAGCATCAAAGAAACAACTGAACCTATGAAGTAAATAAATTAATAATTTAGTCACGTGTAAATTCGTGAAGTGAACTTACACTTTCAGAGTAAATAATTTACTCTACATAAATAATAAAGATGGTACATAGGTTTTTAATGGTAACAGATCATAATAACGTACACAACAAACTCATGTCTGAAGACGTATCTTACGCAAATGATGACACAATATAACTAAAAAAATATTCGAGGTGAAATGAAATTTGAAGTACAAAGAGAAAGCGAAACACCTGGATACGTGCAAACATTTGCAGTTCTAAATGTTGTATCTGACAACGTAATCACTGGAGAAACAGGTGTTTTAAAAGCCACCTTTAAACAGCAATGGGGCAAAGTGCTGACCCGTTGTTGGTCATGCATGCAGCAGTGACCCGCATGATCCAGTCGAAGTACGCGCTTGAGTGTTCCGAAAAACCGTTTAGAGTATTTTTTGGCAAACGAAATAATTTTATATTCCTTTCAGGTTAAACGAGAAAATTACAGAACTTAGTATTTCTGTCATTTAAATAAAATTTCAAGAATTCTAAACTGGACATGAGAATGCATATAATTGAAAAAACTCACGCGTAATATTCTTGGTCATAACGCGCAAATTTTACCGATTATTTAATGCAAAGGAATTCCGATCTATTATTTTTCAGGGAGACGGAAATGAAAATCAATGGATGCGGGATATGGATGTAAAAGTTTTGTAAAACGTGAGTAAAAAGAAAAAAAAAATTTGCAACACTCGTTCGCATTAATTCACATTTTAAAAACTGCAAATTATATTTAGAATGATACTTAACAAATTTTAAAATATATTGTTATTTATACCTGCTAATCAAGTGAATGTAGCGCCTGATTTAAAAGAATAACTTCTATATCGCCTTTACCTC
>CM063504.1:151257406-151269906 GCA_032207245.1 Pardosa pseudoannulata | reverse complement strand
ATTTTGTCTGAGCTCAAGGGGGTTGTTTAAACCCCTAACCCCCCTCCCTTGCGTACGTCCCTGAGTATACACATATTCATATACACTCTCACACGCACTCTCTCTAAATACACACAAATATTTATAATGTGTATGTGTATATGTATAATTTTATGAAGGTAAGACTCATCTTTTTCAGGTATGCGTAAAATATGACAGAATTACCACTCGACTGTTGAATGTGGACTATACTTATTTCTATAGAAACACAAGAGATCAATTTTTAAATTAACGAAAGACAATACTAAACCACAACAAACACATCAAAAAATAAATAATTTAAAAAAAAATTCTGACTTTATACCCGTTTGCGGTTATGTGGTCGACCAAGAAACGAAGAATATTTTATGAATGACGTTACGACGGTGACTAAGGAGCGATTGAGGAATTTTACGAGCAGGTTACACACAACAGATAGTAAAAAAAAATGTGGTACCATACCATAACAGACAAAATAGTGGTCGTGCGGTTTACTTGACAGCAAAGCGGAGTAAAGGATAAATCGAACCTCATAGAGGATGGATTTAAACTTAGTTTACAATAGTGTTCATGTGGGACTGGAACTTATCAAAATCAGGACCTCAACTATATCCAAACTAACAGCGATTTTCGTGTCCCTGTAGCGAAAAGCCGAATGATGACCGAAAGGGTACGTCGCTAAGAGTATCCGAGTTCATGGGTTCGAATTCTATTGCGGACGTTCGTAACCGGCTTTAAGCAGCACGTCCAAGTCTCATTAGTCCTTGAGTAGAAAAGAAGTAGACTACAGTACTCCAAACCAACCAACCAACCATATAGCGAAAAGCTTATTCGATCAACAAGCGGCCTCGTAAGAATTTTTTTTTTCAGAATTTTTCTTTTTATGATGGATGGCAGGTGATCCCTTGGGGCGTTGCTATTCGGTACTTGAGTCTATGGACCTAATAGAATTGCTTTGTTAAACAACTCAGACTATTTAATTACATATGATTAAATTTAGAGAAAATAATAGTTAGCGGTGCTACTAGTGAAATATCTTGAAATCGGAGGGTATTGCTTAAAGCTCATTCGAACGTCTGAGGATATCTATGCCAACAACGGGATTTGAAGGCATGGCCTCCGGTATCGTTAAGCATCGATCGACGTGTCGTGAGACAGACAAATTCCGAAAAGTGTTTGGACAAAAAAGTTTTAGTACATTAAATATCGTTAACCATGGATTAATATATATTCTACTCCTAAGAAAACTTACCTAAAAAACTGAACAAAATAATAACCCGATAGAAATCGATAAATCGACAGTAGATCAATATCCAGAAATAGAACGCGAACAGAGGATAAATATCTAAAGTTCTTCTCCAGCTTTTAATTAATGCGGGCAACGTAAGTCTGTCCCGCCGCCATTTAAAATTCAAGCCATTATTCACTTCAAAAAGAGGAAAACTACGGGAAGTCTAGACACGTAGCAAAACCCTGGCCCAAAAGATAAAGATGCAAATCAAAGATGGTTAATCTTATTTTTTTTAATTTTTTTTTAAACAGACAACAGAAAAATGGTAGGCTCATGACTTAATTTAACCATGCTGATAGCAACTGTAATAATAATAATATGAGCATAAAAAAGTTTTAACAACTAATGATGCCTATTACATTTGTGGATGACATCACAAAAAGGTAGTATATGTGTATGTGTATATATATATATTCTGCTCGGGCAATTCCTATTTCAGAGAATATGTGTGAAAATCAGCGAGCGCTGCCGTCTGGGGACTTTTTCTTTCTCCAACCGAATACACACACACACATTTTTCCAGACATGTCTGGAGAGAGCAGCGAGTGGGAAAACAATGCTGACGTGAACGTGTCGAGAGTAACACGGAAGCCCCACTACCTATCGACAGTTTGTTCCCGGTCCAAGGCCCACAATATTAAAACACATGAGGAGCACAGAGCCGAAAATAGAAACAGACATTCATCGTAAATTTTAAAAAGCTCTGTTCGTTTTACAATTATATTTTTAACCAGTTACTTGTAAGGGTCTGACCCAAGTTCTGTCAGGAGAGACCAGGACTTTTGAACTGTTTTAATGAAATTGTGAAAAATCTATTCAAAAATTTGTAAAAGTTAAATTAATGCTAAATCCAGTTCTTTCAGCAATGGTCCTATTTTGTAAATTTGCGAAAAAAGTGTCCTGTTTTTGCGAATATATATATATATATATATATATATATATATACACCTACATATATATATACACATACATATATATATACACATACATATACATATATATATATACACCTACATATATATATACACATACACATATATATATACACATACATATATACGCGTATATATACACACACATATATACATACACACACGTATATATACATATATATACATATACACACACGTATATATACATACATATATATATATATATATATATATATGTATGTGTGTGTGTGTGCGTTTGTAATATAGGCACATTTGTAAATAAATATTACATTTTTTCAAGGAGTAAAATTTTAAAATGAAAGTTCATTTTTAAGATAAAGCACATTTGAGAAAAATTCAGAATTTTACACAGGAGGGATGAATTTTGGGGTTCATTTAACGAACCCAGAGAATATTAGCAAGAAAATAAAAGAATATTAATAATAAAAGAATATCACTAAATTTAGCAGAATTCTTTTGTGGTCATTCGGAATATAGCTTTTATTCTATATTTTCAGCTCGAAAGGTACTGTATTCTCTCAAAGAATACTCGTCTTGATTGAAAAACGAACTCTTTCTGACCATTCGTCATGCAAGAAATCAGATGATATGATCTAATTTGGTAATAAAGTGCAACGGTCCGTTTCTCTGACGGACGTAACGTGTTCGTGATCCAACACTGAAGATTCCCTTTCACTGCGATCTTCCATGGGAGAGGGATTCTTAATCCCGATTACCAACTAGTAAAACAACATGTAGACCAGGGATGGCGAACCTTTTCAGATTAGCGGGCCAGTTAAATTACGGTCTATTACTTTCAAGTGTCCACTGCGCCACGTGTCACATTTTTTTAAAATCATCTATAAACCCTATAATCTACATAAAAATGTTTAATTTTTAAAATTATTATTTGTTCTCTTGTCACAATGCGAGAATCACTGATGTAATATATCGGTTTTAAGGGAATTTATTTTAAAAAATATCAGTTTTTCTATGGTATACTTATATGGTATTCTTCTATTTTTTTCTGTCATTTTTTATGATTAGAAAATTAAATCGTATGAATAAATAAAGGAACGCTGAATGATGGCCGAATCCTAGGACATTCCTCTTTGGAACCAGAGTTCGCGGGTTTAAATTCTTGTAGCCGTTTTGAATCGGTTTAGGTTCCGGTCCCATAAGCCCTCGTGAGTAAAAGATTAGACCCTAGAGCTCCAAACCAATATAGGAGACAATATGTGCTCTCATTCTCCCATACTTCGAAAATCAGTTTTGTTGCATACCATCTTTGTATTAAACTATAACAAACCAAAACTCAATTATGCCATAATTAATAATTTAGTTTGGGCTCTCTCCTTATAACGTATCCTACTTATGTACTCCCCCAACAAAACGTCAGTATCCCCTACACGGACTGCCATGATGGAAGGGAGAACTAGTCACCCTTTCGTCTTACTAAATGCCATAATGGCGCTGAAGCCCATACATTTATAATCTGCGTTTGATAGCTACTAGTTTTGGAGTAAAGTCCATTTTTTAAATATTGTTTTAGTGAAGGTAAATTAATAAAAATGATTTAATGTACCAGTCATATGCCACAGGTTCATCATCTCTGATCTAGACTCACGCATGTCCTTTTATACAGGGAGACGCTTCGGGCACTTTGACAGTTTTGGGATACGGTAACATCACATTGTGTGCGGGTACATTTCGAAGCGGAATTGTACCGGAAGCGTGAGTTTTGCGCATAAATTTAGTTATTCAGTTAAATCTCAATAGATCGAAAAATTATTTAATTTTACAACAGTCGCATCTACTAATGTAAAAACTAGTTTTTATTTGACTAAATTTTTCCAGAATCTATGTAGTAGACAAGAACATTCGGCTTCGTTTTCTTGTATATACCGTTATTTTTGTACCCACAAATAAACCATGTTGTTACACTAACCCGTACTAGTACGTGATCCGCGCTCAAGTATCAATCGTCAGAAAATGTACTAGTAATTGTCCCGCATGCAATGTGTTAACCTCTCGTGAACCAGACCAGAGTATAATGAAGACCAGAGTATAAGCATATGCCTAGAAAAAAAGCCGTTTAGCAAATGGTGAAGGTAAAATAGCTCTGTAGGGCTTAAAGCAGTAAACGAATGTGCACATATGCAAAGGATTTTAAAAACGTGCATGTACAAACTGTTCCTAAAATAAAACTTACAACTTGCAAACATGCATACACATGTGTATGCATATATACATGTATAATTTTTCTTTTATTTTAAGATTCCAAATTTTATATTATACAAAACTAAATAGAAATCACTTAAAATTATTCAGCATGATCTTTATAAAAATATTTCGATTTCTAAACCTTTAAAGTTTAAATGTACGTACTTTAATAACTCTAAAAAACCAGTATTTCCTTTAAGGGTTATTGAAAGTAGTTAAAACGAAATGTAAAAAAGCATTCACGTGTAAACACAAAGAAAGTTTCTCCAAGAAAACTGGAGGCACTTTAGAGACGCCAACTTCTTATTAATATTCTTTTATCTTCAATGTCGCGTTAGCGTGTTAACTCGAACGATAACGCAATTAAACCGTTACCCGTTACTAATTCACGTGATGCACCCGACAATTCGTCACCGTGGGAAAGGCTGCGAAGGTTTAAATATCGTAACAATTCTAATTCTCTCTATGTGTCTGTCATTAAGTTACTCCAATAACAAAGACAGTTTGAGAGAGGAGCGCGAATTCCCGTTCGATTTTTGCAAGGTAACAGTATTCAGTAGATGGGAAAGGAAGTTTTAATCAAGAATGGAAGAATCCGTTTTATATCGTTTTGGAAGAAAGCTGAAATGCCACTTTAAAACCGATTCGACCATGTATACATAAAAGCTCTTCCCCCGACTCCGCCACTCTGCTAAATCCATGCACGCAATAGAGTCACGTATTGCGTGCAATGATTTGACAGCGGTTATTTAATAACATATTTTTGAACCACCCCAAAAAAATATTTGAAACAGACACATCATTTGCCGTCAATTTTTTTTTTAAATCGCCAACTACCCTATACCACTTATGTTCAAGACAATATTTTACAGTACCTCTTTTTTAATGGCCGACTGGACCTGATTTTTATGTAAAACATGTACACAGACAAATAATTAATTCTAAAAATGTTAGTTTCCGGAAGCAGAGAGGTATAAACCAATAACTATTTATTTCGAGGTCAAATTTCTGGATGAACTTTCTATAAATTAGTATTATCTGGAGAAAATAAAAATAAGTCTTTAACCCTTTAAAGATCACCTATATAAACTCTTTGGAATTTAATGAAATTAGTTCATAAATATTACCTATGAAACTTATAAATGAAAAATGTATTAAAATTTTTCTTTACAATCCTTAGGTTTGCATTAGAGAATACCGTAGGAGGGACTGAGGGGGGGGGTTAATTGACAAACCCTCCCCCTTATACAGCGGGAACATACTGTTTTAAAAATTTAATTATATTGGAAGAACAATAAATAAGTGTTCTTAAGAAGTATAATTAATAAATAAATAGTTTAACAATTTATAAGTGTTGTGGAAATAGATATTTTTGTTCGGGGTCATACGCGAAAAAAAATCGAATTAACAACTTTCCATGTACATCAAGTTTAAATACATATATTTCTAAAGATACATATATTGTAATTTTTAAATGTCAAAAACATAAAAAACCGAAAAAAACATTCATATTTCTCACCAAAAAAAAAATTGTTTAACAGGAAGTTTCCCTGCGAAATCACTGTCCGCTAAAGGGTTAAAGCGAAGTTCGAATAAATAAAGGGAGAATTACTTTCCACGTTTAGATAATTCTTATCAAATTCATTCATTCATGAATTGCTTACGAACATTCTTTACTTCACTGATATGTTATTATTTGATTACTAAACATTTAAATTTCAAGACACAACAGTGTATTAATAAATTGAAACTTACTTCAATTTAAAGTTCGACAAACAAAATTTCAATTTTTTTTCCGTTACGAATATTTTTCCTTCTGTACGCTAATAAAGAGATAACATTGCGTACAAACCACCCAAGAAACATTTCAAATTTTATTTTGAAAAATTTAAACACATTTAATCTTTAGTATAACTTGAAGCAATAGTTCCTTTCAAAAGATTTCTTCTAAGCTTTTGTGCAAAGAAAGTATTTTTGATAAAAATATTCGGAAATGGAAAAAACAGTAATAATAAAACGTCGGATAGAGTCATTTTAACTCTAGATTTTACATTTCAACAATAAATACTTTGATCGTTAGTAACGATTTTTTTCCAATGAATACATGCATATATCTTTGTGCCAAACATGGCCGCTAATCTGTTAATCATTTAGAACCACCCGGGGAACATGGAGAGATTCAGGAAAGCTACGGACGAGAGTAACATTGCCCACGCTGAGTCCTGTTATAATTTAGAAGCAGTAGCCAAGGATATTTTCAAACTTTATTATTAAAAAATATCTAATAAATTTATTACATTAATTATCTAACTTATATGATCTATACCAGTAATAAAACGAACTTACGAGATGGTTGAGCCGCGGTAGCTCAGTCGGCAAAGGCAATGCTCTCATAAACGGGAGGGTTGCGGTTTCGGAGTCCTAGCCGGCCTAAGATCGTTAAAGCCGGCCTGTTCGTTAAAGGTGACTGGGGCACGTAAAATAGGTTCGTGGTCACAATGTCCAACAAGTTACCAATCAATACCTCTGGAGGTGGCAGGCCATACCTATAGGTCTTCTGCTTGGCCCCTGCTTCAAAATTATGAGGATCCAGTTGATTCACCCTTGCGGTGTCGTTTAAACGAAAGGCGCAACCCTTTGCCTTAATACGAGTAGCCCCCGGCTCAAATCGTGCTTGGTTTGACCAAGTGGTATAAGACGACAACAACAACGAGATGGTACCAGTAAGAGTAATTTTCATCTCCTTTTGTTTTCATGTGTGAAATTGGGCTGACATTCAGAAAGATAAATTTAATCAACGCATCCGTTTGAGCGTCGCTTGAGCGTATCTCAGTACCACAAATGTGGTGTACAACTCTATAAAAGAAAACTTCTAAAACATTTTGTGTCTTATAATTAAGTATTTCACTTCCCTAAAGTTTAAATTACGGAATTTTTACAAAGCAGGAGCGTTGAACACATTTCAGTTCCGCAGGGGGGGGGGGGCAGCTTTAAAAAGCTTGAGTTTGGTTTGGTTTGGAGTGTTACGGTCTACATTTTTGCAATAAGAGGGCTTATTGCCTAAAGCCGATTCCGAACGGCTACGAGCAACCATGCCGCAGGGGAATTCAAACACACGAACTCCGGTACCGAAATAAAAGAGGTTGAGATCACTGTTCGAACTCCATGTTAAACCTATAGAAAAAATATTTTTCTGTGAAGTTTGATTTTAAAGAGTTTTTTTAAATATATTTTACCCTTAAATACAGCGCAAAATTTTTTAGGGTTATAAATGACCAAATTTTCAAAAAGAGCGAAAAAAGACATTTTACAAACATAAATTTAAAATCCAAGTTACACTAGAGATTTTTCAGTTCTATCATGCAGTAAAATTACTTTGAAGAAATCTCTTAATGGATTCGGCCCAGAATTAGATAATTTTCCTGAAATGTTAATATGGAGCTCGAAAAATCTAATACAGCTGGTATCTGCCCTTTTAAAGATTAAATTAAGTAAGAACGTTACAGGTAATACAAATTAATTTGTCTCATCTGAGATACAGCAAAAGCAAGAACCTTATCATGTGCAGAAATATTTACAGTTTAATATACATTAATCTGAAAACAGATTAGTATATATTAAACTGAAAAAATTGAAAATTTAATACCTCTGATAGCCCTTATAGAAAAAATAAATTCCAAATCAAAAACGATGTTGGACGATTTTTAAAAATGAATTTCGCTCAATGTTAAGAAATACCTATATGTATTCTTTGCAAGCCAACATTTAACCAATAAAAAGAATGATTTAAACGAAAGAAAAAAAAACCGGTGCTATTTTAACTGTAGACAAGATGACAAGAGAAGTAACGGTAAACATCGTGAAATTTCGCCAAGTTGCAAAAACAGGAAAAAAGAAAGAAAAAGGCGCCAATAACAAAACGAAGTAAAGGATCATTTGATAAACAACTTCATGAGCAATAAAATCCAAGCATCGGCAATCAAAACAAAAATATCCGAAGAATGTGATCACCTTCGCATTCCCCCCTCCACCCCTCTCCCCGAAAGATGCTTGCGATTAAAATTTCGGCCAGATAGAAATAATTAAACAGGTTTTTCGAGAAGGCTTTTGCGAAACATGTCATTGGAAAATAAGAGTTTTTCCTTTTCTTTTTTTTTCCGCAGAACGAAAAATGTTCTGTTTTTAAAAGCTTGATAGCCGAAGAGATATGATTGATTCAATTAAACGGATAAGTGTGAAAGAAAAGAAATCACAGCTACAGTTCTCATAATACCAGAATTCTGTGTTGGAGAAAAAAGGGGGAACATACACATACCATATATATAATAAAATTACCTAAGACTGTAACCTTATCTGCATTTCGAAACTATCGCAAAAATATGCTACAATAAAATGGGAATAAGAATTTTTTTTTTAAAGATTTCTCAAGTACTATCAGCAATTAGAAATTGAGAAACATATCGAAAAGACAACGTGTATAACTCTAACGCTACACGTGCATAACTCTTCGTAAATGTCTTTCCGTATGTATTATGTGTTTTTATGTGCGGTAAAGAAGGCGACAGAGAAAAGGTAATACATAAACTAGGACTGTGGGGTGTATCAATATAACGTTGCATCGTGATGACACCGATTTACAAATTTTCAATTTCGACGATGTGGCACGAACGCCGATATAGTTAAATCGATTTAAGCTTCTCCGCTGATCCCCGATGTGAAATCGTTTTTCCAATATCCTTATTTAGTGTAATGAAATAACAGCGTATGTGCGATATAACTTCCCGATATACATAGTCTTTCTGATTTCTCAACTCAGCGCATGCGTTATCTAATATGATCACCTATTTATTTCTACATCGTGAAATCGTTTTTCCTACGTTGCGAGGAAGTAACAGCATATGCACGATCGATATACAAACATAGTTTTTCGGATTTATCAACTTTGAGTAACAGCGTAAGCGTGATATAACATGATCACCGGTATACCGTGAAACCTTTTTTCCCTACGTTGCGAGGAAGTAATAGCACATGCACGATATGATTGCCGATTTATCTGTATCGTGAATTTGTTTTTCCAGCTGTGGACATGTGCAGACTTTAAATAAAAATTTGACCAGCAAGACATTAAAAAAATGTTTTAATTGGACCTAATTGCTAAACATAGAGTTCAATTATTGCTCAAAAGTACAGAGTTACATTTATTTTAGTTTCAAAATAAAAATTATATTTAAGAATTTTCTTTTATGTTATTACTTAATTGCACATAGAATAACATTTAAATGTTTGAATTGTTTATATTTCTTCTTTTTTCATAACATGCCCCAATAAGTAATTTAAAATTATTTTATAGAATATTTATTTCTGTCAAAAACAAAATACTTTTGTAAAACAGTTTTCTAATTTTTTTTTATTTTAGGCATATTGAATGATGATATAATGCCACGAGGTTTTAAACAAGCTTTAAAAAATTGTAATTTAAATTTCTTACATAGTTATTTTGTTAAATCGCGAGATAAGGCTGGTTATCACGATGCGTGCGTGTGTGTGTGCTTGCGAGAGAGAGTGTGTGCAAGGAAAAGTAAACTAAAATTGGTAGGGTAACGTAGAAATTTTATATTAACCACAAAGAACGGCTTCTTATGGAATATACTGTCAGAGAACATCCCAAATGTCATAAGTTCAACCATACCAAAGTAAATTTATAGCTGAAAGCCCTTGTTGCGACCCGAGAAAATTCTCTGGGGTTTTCAAATCTAAAGTCACTGGCAAAAACCCCGCGTCTCTGTAATTTCCTCTTTTTAACCGTTAGTCTAAATTGACCACGTGGCTACAGTTTACGTCCTCAGGAAAAGGGTCTAACCAATAAAAACTTTAAGTGCCCTAGCGATCAATTTAAGAAATTCAGAACAAAAGAAGATGCACGCTGTATGTGTCTGTGTGTGTATGTATGTATGTATGTATATATATATATATATATATATATATATATATATATATATATATATATATATATATATATACATATATATAATATACATATAAACATACATATACATACACGCATGCATACATATATATACATACATATCTATATATATACATATATATATATATATATACCTATATATGCATATATATATATATATATATATATATATATATACATATATATACACATATATACATACATACATACATATATACATATATATATATACACACATATATATAAACATACATATAAACATACATATATATATACATACATATAAACATACATATATATACATACATATAAACATACATATATATATACATACATATAAACATACATATATATATACATACATATAAACATACATATATATACATACATATAAACATACATATATATACATACATATAAACATACATATATATATATATATACATATATATATATATATATATATATATATATATATATATACATATACATAAACATACACACACATCAAGAGAAAAAGAGACAGAAAAAACAAATACATAAATGATTGATTGATGGCTCAATAATTTAATAAATTCGACTGATAGGTATATATATATATATATATATATATATATATATATATGTGTGTGTGTGTGTGTGTGTGTGTGTGTGTGTGTGTGTGTGTGTGTGTATGTATACATATGTAGGGCACAAAAAAGAAAACGAGAGAGAGATGCTTTCACTGAGGTGAGTAGTTAAAGTTTGTGGACATAGATGGCAAAACACCTGAACTAACAATACGTCAAATTGATCAAATCCAGGGCGATATCCGCTCGTAAAAAACGATTTCGACACACACAAATAAAACAGAAGACACAAAATCACTGGCGGTGAACGAAAGCGGGTATTTTCCCCAGTTATAATCAACGGAGATTTAAAAACAACAGTAATTCTCCATCTGCCAACGGTCGATGGCATACACATTTATTTCAACAAATCTATTTCGGACACGTAAAAATTAGCTTGAAGTCGTCAAAGCAAGCAAGTAGTTACTTCCTCAAAAGCCTAACCAGTGCTACAGTGTATATAAACGACCACAAAATATCAGAGACATTTCGTAACAAGTCATTCAATAATCAACACGGAAGTTTAAGAAACGTGGAAGTTAAAGATACGACGCAACAGATCAAAGTCCCGAAACGGTTGCGCAATCTAGAATTTTGACACACGATGTACACGTTTTGTAAAATTAGTTAATGAATAGTTAGTACGGTGTTTGTGCTCCAGCTACGCTAATTTTCTACAGATTACTATTAATTAAAGCATCTTCTTTTTTCATATGTTACTATGTAAATTTTCCACAATTGCAGACAAAATACGGGGTAAATCTATCTGTCTTTATACATACAGAATTTCTTAAACTGTGGGTCGCAGAACCTGCAGCAAGGGATCGCCCAGTAATTTTAACATTTTTTATATTTCTTTAACTTGTTATAATAATTTTACATTTACCAAACATTTTTACAGTGTAGACACAAAGCAGATAAACACTATACAGACAAAGAAATACAATATGTTTCGAAACATTTTTCTATTATAGAAATGCTTATTTTACTTGCTGCATGCGTGACGCTTTCAGTTCGTCTAAGGCCCTGCGTATGCAAGATCCGAATGTTTTGGAAACGCATGTGAACTGGGGGCTACACTTAATGGACAAAAGATACTTAATGTTTGAATTTATTTTTATTACTGTATTATATTTTAAAGTTTATTAATATTTAAAATGGTCATATTGTTAAATGTTTTGAAATTAAATATTAAAGCTGATCACCTAAACCTGCAAATCTGAGTGTTTTGGAAACACATGCGAGCTGGGGTTTCCTCAGTAAGTTATTAATCAACTACGAATTTATTTTGATAAGGCATGGAGTAGCCAAATATCTGTGCGGATAGGAGATAGCCATATATTGTGTTCCATACAGACGGCTAGTAGCCCAGAAGAGAACTGATTACATGTATATTATAATCAGACTCAATTCTCATGATTTTCACGTAGCAAAATTTAAAG
>CM063504.1:151249906-151252406 GCA_032207245.1 Pardosa pseudoannulata | reverse complement strand
TGAGATTCGAACCCCTGAACTAAGGCATTGAAGAGCGCTGTACGTCATGTACGTCATTTGTCATGTAACACTCTGCGGGTTGCAGCCAACCTCCAGTAAGGGTGGCGTAGACATTGAGCGCAACCCCTGGAACACAAATTGCCCAGCATGTGCCTAATCATAGGGACTACCTTTATTTACAAATAAACAATGAAAATTACAAATCGAATAAAAGAGAAAGAAATTATGAGTTTAAAAAATAATATAAAAAAGGAATAATAATAATGATAATAAAAATAGAAATAAAAATAACACAAACTACATTAGGCCACGCGATCTGGGAATGATCCCAGTTAAAAGCCTATTTTGAATACAGTGAGTAGTGCTTTGGGGGGCCTCTCGCAGGAGCCTTGCCCATGTTCTATGACATGTTTTCCTAACACCCATGTGTTCAACCTCCGCCCTCCCAAAAAGAAAATTTCTTTGAAAAAATACAGGGCGCCAGCGACACATATCAAAAAGAGGGCGCTATTCGATAAACGTTAACACTACATACAGGATAAAATTGTGGGTCTCGCTCAGAGGTTGGAGGATAGGAGTGAGGTTTTGTTAGAAGGATGAAGAATTCCTTATTCTTAGGACTATCAAAATGGAGGGGAATCTACGGCGTGGCATGCTGTACGCCTTTTACAACCGGCAGAAGAGATATATCAAAAGTTGTTTTCCTTGTATCCAAATAAAATTATTTGTTCCCGTGCGTTCTGGAATGACTGGATCCATCTAAATGAAATTTAACACGGTGATTCTGGGTTAACCTCAGGATATTTCAGGGAATACAAATGGACCCAAGGTCATTGCGGAGATATTACTCTTCTTTCATTTCTTTTGGACCCCAGCACCCTAAATAGTAAGGCGTCACGAGGTATGATTATATAAACGTAGTAGCAACGCCCGAGGAGACAGGTCCATATGCAACGACGCAGTTATTCATTTTTAATCATTTTCTTATTAAATTCCGATTAACATAGGATGATAAACTTAGTTTCTATTAAACATGCTAAACTTTGCATTTTCTCATTATCGCCAAAACAGAAAGGGAATAAGAAAGAGTAAACAAAGTTGAAAACACGCTAAACTTGCACAGGGAACTCGAAGCATGGCTCTGCGAACTGTTTTCGACGCTATCCGAGATGCAGAGGCGCCAAGATTCCGTATCCGAGCGGAGACGAAATTATATATCCGAAAGCGGAAGAAAAGAAAATCGAACCGAAAAGACGAATACGCACTTTTATTCAAATAGGTTTCGATGCGTGGACAGATACTGTTTGCCCACGAATACATTTCAAATGAGGCACTTCTGAATGATAGCTCATTTATTACCAGAGACCTTTTAATATGCGTAAATAGTTATGAACCCGTGTTTTAGTATTTACCGTGTACTTTTTGTTTAATTTCCCTTTTACCAATTAAGAAAAAAAAATCTTTCTTATATCTTACATACATCATAATAGAAATCTATCCTCAATTTCATGTTTCTAGATCGAGTAGTTGGAGCTCGGATACTTTGTTCCAATCCCATTGGACCACCTAACTGGTTAAAGTTAATTCTGAAGAGCAACGAACATCCATGACAAAAACAGAATGTCAACCAGAAGACTTATTTATCAAAAGATGTTCCACCGATTTGGATATTATTTATAAGTTTAATAAGATAACCTCAACTATCAATCTCCTCGAGTGCGATATATTTACGCACACAGTTATACAATTTCTGTAATTGTGATATATATAAGATGCGAGCTAAATCAGCTTTGATATATCTTTGTAAGTGGATAGCATCTACGAGTACAATACATGTAGATTCTCCAATTTATAAACAGGGAAGAAAACTTCATAGCATATAGATACATGTAAAGTGAGACTGATCTTCAACTCGTTTGGTCACATACTTATCAGAAAATATTAACCTCAGAATGCCTTAACGCACAATACGAAAGCATTAATAAACATAACAGATTATTAATTTTTCCGTAATGTTTGAAACCAATATAACTTTCAACAATTTCTCGATCATTGCAACGTAAAAAAATTAATGGCACCTACAAACCCTATTCCAAAACACGAATCATCGGAAAAATAAGAAACTGCAATCTTTCCTTTGTGATATATTTATTTTTTTCTGCATGCAGTGTTTAAAGAAGAGCACTTTGATGGCATTAAATATGTCATGCCGCTACTGCGGCCGTAAAACACTTTATCTATGAACATTTTATTACAAAGCGGCGGTTGTTAGCTTATTTTCTTACATTTTTCAATACCTTTTACGTCCTGCTCGTCTGTTTTTTATGTATTTACTTCATTGACTCGCTAGATACAGATATAAGTTTCGAGGCAGAGCGGACTCTTTAGACTTTTACTCGCCGATAAAGCAAACTTTCACCAGGCAGTAAAAGCATTATTCTTTAAACTTTAAAGACGCAAGCCGCACTTTGATTATATGATCTACTGGCGGAATCGTACA
>CM063504.1:151214906-151244906 GCA_032207245.1 Pardosa pseudoannulata | reverse complement strand
CTGGAATGGATAGAGGCATCCATATTGTATTTTTGATTTCTTAGGGTGAGCAAAATTCAAAGCGAGTTCGAAAAAGTTCGAAATTCACTCCTTCCCCCCTCATCAAGTGTTTAATGCCAATATTTCAAGCTCTGTTGTTCCCGGTTAAGAGAAGAATATTAAATTTATCAATTTATCACATAATAGATAGTTTAAAAGCAACATTTTTTTTCTAACATTATGACGTCATTCCTTTTAACCATCTCCTTTAATCACTTCTTATTTTAAATTATTTAAATATCGTCGGCATTATTTTCATACGTTTTATCCCTGAACTTATTACGTAAATAATTTTTTTATATTTGTATTAAATAATAGATTAGGTAGATATGTGCTAATTTTAAATTTAATCATCGATTATTTTTTGTAGCAATGAAAATTTTATCACCGATATTAACAACAAATTCTTTTCATGAAATTCTACGAGTCTATTTCACGGACTAAAAAATATCTAGCGTTTAAGTTATATATTTTTGAAAACTAAGAAGTTTGTTTGATTGCGTCTTTGTTTTTTATACATAACCACATGGTTTGCCATCGATTCGCTCAATTTTGGATATCATTGATATATACACCGCCAAATAATCACTGTCAATATTAAAACCTCTGCTCTCCATTCTATCACGTAATATGACAAGATAAATTAAAGTTGGCTAACATGCGGTCAGTAAAGATAAACAAATTATTGAGCTTGTGTCAGATAAATCTCAGCCAAAAAGCAAGCCATTTTTTTTTACCTGCCTTATGGGGTACTTTACAATTCTAGAAAATTAAAAATTTTACTGATCTCGTTATATGACGGGCTATATGCTAGTTATAAATATTATACTTATATTTTTTGGCACGAAAAAGTAAGATTATGCCACAGTCATATAGACAACACTCTCGGAAGAATATTTAATCAATTTTGTTAGATTGCGTGTGAAAATCATCACTCAACGAACAAAAATGAATGAAATTTGGTTGTGTCTTTCCGCAAAATTGTTTATCTGCAACCGATTTTGTCGCCCGGAAGAACTTTACGTAAACACATTCGATTTAATAAGTAACCGGCGTTGTCCGAATCGGCCATTTCACGTACGTGCTGTGCAACTCAATGTTCAAGATCGGCATCCATAAAAATCCCATAAAATCATCTGAAATGGCCGACAGCGCGAATAGACAAAATGGCCGATCATTTGGTCAATACACTTACCTGGCTTGTAACATGAAATATGTGTCTGTAGCAAGTTCCGCTTGACTGAAGAAGTCTAAAGTTGGACAGAAAGCTACGATTATGTCTTTAAAACTAGAGTTAATCTATACCGTGTTTCGAGTTGTTGCATTTATCAATACACGCAGACATTGCTCATGAATTCATTTTTGGATTTGGGAAATGACAGTTAAAAATTTTCGATATTCAATTAAATTTTACGGTCGCATTTTAGCTTTCCCATTTACTTTAATTTTCACACAAGTAAAAGTGGTACAAATTACTTATATACGCACTATGGGAAATACGTTTATAATTGACAAGTCTCTAAACTTTGATATCGTTAAAAAATCTTTAATTTCTAGAAGAGTTCTCTCGAATTTTTTTACACTCCAATTTAATGTTAACGCAAAATTTTTTACGGGATTATTATAAAAAAGAGATTCCCAAACTTTTCAGAATCTCTACTCCCTTTACAAGAAAAACAATTTTAACTCCAAAATAGTTCCATAATAGTTAATTATACCAAATATTAAAATATTGTTGTTTATTATTTACATCTGTTTTATATCTCTAAAAATTAATTAAAACAGACGTAAAATGTAGTAAAAAATCGTTTATTAAAAACTTAAAAATAAACAAAATCGCTAGGAAACAAAATAAAAAAAAATGAAACTGCTGAGGTTAGTGGACTTTTAACAGTTTTTTTTAAGTCCAATTTCAATTTCGTTAACATCATTCCTAGATTTCCAAGTTCAGTGATGTTTCTTTTATTAGACAGTCAACTAGTCATTGCAATGAGCCCACTTTCAGCCAAGTACGGTAAAGAAAATGCAAATAAAATTTCTATACTCTATCTCAGGGATCTACAAATAGCGGCCCATGATGAAATTGCCAAAGTTTATAAATGAAAAATATATCGTATTTATTATGGTAAATAAAATATTCTATTGAGTTATATATTTTTAAAGATATAATAAGGTGTTCATTAGCAGCCTTTTTTGATTCCTTTAATGCCGTTCATTTGCCGTGAACCCGTTATTGGCCCCATAGAAAAATCATAGCGCCCGCTGGGGGAGGGGGCAGTATCGCCCCTCCCCCATGACATATGATCTGATTGACATATGATCTGATCCATAATCTACTTTTATAAAATACCGAAAATCCTTTCAAAATAAAAAATATCATCACGTTAGGCGTTCGTTTAAAAAAGTCCGCAATTCTAATAATGTATCAGCATAAAATGCAAAGACTTCTTAAAAAAATTAGTCCCGCGCTGATAACAAAAGTAACAGGATAACAATATACAATGCATATAATAGCGTTGTGGGGTTGAACAAAACATACACTGTATTTACATGAATAAATTCTATACATTTCCAATAATTTTCTGAAATTTTACATTATCGTAAATAGTGTTTTAAAAACTATTATTAAAAAGTGACAAAAATAGAACACAAACAAAATGTTTTGTTCTAATTTTCATTCCTCCCACAAATAAAAAACATCAATTTTTTGATCGCGTGATATGAAATGTTTTCGAGAACTCAATCAATTCGATTAGGGTGTCACGGAAGATAAAAGTTTGCCAAGAAATTATTTCAAATTACTTCTTAAAACTTCTTAAATTAGAAGACTCATGAGGTTTGATGCTAAATTAAAAATGACGGAATTCTCAATTTCAAAAGAATAAAAGTGGGAGAAACTAGTCACTTGCCAACAAGAAATTTAAAAGTCGCATGCATCACGCATTAAACTGTGGCAACGCGGCTGGCAAAGCAAACAATATCACCTTCTCTTCAAACAGAAATTTCAAAAGCACTTAGATATCGTTTAATTCAATTTCCATTTAAAGGGAGAAAAACAGAATAACTTGTGGAAGTTCCCTCCATTACGCAATAATGAATAATAATCAGTTTATAAGTATTCATGTAGTACGGTAAGTTTACAATAACGGGACTCTTCGGTAGACGGAAGGTAAGAGTTTAAGTATATTTGCTCTGTCAATGTATGCCACTTGCAGAAAAAGTTACAGAATGTGATTCAGATAAAATAAAAATAAAGCTAAAGAGATCTTGGCTTAAAAACGTGGGCCTACAAAAATAACACAATTCTCATTCTCCATGCTACGTAGCACTCTATGTCTGTTGTTTTAATGTAGGTTCGAACAAATATTCCGTTTTTCAATGAAACTTCGCCATGTTATTTTTAAAGGATGGAGAAGTGGTACACAAACTATTTTCATTCCCGACTCAACCACCCCGTCCCATTTTGTGTAAAATTTTGTTTCGATCTCTGACTTTTTTATTTTTTTCATGGAGTATTATTTTCTGGAGATAATATAATTTCATTTCGTGTTTTTTGGGGTCTGGATAATTGATAAATAAAAGACTTGAATATTTTTATTGCCAAATAAATTTCTTTGAATATTAAGATCTTCAAAAATTCGAATCACCGCAGCACTAGGAGAGAGGAAAAACAGTTTAAATAGTAGTTAGTGTTAACATATAACAGGGTTCCCACTCTTTTTCCAGAAGGAAAATTAAGGACTTTTTAAGGACTTTCTAAGGACCAAAATAACTTTTTATAAGGACCTACTTGAAATACACTGCATAACGACATAAACCCTATTTCCCGAGGAACATATTTTAATTATGAACCAGACAGGCATGTTCTATAAATGCCTTACAATATTTCAGAATTAAGTTTTTAAAAATATCTAAAAATTAATACAAGATAAACCTATTTGAAAAATGTACATCTAAAGTTTTGGGGGGGATCAAATTAAAAATAAATTGCGAATAAAATACAATATTATAAACAGTACTTTCTGAGGGTTATATATATATATATATATATATATATATATATATATATATATATATATATATATATATGTATGTATGTATGTATGTATATATGTGTAAATACTAGCTGATTGTACCCGACATTGCCTGGGAAAGAAGAAAGTTTTAGACTTTTGTATTACATTCAATGCAAGGAAAATTAATCTTCCATAAGTAAGATATTAGGAAAAGGCAGCTGACTTTATAAACCTTTTCATTATGCGAAAGATTTATTTGTCAAATAAGTTTTCTAGCTCGTGACCATAAAAAGTACTAATAAACTAAAATTCATTTCATAATATTTTACGGATATCAAGGAAAGGAATTTTGAATTACTACAGAAATACATTGAAAACATATATGCATTTGAGGATTTTCTTTATTATTAATACTGCACTTTGGGCTAGAAAAATGTAAAAGAATGTTAGAAACATTAACAAATATTTTATATATTCTTTGACCAGTACTTATCACCTGTACTGGTGTTCTTAGAACCAGTTTAGGGCAAGTTAAACTCCAACGTACAAAACCAGAAAGTTCGGAGAGTACGCGAAAACTGATAGGAAATCACGTGACGACGTATAAATTGATCAAATTCCAATTTAAAAATTAAGGAGTTTTTAAGGACCTTTGACAAAAATTAAGTAGGTTTAAGGGCCCTTAAAAATGAAAGCTAAAATTAAGGAGTTCTTAAGGACTTTTCACGGCCGTGGGAACCCTGTATAAATAGCATGCATACACGCACTCAAACATACACACATGAGTAGCAATTTTTCCCAAGATAATAAATAAGCTTACACATAAATATTCATACATGCATATGCACACATGTAATATACCACATCATTACGTCATCGTCTTTACCACTTAAGACAGTTTTCCGGGTAAATTCTATAGCGATATGAAAGAAAACGCATATCATGGAAAGAATTCTTAGCGAACAGACAATATTTTTTGCCTATCATCGATTGATGTGACATCCATGTATTTGTGGTCTAGCAATTCGTATTTATGATTCCTAAATTTAAATGTAATTAATTTTCCTACATTATTCCTTAACATTTATTTTCTCAAAACTTTACCGTTTAAAATACTAGTTTGAACCCGATTCCCATACATTCTAGAACTATCGAGGAATTAGATGCCATATATTTTTAAGCCCATCACTTCCGACACTTTTTCCGATCTTTCTTGAGCCCTTGCTTCCATTAATCGACATGTACGACTCAGATTTCGAGCTCTTGGAAATACACACACCGCGTATGTGTGCGTGTGTAACAACTAAAACTAAAGAACAGATTTAACAACCTCAGTCACTGTAAGCAATCTAGCTCTATCTATCCAATGACAGTGTCCTCCAGTGATTGACACCAATGTTCTTAAGCCATTCTGTCAAGCCATCTTGTAGAGGGTCAACTGTATGTGTCGTAGCCATTTCCTTTATGAAACTAATAATTTTTACTGTATGTCTCATGTAATACAGTATACACACACGTGTGTACTGTATTACATGACTCCAGTAAAATTGTAAGTGTGATTCTGGAAAAATTCAGAACTGCTCTAATTGGTCGGAATTAGTTTGAAATACTGCATAGGCAGTCAATATGATGGACAAGTTGGCGAAGTTCCACAACTTTTTGTGAAATGATGATACCTCAAATGACGTGAAATGAGAAAAATTTCAGATTTCAATACTTTTTTGCGTCAATTTAAAGCAGTAATAATCTTTACTGTACGTCTGCACGTTTATGTGTATATATATACACTCACAAGTATGTATACTGTATTATTATACGACTCTTCGTAGAAGTCCAATAAAATAGTAAGCGTAGTTCCTGAAAAGTTCAGATCTGTTCCAATTGGTCGATGTATTTTAGCAAAATACATAGGCCGTTAAGTCTAATGAACAAGCTGGCGAAAATCCCGCAATTTTTAGAAATAATGACAGCTCAAGTGACGTAAAATGAGAAAAATTAAAAATTTCAGTTTTCAATACTTTTTTGAGTCAATTTACAGCAGTAAAAATCATTTCTGTATGTCTGCGCGTATGTGTGTGTGTGTATGCACCCACATGTGTGTTTACCCACATTATTATACGACTCTTCGTAGAAGTCCAATAAAATTGTAAGCGTAGTTCCGGAAAGGTACAGACCTGCTCCAATTGGTCGACGTATTTTGGCAAAATACACAGGCCGTTAAGTCTAATGAACAAGCTGGCGAAAGTCCCGCAACCTTTAGAAATAATGACAGCTCAAATGAGAAAAATTTCAGTTTTCAATACTTTTTTGCGTCAATTTACAGCAGCCATAATTTTCACGTCAAACGAGTCATTTTGATAACAATAGAGGAGAAAGTTGGTGAGAACATACACTTTCTTTCCAGACTGAAAAATTTTGGCAAAAACAGTGTGCTTATCCCTATAACAGTACGACACCTTCTGATCGGCTAAAAACACCAAAATCAATACACCGAGCGGAATCCCCAAAAATCGATTTCCTTCTGAATGCTGCTCTTACTGCGTCTTTTTATGGATAAAACTGATGCTATACGATACACTAGGGAAGGGATACGAAATATACTTTTTATTTTCTGAATACAGACAGACAGTCATACAACATACATACACATATATGTAATATATTAAAAATTTAAATAAAACGCATCCTAATTATTCTCTCCAATTTAATTTCGTTATGAAGAAAACAACATCAATTCAAGAGAGCAATCTCTTCCGTTTTTCCGATCAATAAAACGTTAACTTGGTCCTGTGTTTATTACTAATCTCACGTGATTCAATTACGCAATTCGGATCATGAGCGTTGATTGTGCAATTTTAAGCAACAAACTGAGTCTCTGGCAATCCACAGAAATACTAAATTAGTTAATTTGCTGGGAATATGCGTGTCCGTCTCGTTTGAAGGGTGTCTACTCTTTATAAATTTTTTGGTTTTGTTTTTTGCATTCGACTTAGCTGGCAGACGTACGCAGCAACTGCTATATTTTTTCAGGTAATTTACTGAAACTTTGGGAGACCGTTAACGATTCATGCCGTCGGAGATCGACACTGATTGTGAGTATGTTTCTTTCAATCACTTATTTTATTCACATGTTTATTTTTCTTTTAACTGCACATGGCCCTTTTCCAGCATACCTATCAAGATTTCATTTAACATCCAAATCCTCACTATGTGACTGTCGTTTGCTTAGTAATGCCGAGTACAATTTGTTGGATTGCCCTCTGACCCGTCATTTCGATTTTAGAAAACCTGGACTAGTCATGTAATATGTAGGTCAGACAAACTCTGATGAAGTCTTAACTAAATTTCCTTGATCATGCTATATGAACTAATTCTTGTTCAGGATGGATCTAATGGCATTATGAATGAATATTTATGCTTAATTTTATGTTAACACATTGTGTGGGGATACATTTCGCAGCGGAATTGTACCGGGAGCGGGCGTTTTGAGCGTAAATTAAGTTATTCAGTTTAATCTCAATAGATAGAAAATTATTTCATTTTAAAACCAACTTTTCGTATTTTATATTGAAATATATAAACAGATATATAAATATTTATGATTAATTTTATGTTAACACATAGTGTGGGGGTACATTTCGCAGCGGAATTGTACCGGGAGCGGGCGTTTTGAGCGTAAATTTAGTTATTCAGTTAAATCTCAACAGATCAAAAAATTATTTAATTTTTAACCAACTTTTCGTATTTTATATTGAAATATATAAATAAATATATAAATAGAAATATATAAATAACAACTATAAGATTTTTGTAAACAAAAAACATTTTTTAGTGGATAAATTTATAATAGTATCATAAATATGAAAAATCAAATAGAAATAGTAGTATAAAGTTTTAATTTTTTCGAATTATGTTATATATAAACATTTTTAGATTATAAAAAAATGAAAGACAAGAACATTCGTCTTCGTTTTCCTGTATATACCGTTATTTTTGTACCCACAAACAATGTTGTTACACTAACCCGTATTAGCACGTGACTCGCGCTCAAGTATCAATCGTCATAAAACGTACTAGTACGTGTCCCGCATATAATGTTTTAATGCTGTTATCGCTGTACCCCCCTCTCTCTTCCTAATATATTAATGTATGTATCATGCACACATAGTGAAATAAATTATTAAATACAATTTTGGAAAAAACAATACAGAAAACTTCTAAAGTAAACTCGTACTAATCAGATCATTATCCGGTTTGTTTGAGGTATCATCAGGTAAGAGAGAAATTAAATATTTTCAAAATAAAATTTAAGATGATGAGTACCACTTAGAAATTCGGATACACGCAGACAATTTCTAGAAACCATACAAGCATTTCTTTTAAATAAATTATAAGATTATTGTTTTACAGTCCTTAGTATCGTTTTACAGTTAATATCGTTTTAATATAAATATATATATGGCTTGGACTAATACGTGTGCATGCGTGCTAGAATATCTACTAGGTATATGCATCGATAGGAGGCGACCAAAAACTATCTGGCACAGGGGGCGGGCGAATACACCTTGAACTAATGCAATCTATAGCCAGTGTGTGTGTGTGTGTGTGTGTGTGTGTGTGTAAGGAAAAATAAAGTGGATCGAGAAACTAATGTAGGCATTTTGTATCAAACCTCTAAGGCCCGAGAAAATTCTCAGGGGTTTTCAAAACTTAAGTCAAAGGCTAACAATTCCAACGTCTTTTTGCATTCCCCTTTTTAACCCCTAACCTAAATTGACCACTGGGGCTACAGTTTACGCCCTCAGAAAAGGGGTCTATCAAATTATGGCTTTAAATTGCCCTAGCGAACAATTTAGGAAATTTCCAAACAAAAAGGAGATGCACGCTGTCGGAGGCAGATTTTCCTAGAGATTTTTCCACAGATTTTGACTGAGATGTTGACCCAGGTATTAAGGGACTTTTACATATAATTTCATGCTAGCTGACCCCTCAGTTTGCCCTGTCCCTATGATGAAGTGGGAACCCGTCCACCAACGTTATCTTAATAAAGGTCTTTATTTAGCTAAAATGGTGCCATTTTTATGGGCCATGACTGCAATATATATATATATATATATATATATATATATATATATATATATATATATATATATATAGTCTGGACATATTGACCCTGGAATATGACTTAAATTTCCCGCTTTAAAAAGTTATATTATGATATATTAAGGGCTTCTAAACACTGTACAAGTAACTGCTTTTAATCTGAACAGTTGTTCCAAAACTGCTGTAACTGAATATAAGAATATTTAAAATTAATAATAATAATTTTTAAAGGCAAATTTTTACTTTTAGTAACTTAAAAAATGCTTTCCTCGCCTTTTCTTCTTTTTTTCTGATATAACCAATATATTACCAAATATAACGGTAGTGATCAGCTCTATTCTAACAGTAAACAAGGAAAGAAACGCACGAACTCCAACGTTTACTCCCCGAATCTTTTGCAGACGATTGATTAGTTTTTGCTTCACTGCGACTGTGACAGTTTGATGAAAACAAAGAATTGTCAGTGGAGTGTCTCAAACAGACTAGGATTACCGAAAATACGCTTTCGGTGAATGTTCAAGGCTTCCGAAAAAAAATTAATTCTCTTTGTTATCCTTATCACGAGGGGGAGGGGGAATGTATTTACAGATAAATAACAGGCAAGTCCTAATTAAAGTTTCAAATAAAAGAAATAACTCTATAAAATTTAACGGAACAGGGGAATCGTAAACCTCTCTTTTAAAAAATATTTTGCCATTTTTAATTAATTAAATAAATAACGTTGTGCAGTAAAATATTTGCGATACTAAAATCTACAAAATAAAAAAAGAAAGAACAAGAAAGAAATTTTAATGAATATATAAATTATTTTTATTTATTAATTTACGAAATTTTTAACAAACAATTATCATACTACTTATATTTAATGCAACATTGTTAGATTATTTTAATTATAACTATTGTTATAATTTTTTAATGTAGTCACAAATGTTTGTTTTAATGTTCATTTATAAATAATAATAATAAAAGTTATAATATATTACTTAACATATTCATATCTAAGATGTGTGTGGCTGAACGATGGCCGAATGGTTAGGGTGCTGGCCTTCGGTACCGAAGTTCGTGGGTTCGAATTTCACTATGGCATAGATGTTTGTAGCCATTTGGAATCGACTTTAAACTGTAGGTCCCGGTCTCATTAGCCCTCGTGTTGCAAAAAGTAGACTAGCACTCAAAACCAAACTAAGATATGTGTGTATCTCTCTCTCTCTCTCTCTCTCTCTCTCTCTCTCTCTCTGTATATATATATATATATATATATATATATATATATATATATATATATACATGCACATATATACACATATATATATATATACATACACACACACACACACATATATATATATATATATATATATATATATATATCATACATATATATAATGTGGCTCATCAGAATATCATGGCTGTAAAAAGCAGATCACAGTCTTTTAAGCTGAAAAGGTCTATAAAGCGTAAATAAAAAAAATTAACAAAATTATATATTAAAGGCAAGAATTGAAAAACTGTTGTATTATATATAAGCGAAATCCTAAAAAAAAAATGTCTTGTTCCCGAACAGGAGGTGGTTAGGTTTGAAAGCGTCATATAATTGACACAGTAAATATAGACTTTGCATTATTGCTCAAAATCGATTCCTTTTAACTACAGGCATTAAAGATATTATCATAATTTTCACTTTACCTTTTTTTCCCTTTGTGTTTGGCTCATTTAAGAAATTAAGACAATGAAGAAAGAAGTGAACTAAAACCGAGATGGAGTTATTTCACTCGGGAGTAAAACTCATCTAAAACAGTCAGGAAATACTAAAGAAATGTGTTTAGTCCTTATTCCCTTAAGCACTAAGACAGGGCCAAGTAGCTAAAAGAGTTTAGGCACAACTATTTGCGAATTGGTTATTATGTTTAAAAAAAAACTATTATGAAATTAAACTGAATAAAACCTAACAAACAAAACTTGACGAACGCAAGAAAATGTAACATAGTCCTATGTTTACTAAACAACTATAAACAATACGATACTTAAATCAGGAACAAAAACGAACAGTATTGAGACGATATAAAGTCTGATTCGGATTGGAAAGCTACGGTCCAATTTTTTGCAACACAGACCTATTGCACACTTGGACATATTGTTTAAAGCCAGTTCCGAATGGCTGAGAACATCAATGCAGCGGCTAGTTTAAACCCGCGTATTCCGGTGTTGAAAGGAACCGCCATACCAGTTCTGATATCCTTCAGTAAAACAGCATTATTGTCTCTTGTTTATTCATAAATAGCTAAAATATGCAGCAATGAACAACAATCAACTACAAAAAGTACCCAAACATAAGAATAAAATGAGGTAAATTTATTAATATATGCTAATTTAACATATTAACTCCCTAAAATATGTATTAATATTTAATAGTTAACTCTAAGAAAGGAACAAATATTATGATCTAAGGAACACTAATTTTTAATGTTTAAATTCTAAATGAATATAATCAAGATACTAAATAAAGAAAAAACTCTTTGCAAATAAACTTTCAATTTTATATATGGAACAACTAGATTTCAATAGGTGATCTTTTATGTGTACAGATGATTCTGTACTACTTGAAGATAATAATATAAACACTAACTATATACCGTTTAGATATACACACTTTATAGTTATCTTACACTTCAGTACTTTAGTCAAAGTTCTGGATGCTACTTTAGGTCTAGTTTTGTATTTTTAAATCGATCTAAAAATTATATGAAAGAAAAAATATAATAGACGGGACTGGAGTTGCAAAATTTATATCACGAAACAAAATTTCACTTTATAGTAAAATTTTGGAAGCATTTTACGACAGAAATTTTATTATCATCAATATTATTCGAGCGACTAAAATATTTATTATAAAATTGTCTTTCTTAAATTTCATGAAAGAAAATAAAAAATGCCTAAAATAAAGACGCAAATGGACGAATTTAGCCGTCCCGGTATCTGGAGGGTTCATATACAGCATAAAAGAAAATGTTTTTAGAATCTTACGCTATAAAAGAAATAAAAAAATGAGTTAAAATATAACTTCCGAAAACTTATCTCGCGGGTTCTTTTACGGAATTTTTTAAAAATTGGATATCTGTTTCAACATAGTGTATAAAGTATGAAACTATTAATTTTTTTGATAATTCTTAATCATGAATAATCATGGCTGAATAACTTTAGTGTACATTAAGCATTAAAAAAAATATAAATTTTTGCAACTAATTATTTTATATTATTGAAATGTATTAAACATAACATTATCGAGGACTCAAATAACTTCATTTCATGCTAAAACTAGGCCATAAAATACCGGAAAAATTCAATTTATAATGAAGTTCATAAACAACTTGGATTATGGGTTCACTTTTTTTATTTTCTAATTTTTATGCTATAAAATAATTACTCAAACCGAGTCAAACTCAAACGGAAAAATTATACATTGAACAATGTAATTTCTAAACAAATTTCAAAAAGAATTTTTTTAGTATTATTTTAAACTTTAGTGAATCAAATTTTTTAAAAAAATTCAGTCAAAAATCAATACCATAAATGTTTTTTTTTTTAATTCCTCTAAAAAATTTAAAGTATGAAAAGTGAAAACAAAACCGCAAACAATATTGGACTTTTTTTTTTTTTTAAAGAAAAGACAGCATTCTCTTTAGGTTTAGATACAATATTAATTTAAACGGATTTCTCGAATTTAATTAAAATAGCAAAATTATACATTGATGATTAATAATTCAAATAAACTTATGACAGACTCTAAGTGTACCAAATAATGAAAAAATATACTATGAATGAACTACATTTTTTTCTTATGATCATAAAAAGTAAAGTCATTAGTAAAAAGAACTGTAATAAGTAATGATTACTTGCAAAAAATAATATAGACTACAGAATTGAAAAGTTTAGGCTGTATTCTATTGATATCCTGAACTTAATATTTGTTACAATTATACATTATAATAAATTCAATAATTCTATGATTTATAACAGAATAAAATAATTTAAATAAGCTGTTAAGTCAGATACAGATGGAAAAGAGAAACAGCAATTTAAAATTTTAATGAAATATTACATTTAAACTGTAGTAAAATGAATATATTGCTCCACTTACAATAATATATGTCAATTTTATATATAAGTATCAATGTCCAATTATGTCAATTTGTAATTTTATCTGAGAGTTACCATTTACTTTTATGAAGGGTATTTTAAAATTATTTAAGATAAAATATTAGCAACTTACATTCTAAATTACATTAGTAGTCTATCAAAACATATCCTTAAATATATCTACCATAAAGTAAAGTTTATATGCATAAGTGTGTGCATAAAACAATAGTCTATGTACAAGATTAACATAACCTATGTAGCCCTTTAAATTAGTTTAATGTAAACTATGAGTAGAGAGAAAACAATTATAACTTCCTTAATTAAAAAGTTAAATAGTTTTTTTCCAATTCTTGTGAATTGTTTAATTTTAGAAGCAATTATTAAATGCTCTTTTATAAAGTATTCAAACAGCTTAAAATTTCTAAAGATTTCACATGCAAATAATTTTGAAAATAATTTTTTAAACATTTTTCAGCTACATTAAATTATTAAATTAATAATAATAGGATTTAATATGCATGTAGTGTTTTGAACATTAAAACTTTCAAATTAAACTTTTCACATAACCAGACAAAAATACACCATACTCTTATTCCAGAAAGAAAAAAAAAAAAGTAAACCTATTTTAAGATACACCTTACCCTTGTTAGTCACTGAATGAATGCAAGAATTTAACATAAATAATGTCTGAACAAAGAAAAGGGTAAACACAAAATTCTGAGGAATATCCTCATTTATAACATATTTAAACTACTTTTTTGAATACACTGTTTTGTTATATTCAGTACTAAATTTTAATTTTGCTTGTCCAAATTTCACAATTTATGGAACAACTATATATCTTTGGGCTCTTAGATTATAATAAATGAAAATTATAACTTAAAATTTAATAGAAAAAATTATGATGCATAAGCATAATCATATGCCATATGTTATTAAAATTAGTACACATTTTATCATACCATATAAATTTTATTACATCATCTGAAATAAAAGAGAATACCTATCCTACAGACAAACTATATATTTATACAGAAGAAATATATTACTCAAACTGATATGTATTAAACAATAGTTACTAGTACATAATTTTTCATATTGTGTTCTCAAACTTCAACAATAAAATCAAATCATTTAATAATTTAAAATTAGCCAAATTTAACAGTAAGAATTATCCTATTTTAAGAAAATGGGAAAAGAAAGGCAAGATACATCAAAGGAATATTATTTAAAAAGGAGTTATATAAAAAGTGATTAAAAGTTATTAATATCAAAATCTTAAAATGTAGACATAAAGCTAAAGATCAATATAATTAGTTCCTTTCTTTAACCCAATATTAATTATTCAATGACATATTAATCTCACCTTGATCATTTGGGAAATAATTTGGCTATTTAACAGAAATCCAGCAGTAATTTAAATTTAAAATTAGACATATTCATCTGAAATTAATAATAAATGTTATTAAATTATGAATAAAATTTTAACTAAAATGTGAATATTCTTGTACTAAACTTGAAAGATGTAAAAATCATTAAAAACCCTTATGTTTGCAATTTAACTTGAAATTTAAACTACAATATCTCTGTATCCATTATTATAAAAAATTTCTGAAACCTCCGAATTTTCTTTCATTACTTTTATTTATATAAATACCCTCCATAACCATAAAAAGTAATTCTTTACAACAGGACGGAGCTGGAAGTTTATGTGATAACGTAATACGCCATCGTCTGTATTAGTTCGCGCCAAAAATATTAGCGGGCTGTAAAAATTTTCAAGATATTATCATATTTATTTGGTATTTTAAAAATTTATTGTTGCTTTGTAATTTTTAGCCAAATTTAGTAAAATTTTTTTGTGGGAAAGACTCAATTTATGGAGGAATTTGGGTTTTTTGTTTTTTTTAATTTTATGTTTTTTTTTGTAATTTTTTGACTTTAATTTATTATTTGTATTATCTATTTTGGTTTGTTTTTTTTTTAACATCTGAAATTTTTGTTTTCTTATGTTTTTTAAATGTGAATATTTTGTTCTAAACTTGAATATATCATTAAAATTTATAATTGAAATTTAAACTAAAAAATGAAAGTCCGAGTTTTTTACTTTTTATTTATATAAATAACGACGTTGTATTAGTTTGTGATAACGTAAAATATATTAGTTCGCGAACTGTAAAACTTAGGTGGGGTAAATTGTATGCAAACAACAAGAAAAGGCAAATAGCAACTATATGAAAAAGCAAGGTCCTTTATACACTGGACTGCAAGCTGACACATAACACATTAAAACAATACATTAAACAGAGCCAGAATGAGGGTTCTTAAATAGATTTCGTTGGAGTAGCTGTGCGACTTACATTAGAAGAATCTATGATTATAAATTTAGTTTAGAGTCTACTAGTGATATTTTAATAAAGAAACATAAAGAATCGTCCTATAATAGACAACAAAATGCCTTGAATAAAATAATTGAATAAATTGTGCAATTCAAATCCAAAAGGTTGTGGAATGAGAGTACATGTTTATTTATATCGACTAAAAAATAAATTAAATTTCTCAATAATTAAGTCTAGATTAAAACTTGAAATGTTGTGATTGTATCACTAGGAACAATGTCCCTCAAATAAGCACTAAATTGATTGTTTTTAAATAAATTTGAATAGTCTTAGCATTAATACTTTTCTCGTTTAAAAGAAAAGTTACGAAACTGAAAAAAAATCAAATTGTATTACTTAAGTTAAACTTAATATATAATCTTGTTTATTTTAATGAAAATAATAACAAGTATAGTTTATACAACAGGAAACCAAAATACACCATTCTGTTCAAAACATACAAACATTCCGCTCTTAAACTACAAACTGAAGTACTTACTTTGTAAGATTCCTGGCTGGAAGTCCACAATAATCATTTGAGGATCACTGATCAATGATTAAATTCACTGTCTTCGAGCAATCCACGAGTACCTTATTAGGAAGAGCACAACAGAACGCAAAATTTTCTCAATGATTCACAAGACACCGCGCACCATCTACAAATAATCAACGACACTACACACCAATTGACGGAAATAAGATCTCGCTGTAATCGACGCGGCATTTTCTTACACCAACATGGGGTGTCACATATCACATAAAGAGAAGTTCTCACCCAAAAATTCCAGTATTTTTGACCCGCACAATTGTTAATATATGTTAACGTAAAGTGCTACTTGCGTCGCGCTTCTGGTAAACAAGTCGCCAACAACGTACGACTTCTAAATCAATCATTTACGCATATATCGCGGAGTGTAAACAACCGACGGCGCTCATTGGCTGCACGAAGATGGGTGAATCCATTTCCGAGACCCAGTCCGAAGCGGGGAAGAAAGCCGATAAAGGGATGGGCACAAAAATAATGCGGCTTTCGCGCATCAGTTAGTTCATGGTTTAATAATCTTTTTCTTTCTTTTTAATTGTTTTTTATTTGGTATATATATATTTTTGTATGTTGTGTCTCCGAATGGGTACTTGCTTTTCTAGCGATAGGTGCATTAATTTCTCTGTGAGTTTGCCATTTTAAGACGAACACTACATTACGATTTGACAGTTTTCAAGTTTTCTTAAATGCGAATAAACAGGAAAAGTTTAATTTAACGTCAAAATGCGTTTCAGAGAACTGAATATATTAATAAAATGAAAGTGTTTTATTTTTATCAACCTATTTAAAGAAAGAGACGTGAATGTTTATTCATATAAATTTAGTGTTAAATTTTATTTATTTATAGTGGAAGAGAATTCGACCATTTTACAATTAAGCTGCAACGTTGATAAACATACGAATTTTTTTTTCAGCGAAAATATATAATAACGGCTATAACTTTTAAATTATCAATAATGAAAGAAGTATAAAATTTTCAAACTTTCTGGATGATATATTTTAGTTTAACACCAATAATGCGGCAAATATTTCATTTATATTTAATAAAGTTAAATACATACCGGTTGGTCTTTGAGCATTCATAAAAGTGAGTGCCAGCCATTGCGTTTTAAAAACCAGAGGGGGGGAGGGCATTCCATCGGTATTTTACAGATAGAACAAATATCTACAGTTTTGTTTACACACTTAAAAGCTTAGTAATGAACCATTTTTCGCATATGCCCAATTCTTCAATATCATATTTTCATAGATTTTTATGGGTATAAAATTATGAAAATCTAGAAATTTATTTCAATTTCGTTAGCAACTTTTTGGAAAATTGAACACAAAAGAGTTTTTGGGTTAAAATGACCCATTCTGCGTTTTTAGTGTTAAAACTATAAATACTCATGGAAAAAAAATTAATTTTAATTTTTCTATAATGGACAGCTTAAGATACACCTTAAAAATACTAACGTTAAATATATATATATATATATATATATATATGTTAAAAATATTAACGTTAAAAGTGGTCCAGTTTCTCCAATTTTAATTTCCAATACTATACAGTGGATTCCGCTTAATGTGATTGCGGTTAATGTTATCAATCGCTTATTGTTATCGAAATCACTTGGTCTCGATTTTCTCTATTCATTTGTATGTTAAAATCATCGCTTTATGTGATCGTTACATCGGTTAATGGGATCAGTTTTCGAACCTCATTTTAACTGGCAAAGGAATATTTAATGTATTCAGGAACCCATTCTTTTCTTTCGCTTCGCTGTTATTTGAATTTCCGAAAATTCTATCTCTTAACCTAGGGAAAAGGAGAAAACTCCAAGGAGTGGGAGTTCACAGGTTCCTGGAATTTTTCAGACATACGCACGCCCTGCTGGTGGTCAATGGTTGTAAAGGCGCCTCCACACTATGGTCCACTGCAAGCCATCACCACCGTCTGGAGGGGCTTTGGCTTATCGTGGCCGATGGCGGCAGACGATAAAATAGCCTTGGCGGACGATGGCTTCGGAGGCGGTTTTTCTCCAAAGATCAAAGGCAGCCAGATGCACAACTTAAGTGCGCAGTAGACACTATGGACGAATCAATGCGCTCTTCTCATTCAGTGGCCCAGCGTGTGGATGCGACCCGTGAACCATCGTTCGAGGTCACCATCAGGAAGTGGTGAACAACTGGCCATAGTGTGGAGGCTACATAAGATAAGCAGAAGGCAACACATTCTTATTGGAACTGAAAAGGAGCGTATTCACATTTAATGGCTTGCTCGCTTATATGCAGCTTGTCGATATGGAAGCCAGAAAATAAAATGATTTAACGTTAAAACGAAACACCAAAATTTTAAATCATTATGACAGGTTGATGGGACTAATGAGTCAGATGGAGAATCTCTTGATATTAAGCCACCTCCTACAAGTGCTGAAATGAGAAATGCATTGAAAGTGTTGAAACGTGGAGTACAACACCGCTCCGATGACTTTACAAAACGTTATCATTACGAACAATTTATCAATGAGCTTCTTAGAAAAGACTGTAAACAGTCAACAATTGATCAATTTTTGTATTATGTATACAATTATTTTGTTTTGAAGGGTAATATACAGTACATAAATATAAGGTGAGTTTTTTCATTTTATTTTGAAATGTAGTACGTGTGAATTAAAGAGGGGGGGGTAATTTATTTATTTAATCTTGCATATCGTTTATTGTTATCAATCTATTATTGTTATCAATATTACGGTGTCCCAAACTGATCACATTAAGCTGAGACCACTGTATTATCACTGTAATACAATACTATATTGGGAAAGCTTAGGGTAAGGATGTCAAACAAGCGATCTTTTATTGACATTTATGCGGTCTACCGAATAAAGAATAATTATAAATTTCTTAGCTGAATTTGAATTTTTTGCAATGCAAGTTGGAATTCTTGTTTTTGTTTCAAGTATGGTACGTCATCTACTAGATATGTGATTTCACTTATACCTACCGTAGGAGAACGATAACGAAAAAATAATGTTAACTACAAGTATAATGGAACATTCTGTAACCCCCATGCAGTTGGGCTTTTTTTTTGTTTGTTTGTTTGTTTAAAAAAGTTCTCCGAGTCAGTAATTACTGTAGATATGTTGTAATTGATGGTCAAGTTAAATGACTCAGATTATAAACTTGACCACACTTGTCACTATTCACTTTTTAGTCCAGTCAGCCCTGTGTTAATATTGAAAAAAAAATAGCTGAAGATTTTTTATTATGTTGGAAAGATGATGACAAATAAGGCAAATTTTCAGGAACAAAACATTCATTTTTTTTGCATTGTTTTGTTCTTACATTAGTTAATTATTTTAAAACTAGCATACAGCCCGCCATATGACGGGATCAGTAAAATTTTTAATTTTTCAGAATTGTAAATTACTCTAAGAGGCATGTAAAAAATGATTAGTTTTTTGGCTGAGAACTATCTGGTACAAGTTCAATAGTTTGTTTTATCTTCATACTCCTCTAAGTCTCCCGATAATGTGAATGCAGTTTAGAATCACGTTGAATTCATTTAGTCACACAAACACACACACAAATGAACAAATTTCTTAATTTTCAAAGATATGTAACGTGAACTCTAGATATTTTCATTAGTCCGTGAAATAGACTCCTAGACTTTTATGAAACGAATTTGTTGTTAATACCGGTGATAAAATTTTCATTGCAACAAAAAATAATCGATGATTAAATTTAAAATTATTATATATGTACTTAATCTATTATTTAAGCCAATTATAAAAGAAAATTATTTACGTAATATCTAAATTCATTGATGAAACGTACCAAAGAAAAAAAATGCAGACTATATTTAAATAATTTAAAATAAGAAATGATTAAAGGAGATGGTTAAAGGAATGGCGTCATAATGCTAGAATTTTTTTTTTATTTTTACCTATTATGTGATACGTTTAATAGCCTGCACTTAACCAGGGAAAATAGGGCTTGGAATAATGACATTAAACTCGAAAAGGGGGAAACGAAAGCTTTTTAAAGTCGTGGAAAATGATCTGCTAAATCAGGGAAAGTCATGAAAAGTCATGGATTTGAAAAATTTTATTTTGGCAGATACGCTGTATATATATATATATATATATATATATATATATATATATATATATATATATATATATATATATATATATATATATATATATATATTGTGGGTCAGTTATTTCGTTAATGTAGTCTATATTTTAATGGACTATAAGAATCCATAAAGCAAAGAATAACAGTAGAACGTCTTACCATAGAATGCATTTAATAACAGCCTTTACTTGTTTGCACATAACTGTTAAATTCACAAACAGATAGTTCCAAAAGAATTGCATTCAAAAAAGCTCTCCTTGAATTCGTATATTACACAATTTAGAATTGAATATGCAACACAACAGAAAAGAAAGTTGCTAACCATTTTATCAAAACTCAGAATCAAAAGAAAAAATAAAATAAAATTACATGGTGATGCCATCCGTTGAGTAGAAAAAACAGTTCAAACAGAAACCACAGACAAAGTGCAGAATAAAAAAGAAGCAAATAATATGAGTTATTTAAAAATTAAAATTAAAATAGTACGTCATTTATGAAGACTGAACACACACACACAAATATATATATGCATGTATGTATGTAAATATGCATATATGTATGTGTGTGTGTAATAAGACGACAGGTGGTTGAAGTCACGGCCAGAACAAGACACCGTTTTAGTCACGGAAGACCTTTGGTGTCAGAACATCGGGTGGATGGGTTCCCACTCTATTCTAGGGAAGGGACAAACTGAGATCAGCTAACAGTAGAAATCCAAGTAAAAATCTGCGTAAGAATCTACACAAACATCTATGTAAAAAAAATCTAAGAATCAAAGTAGAAATGTGTCTCCGATAGCGTATATCTACTTTTTGCTCAGAAATTTCCTAAGTGGCTAGTAAGGCACTATAAAGTTCTTATTGGTTCTTTGGTTCTGATTGGTTCTGAGGGTGTAAACGGTAGCAGGAGTGGTCAGTTTAGATTAGGGGTTACAAAGGGGAAAGCAAAGGGATGAGGTGTTTTTTTCCCCTGACTTTAAATTTGAAAATCCCTGAGAATTTTCTATAACCTTAAAGAGAGCTTTCGACTATAAATTTATGTCGGCATGTTTGAACTACATATTACGAGAAATTTCCTGACAGTATATTTCTTAAGGGGTTATCTTTGGGGGTTTTATACAAAATACCTACATTTGTTTACCTATTAAGTTTACTTTTCCCTCACACACACACACATATATATATGTATATATATATATATATATATATATATATATATATATATATATATATATATATATATATATATATATATATATATATATATATATATATATATATATATATATGTATATATATATATATATATATATATATATATATAAATCTAAGTAAAAATCTTCGTAAGAATCTACGTAAATATCTAGGTAAAAAAATCTAAGAATCAAAGTAAAAATCATATCATAATATAAATAATATCATATATTATAAATATGCAAAACAGTAAATCTATCACCCTTTAGTGCTGTTTAAACTTTAATGTTGTTGAACTCCTGTAGAATCTTAGAAAAGTTTCAAAATCCATCGCACTAAAATATATATATATATATATATATATATATATATAGTCTTTTCAATGTGTAAAATGCATAATCGTAAAACGATGTTTTCATCGTTATCTTTAACATCTTCTACAATATATTTTGGGTAATTCACTATTCTGTTATTGTAAATACTCTGTTGGAAATCTGTGTCTGATCCAAGTAATATCCAAGTAATAAAATGGATATTTGATTTGAAACTAAAGCGAGCACGCTGAATAGATCTCTTTTTCGCCAAATAATTTGGTTGCATCTCTCCTTCGCCAAGTGTGTTTTTTCTACGACTGAGTGTTTGAAATTCCACTATCGGACGGCACGCGTTTGATTCTTAATTAATGTCCAAAGTCACGGTTTTTCAACTGCTACACTGCTGGAAAAAGTTATTCTGATTACGACTTCCAATATATCTGTATAGTATCATTTGCTGTTTCTCATAGCATTTTCATACAATAAACACTTGGCATAAAAATAAAATGCATATGATAACTTCAGTAATACAACAGTTTTAGACATCTCTTTGGCGAGATCAACTACCGCTTGGATATTTCTCGTGACCCAGGGAATCGCAAATAGCGCATTTGTAGAATGTGCACAAAATTTGATGAGTTGGAGGTTATTTTCATATACAATCCATATTTGTACGTGTAATGCTTTTGTACATATAGCCTTTTGAAAATGAAGGAAAATTAAGTAGCCTTATATTTTGGAATATTGGTGCAGTGTTTATATTTTAGACAATACTAAAGCTTTAACCCTTTAGCGGACAGTGGTTTCGTAGCGAAACCACCTATTAAACATCTTTCTTTTAAACTTGACTTTTTGGAGTACTTTACTTTATATTTTTATAATTATTTACAGCTTAAATCTCATACATTTGTGACGTATGGAAGCGAATAATGTAGAATCAAGAGCTTCTGCAATAAAAAAAAACTTTTTAGAGACATGGATGATTTTTCGATTTTTTTTTATGTTTTTGACATTTTAAATTTACAACAGATGATAACTCTACATTTAATTTTCTTTAAATATATGTATTTAAACTTGCTGTACCTGAGAAGTCAGTAATTCAATTTATCCTTCTTATGACCCCAAATAAAAGTATCTATACAAACAACATTTATAAATTGTTAAGCTATTTATTTATTATATCATTTTAAGGATTCTTCTTTAAAATATTTTAAGGATTTTTTGTTCTTTTAGTATAGTTATAATTTTCAAAAGTATTCTTTCAAAAGTGTTCTTTTAAGTTACATTAAAACAACCTATTTTCTTGCCTGGAATCTGAATGTCTAAACTTAAATTACATCAAAAGATTTTAAATTATGTTATTTTTAGACTGTACATTACAATTTACATTGTAATTTTAATTCTGGTGACTTATTATATTCTTGAATAATTTATATATATATACATTTTGTATATATATATATATATATATCTATATATATATAGTTATATATAGTATATATATAGTATATATATATATATATATATATATATATATATATATACGTATATATATATATATATATATATATATATATACATATATATATATGTATATATATATACATATATGTATATATATATATATATATATATATATATATATGTATGCATATACGTATATATATATACATATTTATACATATATATACATACATATATGCATATGTATATACATATACATATATATACATACATATATATACATATATATATAATGTATACATAAATATAATGTTCAAGCTGTACAAGGGGAGGGGTTAGTCAGTTAAACAACCCCTCAAACCCTCCCAATATAGTTTAATGGTTTTGTTTGGAGCGCTACGGTCTACTGTTTTGCACACGAGGGCTAATGAGACCGGGACCTACTGCTTAAAGCCGATACCGAACGGCTACGAACATCCATGCCGTAGTGGGATTCGAACCCACGAACTCCGGTACCGAAGATCAGCGCCTTAACCAATCAGCCAAACCCTCCTAAGGAATGTAAAGAAAACTTATCATATATTTTACATTTACAAGGTTCATAGATAACATTTATAAACTAATTACACTAAATTCCAATGGCCGAATGATGGCCGAATGGTTAAGGTGCTAGCCTTCGGAACCGGAGTTCGTGGGTTCAAATCCCACTTTGGCATGAATGTTCGTAGCCGTTCGGAATCGGCTTTAAGCAGTAGGTCCCGGTCTCATTAGCCCTCGTGTTGCAAAAAGTAGACCGTAGCACTCCAAAACCAAACCAATGGATTTATTTTGGTGTATTATATTTTAACCCTTTAAGGGTTAAAATATAAATGAAGAAACGTACTAGTAATCATTTTTATTTCATTTCACTCGCACACGAGATATAGGCATCAAAACTACTCTCATGGGATAGTTTAATATCCAATTAAACTTTAAATAGTCGTTGGTTAGGCATCGTATTGCTTTTCCCAAACTATGTTGTTTCAATTAAGTATGTACATAATTTCAGTAAGTATGTAAATATTTCAAGCAGTGCTATTTTTAAACTATCAGGCCCAGTATAGAAACAGTTCCAGATTACACATTAATTTTTAAGGCCCCCACAACATTACATTAAACTGTATATAATATATGCATATATATATATATATATATATATATATATATATATATATATATATATATATATATATATTGTAACATATCCGGTCCCTGTTTCAGGTGACACAAGGAAGAATCAGGTGTATCTTGAATAATGAATTTATTTACACTTCTGCTATATACATCATTTCACCACTATAAAAACAATTTCTAATCACAGGTGAGTGATTAGTACACGTAGGCCTGAGTAGAGGCGGGTACCTAAACTAAATTCAGTCTCTGTCGAAATATGGGTGATTAGACGGAAGAACAATTCGTAGCTCTCTCGAAAGTTCGCTGAAGTATAAGTAGGAGATCTGAGCACAGTTAGTTCTGAAGAACTGCAAACAATCCTGAAGAGGATTATATTAGAAAAGGAAAGAAACCCAAAGCACAGGGTATCGCTTCAATCTCAGCAAGAGATATATCCCAAGACGGGATTCCGCTAAATAAAACTCTCCGATGGAGAGACTGGTCGAAGCGACCTCTGAGTTAGCCTACTCCTTAAAGAAAAGATCTCAAGGTGGGATTATAGCAAAAAAAAAAAAAAAAACTCTTCGGTAGAGAGACTGGTCAAGGCGACCTCTGAATTAGCTAGTTGCTAGCTAACTAACTTCTCTAAAAAAAAAAAGTTCTCTCGTCTCTTTCTAGGGGAGGGGCCTCTAAGAGAGGGGCCTCACCCACAATTTCATTATTGGGTCACCTAGCGATGACCTCACCTTCGACCAACTGGATTGGTCTGGGTTAAGCAATCATCGGCCGCAAAGCCAGGGGTCCCTGGAATTCTTAGCGGCTACATCTGAGTAGCGGCAAATCCTTTGCCGTTCCCGCGATCATTTTTTCAGCTGTCAGTGAAGGTGCCGTGTCGTCTGGCATATTGTTCCTTTACTATAGGGCACAGCAATGTAGACATCGTGATGCCTTGGAAAACAATCCTTTTGTAGCCACACAAGTCCACCTTTCAAAGCAAAGTTCTTTGATGACGATACACCGCTAAATCACGCCGTTACAATACCATGACTGCAATCACGCCGTGGTTGCAGTCATGGCCCATAAAAATGACACCGTTTTAGCTAAAGAAGTGAGAAAATAGAGTGAAAATAGCAATCAAAAAACAGAAATGTTCATATTGATGTTGTAAAATTTCATCCTTTCAATGTTATTAATTTTTTAGTTATGCCCTAGAAGTTAACATACGATATATTAAAGTTTTCCTTTATATAAAGCGGAGAATGTTGTCAATAGAAGAAATTGGAGAGCTAAACATTATTACAGTCCTAAATACAAAATATAAATTTAAAATTAAAATAAAATAATATAAAATAAAAGGTACTTTTTGAAAATATATTATAAATTTTATATTAAGTAACCTCTGTCACTAAAAATGCATATATTAATTTAAAAAAGAAATCGGTAAAAAATTACGTTGAAAAGAACATTTTGAAAATGAAAAAAAAATTAAAACATTATAATGTTAATAATTTAGTTCCACTTCAGTATAAAAGTGTACAAATTTTCCTAAATTGTAAGTTAGAAATTTACAAAAATTTCATGTAACGTCAACTATCTTTTATTAAATAAGACTACAGTACCCTTAAAAGTCTGTCGTTTCCATGACTACGAAATGATCCGTGCGCATTATTTTTTCTTTCCATTTTCTACCAAATTTCTCTCTTTTGATGTTTGTATTGTTTGTTACGAAAGCGTGCAAAGATTGTTCTTTGCCGCATTATGGTAGGAGAGTGACACTGATATGATGAAAGAAAATAATAACAATAATGTCGCTAAAAAAGAAAAATCGTTCCACAAAAGCAGCAAAATTCTATAAACTATTTTTAAACTATCCCGAAAATAGGACACTAGGCGTAAGGTAGTCGTGTATAACACGCACTCTGTTTTTCATAAGAACAAATGACGAAAAATTATATGTCGTGTATCACACGCATCTAAATTTTGATATGCATGTTACTTTCTAGATTGTAGACCAGTTGCTACGCGAACCCAATGAACAGAGCACCAACGCTCTTTCAATTGCATCCCGAAGAAGAATTTAAGCGTTTAACGACGTTTTGTACGTTTACATGTAATTTAATGCAAAGTCTTACCTCATGTTTTAACTAGATTTCCCCTCCCTCTCGAGGGGAGTAGGAAAATATTTTATATATCTCTGGTTTGGTTTGGTTTAGAATGCTACGGTCTACTCTTCGCAACACGAAGGTTAATAAGACCGGGACCTACTGTTTAAAGCCGATTCTGAACGGCTACGAACATTTATGCAGCAATGGGATTCGAAACCATGAACTCCGGTACCGAAGGCCAACACTCTAACCATTCGGCCATCTTTCGGCTACATGATTCTGGAGAAACTGTTAACAAAATTATAAAATCTGATTAATAAAAATGTTTATCTTTTACTGTCAAGAAATGCTTTCCCCCTTAAAACTATATGCAGATTGTTGTATGAAAATGATTTGGCAGGTGAAAAATGAAAATGTATGGTTACAACGAGGAATTCCAACCGTACTTTTTTTTGTCCCGGTTCAACTAATATATATATATATATATATATATATATATATATATATATATATATATATATATATATATATATATATATATATATATATATATATATATATATATATATATATATATATATATGTATGTATACATATATATAATATATCGGTTTATTTTCGGTTTTCGTTCCGTCGAAAATAACAGTTTTCTGGTTTTTTGGTCACTTCCGAATGAATAATTTTATTTTATGTATATTCTTACTAAAAATATAATTCTATTCTAAAACAAAGTGATTTTCACAAAATTTAGACGATTTTATTCTTTTTTCAATTGGTAGACGCCGAACGATGGCTGACTGGTTAGGGTGCTGATCTTCGGTACCGGAGTAGGTGGGTTCGAATCCCATTGTGGCATTGATTCAGAATAGGCTTTAAACTGTAGGTCCCGGTCTCATTAGCCCTCTAGTTGCAAAATAGTAGACCGTAGCATTCTAAACCAAACCAATCAATTGGTACACTATTTGAATTGATACAATTAATCAGTATATATGATACAAGCGGTGAGAAGAGAATGGCAAACGTTGCCATTGTTATCATAATCGCATTTGACAACTGAACATTCAACTGAATTAAATCTGCCTTCTGCAGGTAGTTTCATGTGAAACTGAAACAGAAAAGTTCTAATGAACATCGAAACAGTAAATCAAGAAGCAGTGTACATGTAATGATGATAATTGCATGGTTGATGTTAAGTTAAAATATATTGATAAACTGGTTACAGTAACAAAATGAGTGATAATATATCTCACCGAAATAAACCGATATTTTTTTTCGGTTTAGTTCCGGTTTTCGTTCCGACCAAAATATTTTTTTTTTTTTTTCCTCCAGTTTTTGGTTCAGTTCTGGTTCGAAGCCCTGGTTACAACTGATGAGGTTTGGATATCATTATCTGACTGCAACAGATAGATTTCCTACCGAAAAATAAGGAAAAAGCAAGGCTTTAAATGTTGGTTCAAAGAAAACAAAGTAAGTTTAGATAATGGTTTTACGGTTATTACTATATTCACTTAATGCGGAAAACTTAAAATAAAGTAGAATGAATGTCAAAATTAATTTGGATCGCTATCGGACATATGTTTCAACACGTATTTTAAACGAAGAAATGCCATTCCTTTACCCAATCTTCATTGCATTAAGTGCCGAAAGATGAATGATTGGTTAGGGTGCCGGCCTTCGGTACCAGAGTTTGTTGGTTCGAATCTCACAGTGGCATGGATGTTCGTAGTCGTCCGAAATCGGCTTTAAGCTGTAGGTCCTGTCTCATTTGCCCTCGTGTTGCAAAAAGTAGACCGTAGCATTCCAAACCAAACTAAACTCATTGCATTAAGTGAGAAAAAGGTAAGAGGGGGTGCGCTGATGATCAGCGTTTAAGTGTTTTTCAGTATGGCAGGCGCGTGATGTAAAGCGTACAACTCTAATAATATGGTGTGTTGGTTGAAGGTGACTTATCTTATAATAAGGCACTTGTAAATACTGCATAAAGTGTTTCTGGATGGATAAAGTGTGTGTTTAACCCCTTCCCTGTTTTGCCCGTACGCCGTACGGGCAGAGCTTTCGGGCCTCTACTGATTTCCAGTACGGCTTACGGATAATCTGATTTCTATTTCGCTTGCACTGTTTCGGACATATTTTTTCCAATTTTAGTAACAAATTATTCGTATATATACGTATAGATTTCCAGTCAATGATAGATTGCAGTTTATTATATTTTCTACTCTGATTGGTTCAAAAGCGCTGGTTTTTTCGCATGTTTTGTACCAGAAGACGAATTGTTATCTTTCAGTGTATAGCTTTCTGGTTATATTATACTAAAGGACTAATAATTTTATTGATGTATGAGTTAAATAATATATTTTTACTTTTAAATAATGGATAATTCAGAGCGTATGGAGCTAATTTCTTGTGATTCGAACTGTGACTCGGAATCAGAAACTGAATTATCTGTAAATGATAGTAGCGAAAGTTTACTAGATGACCTGGATAGTAATGACTCTGATAGTAGTACAGATGGAATCAGTCAAGCAAGACAATTTTTTAAAATTAATTGTCATAATCCTTCGGATCCGCCTCCTAGATTTGCTTTCACTGGAATTCCAAAAATTAACTTGGATATCGATGAGACTAAAGGTAAACTTCAGTTCTATGATGCTTTCATAGAAAGAAAAAAAGTTGTAATAAATGCTTAAAAATATTAGAAATGTTAATTTTAATAACATATCTTTACTTAAAAATGTAAAATAAACAAAAAAAATGCAATAAAAAATGTGACATTTTTTTGATCGAATTCTGGAAAAAAATGAAACTGTCAAAGGGTTAAAAGAACCGCTGATTGGCCATTCTTAATATTAAGTGCCATCCAGATAAGTTACAAGCTGCTATATATACATCTAAATCTACTGCTCTATTTTTTGGGAAAAAGGGAAGAGAGAGGTAGAGAGAGAACAGGTACTGAAGTTATTATCTTTGAATAGATCCTACTCAAATTCCCTGACATGTCTCCTATAAATGTAATAATGCATTTGGATTTTTAAATCAAGATTTTTATACGTGACACCCCAAAGCATGGTTGGAGTCTAAAAATTGGGAAGTAAGAGGGGAACAAAATTAACCTTGATATTTTAAGAAAGGCTTTGTTATCTAGAAAATCAAGATGTGATAGGATAGTGCAACAAAAGGGATATCAGATTGAATACATTAGAAAATAAAATTCTTATATTAGCTTATATACATGTCTTTGCAAATCGTTACAAAAATGTACCCACACCCTCTGTATATCAAACAAAATGCTTTGGATAGTATTAATTATGATGAAATAATTGATAATTTTGAAGTATTAAAGAATAGAAAACAGAATTTTAAAAAAGTTTATTCATATTTATACACTTTTGTTAGACATTTAACAAAATATATCTAACTTTTTTATTTAATTATTAAA
>CM063504.1:151199906-151212406 GCA_032207245.1 Pardosa pseudoannulata | reverse complement strand
ATATCGGTGACAAATATAACACACTGTTGCATCAATTAATAGAGAAGGCTGTGAAATTTGGCATAAAAACACAGCGGTTTAAGGGCAACATAGATCATAATATACGTAGTTACAACTGTGATTCTCCATTATTAATAAACTAACATTTTTGTGGACAATCTTGCTTACGAGGTTTAATATTTTTATGAATATGAATACCTATAATAATGGTTCTAAAACTTTACATGGGAACGATTATTATCCAGACCGAAGGCTGGATGCGAAGCAGATAGTTATTATTATTATTATTATTATTATTATTATTATTATTATTATTATCATTTTTTTTTTTTTTTTTTTTTTTTTTTTTGTAAATTTAACTTTTTAAGAAGGATTGAACTTTCATCGTTTCTTTAAAAGGAATCTTAAAACCGATTCCGACACCCATTTGGCAAATAAACTACTTAGCCAGTGGGGAAAGGTTAGAGGAGAAATTTTTTTGGAAATAAATGTAATCATGTATATATAATACATGAACACATATACTTCTCATATCTATTTATATATAAAATATACGAAGCAAATGCTGTTTGAATATTCGATACTCTCGTAAATTTACGTTGAACTTTCAAACGACTATTTTATTCCATGATAGATGCGAACAATATATGTCGTTTTTGTAAAACGGCAGAGAGAATAGAAAATGTGCTTTTTCAATTTTGAAGGAAAACAGATGTCATAGAAACGGTGTTTTCTTATTCAATCCTGATCGGCATTTCCCAGACAATAATTTTTTCCCCCGTTTAGATAGGCATAAAGAATTTACTGCTATTGTTCAAAAATTCGATTTCAAGATGCGTGAATAAGAGTGGCGTTTACACCTTATTTCAGGATAATCATAAACAGGACACTGCAGAAAAATGGTGAAAATGGTTATTGAATGTAGAATATAGAGTTACATAATATTTAAACAACATGGAACCCAGACGGAAGCGGAAGTAGACACTTTTTTTTATGAAATATATGCCAAATAGCGTGTCTTTGAATCTGTAATATCTCTTGGCGTTTTATAAAACAATAACTATACACATGTATATTGTAAAATAACCACAGCGAAAACTTTCACATTATGATAAATGATATCCTGTTGTGGAAATGTTCGAGAATATAGAGCGGGAATATTCGAGTTTTTCAATTACCAATTTAAAAAAAAAAAAAACCACCTTTTATTAGATTTGCTATTGTCTGTAAAAGATGAATCCATTCAGAAAACTGGATTGCCATGGTTTTTTAATTTCTTCTAATATTTATCAAAGGGAACAGTGGGTTAAAAAAAACCTAAAAGAAAGTAACTATGAATTTTACTTTTATGAAAAGTAAAGGGATAAACGTATACTAAACTAAACTAAACACCTCGGCGTAACAGTCCCTAGGGAGCAGGGTCTTTTGCCAATTTCCGTTTCCGAGACCAGGGGCTCTGGGGTGCGAAGCATATATCCCGGTTAGGTAGTCAACCTTACGAGGAACTCCCAGTGTTTAGTTCTTATGTTTGGTCCTCAGTTTATCTACCCATTAAAAGGATGAAAGGCTGAGTCAACACTGCCCAGCCTGGGGAGATATACATATAGAAGACATTATTGCAATAGAAGATGACTTTGAAATATTACATTGTCTTTATGTTACCTTTAGTAATTTATTTAATTTTTTTAGTGTATCCAATATTATTAGATAGTCTGTGAGAAGCCTGGATATTCCAACTTTAAGCGGATAAAAACAAATAATCCCTTAAACACAAGCATACGTATATATGTGTCTGTGTGTAAGAAAGTATTAATTTATAAAACAAATCGCACTAAACAGTTTTAATCAAACTTTTTTTTAAAGAATAGGGCAGTTTAACATCATTAATAAAAGAAAAATAAAAAAATATTATCATGAAACATTGTATAAAAGAAATCGCATGCTTATCTACCTTTCCACAGAATTTTCGACCATGAAAATTAATTGAGAATTAAATTTAAAATTAGCTCAAATTATATATTTAATATTTAAATATTTCTCGGTATGTTCAATAACTAATTACTCGCAAAATATTCTAGTTTTAAAGGAAAAAGTTCTATTTTTCATACGATTTTTAAGTATTACATAGTTTACCAGCAATACCCCCCCACACACTATATATATATGTAATCTATTTTTTATAAAACTCCTTGACAAGGAGAAAGCTCAACAGCTAGCAGTGATAAAAATGCAGTCGGGCCAACATTGAAGAACACTGCACCAGTCTAATTGAAAACTTTATTCCAGAGCTGCTATGACGTACATCTTTCCTACTTCACGACAGACAAAGAAAAGCCACAGAGTTCACTCTGATCGAACAGAGGTGCACCCAAGAGCGATGACAGAAAGAATTTTCCCACAGAAAAAAGCTATAAGCGAATTAAATGCAATATCAGCAAAACGCGAAACCATTTGTCGGCGACAGTTGGGAAACGTGATGAATAGACAGAAAGTTTACAGTTTTAGGATACAAAGCTTTAGGAAGAATGTTAAGTGGAAAATACTCCATTGATTAAATTATTTAGAGGTTGAGAAAAAGATTTAAATGAATTAGAATGGGAGAGAAGAGGTTTTTAAGGGAATATTAAAGTTAAATAATTTTGATATATTACATACACACACATATATAACATATATATATATATATATATATATATATATATATATATATATATATATATATATATATATATATATATATATATATATATATATATATACCCACAAGTAATAAAATAAGTAATGAAATTATTTTAGTTTCAGCTAAAAATAAGCTAAATAATTCAGCTATAAATTATTATCGAGGAATTTACTAGAGTTTTTAAACTAACTAGATGATTGGATAAGCTTTATGGCCAACTGTTTGCTTTTGCATGATTATGTTTAAAACATATATCTAACAATGTTCAAGGATAATGTCCAAATCGCTGAGTTAGAAAAAAAAACATATTAATAAGTAAATACTTAGGAAATGCTTCTGCATCTTGTACAATTATTAAATCTCGTTAGATACATGATTTTTCGTTCTACCCACTCCTTTATTTTCTTATAACTATTACGGTTCTTATAGCTATTACGGAGTTGTAATGTTTTCAAAACCTAGGGATGAAAAAGAAAAAGAGGTTTCCGTTAAAACCAGACATGTGATCATATTAGGTATACAACACCGCGTGCGTTTGAACTTGGGATTTTTTTTTTAATTAGTGCATTTTAAAGTTGACTATTTGTTCTTTATTTAATTCTTTATTAGCTGTCTTGATCATAGCGTATGAAAGGAAGCTTACATTATTACGAGGCAATTCCGCAATCTGGTTTTTCTTTTCCACAACTGTCGCTTTCACAACAATCGAGAAAAATCAGAAATAAATATAAGCATATTAAGTGCTGTTCTTGATTTTCGTCTGCTGCAACGGCATGAAAAATAATTTTCGAAAAAGAACAAAAAACTTTTGTGTCGAGACATCTCTTTTTGAAGCTATCCAAGAAATTTGCGACTGCCTTATAACAGTTATTCCCTATTTCTGCATATCCAGATCGGGGTTATTTCTCTTTATCATAACTGCTGATACACATACAGCGATTTTGGCGAAGTTATTTCGGACAAAGTAGTAGTTATGGTAAAATTTGCATTAAGCGCTCCTTAAGTTTTTGTTTTTGTAATATATTTGTAATGTCCGTTCAGTATCATTACCATCTGAATACAGCGCAAACTTCAATGCTATAGTTCTTAAATATATTTATTCGTGTGATATTTTTAAGGGATCTAATATCATTTCAATGCGGAAAAGCCCCCTTTTTTAGTTTTCTATAACATAAAACATAAATTCATATGGATGAAATTTTTGCTGCATGTTAAACTTTTATTGATTACGTGCTATGAAAGCTTTATAACACTTGAACATCCAGAACTTTGCTTCTTTCTCTTCTAAGAATATCGATTGCTATATATAAATATGTATACATACACACATACACACATACACACACACACACACACACACACACACACACACACACACACACACACATATATATATATATATATATATATATATATATATATATATATATATATATATATATATATATATATAAGGAAAATTCTCAGGAGTTTTCAAATCTGAAGTCAAGGGCTAAAAATTCCCAGCGTCAGTTTGCATTCCGCTTTTTAACCCCTAACCTAAATTGACCACTAAAGCTACAGTTTACGCCCTCAAAGAAGGGGTCTGACCAATTATAACTCGACATGGCCCTAGCAGACAGTTTAGGAAATTTCCAAACAAAAAGGAGATGCACTCTGTCGGAGGCAGATTTTTCTAGAGATTTTCCAACAGATGTTGACCTGGTGTTAAGGGCCTTTTTACATATAACTTCATGCTAGCTCACCCCTCAGTTTGTTCTGTCCCTAAGATGAAGTAGGAACTCAACGTTATCTTAATAAAGGTCTTTAGCTAAAACGGGGTCATTTTTACGGGCCATGACTGCAACTACCCACCGTGAAGTCTGTCTTATTACACACACACACACACACACACACACACACACACACACATATATATATATATATATAACATGCATGTGTGTATTTCTATACACACACACGTACATATACGATACTTCTTTGGGAAAAACTCGCCCCACCTGACGTCACCTTTCGCCTCTTCCCATTGGCTTTTTCTTTCTGCTTCGTTGTCTTGGTAGCCTCTGATTGGCTGCTTCGGTGGCGCCTCACTGTCTGACATTTCGTTGTCCTCCCGTTCGTCCGTTCAATTCATCTTGGACATCTCAAGGCGTAGTCGAAGCGACAACCCTTTGTGGTGTAGTGTCAAAAACCTAGACAGAGTGTCGCCCTGCTTTGGGCTTTGACAAAACCCCTCTGTGAAGCCAATGGGGTGTAGCGATGTCATAGTATTCTTCAGAAATGGTGTCATCGATTTCATAACCGGAAGGTTGTGAGCTCGAGGGTCGAGCCGGCTAAAGATCCACCGCGTTTATTAATGCTAGCTGGGACATGTAAAATTGATTCGTGGTCACAATGTCCTCCAAGTTCCCAAAAGATACCCCTGGAAATGCTATGCCAAATCGGGGATCTTGCGCTTGGTCCCTGTTTTTGAATTATGAGGACCCTGAGGGGAACAATGTTGCTCGCGTCAGTAGGATTTCTTGAACTGCACGTATTCCTCGGGTGGTGATAAATGAGAAGAAGCTTTGCATTCATGTTAGGCACAAGGATGTATGTCTGTATTGCCATCTGCATTGGAAAAATATTCTATAGAAATGACTCGGACATTAATATCGGGTTGATTGTAGACGATTCCAGTTTTTAGCTCTGGTGTTTAGTTCACCATTCCATTGGTTTTAGTGGGCGATTCTAATAAAGTATGTTTCGTATATGAGAAAATAAGAAATGAGTTATTCAGATTTATTTCCTAAATTAACATAACTGCATTTGGCATATGGCTGAGATATGAGTTAAAGTACAATTTATTGCTTTTCAATCTTTCTAGGGATACTTTCTGCCAAGAGCTTGTATTTACGAAAAAATATATAAAGTTAATGAATTATCAAAAAATCGCAGTGGGAAGAAGCAAAAGGAACAATTGTATTAAATACTGGCAAAAATCTGATAATTATTACAAGAGATATATATTTATACATCTAAAAACATCCGTTTTTCAGATAATTTCCTAAGGTTTCTGTGATTTGTGTTGTGTTTTTCTTACATTTAGATCGATATTATATTGTAAGAACACATTCCTGATTTACAATGAAAAAAATCGTGTTCTGAAAGCTTGGAAAGCTAGTACCGTGGCCCCTTTTGGGGGGAAGTATGACGCTAACATCCCTTCTCCCCATTTCTCCCTCCGTTCCATCCCATATTCTCCCTCTCCTTAGCGGGAGGGAGAATTATTGCTTTTAGAAACCCCACTGCCATCTGATCTTTTTTCCCTTCTCTCCCTCTTCGTTGTTAATCACATCTGTAGCAGCCAACGGTTTCGCCAACTTCGCCAAGAAAACGAGTAAAACCGTCAAGTGTTTTCACCGTTTGTACCTGTTTTTATACTTCTCGTTCATTTATTATATGACAACAAAAATATCATTTTATTATTGTTATAAGTAGTGTTCTTGATTAGGCATAAAAATAATTTGTTCAGCTCAAGGACGTAGCGAGATAATTTCTAAATATGGTGGGGTCTGGAAAGTCCCCTTTAACTCATCTGAAAATTAATACAGCAATTCTTACATATATAATGTATGTATACAGCAAATCTGAGGGAGGTTGTATTAACCCTACAGCTGCCCTTCTTGCTAAGCCACAGGTTTATCATATTTTTATTCCTGAAAAATTAAGGAGACACAAGAGGCTGTAATGGCTGAAAAACAGGGGCAGCTTTAGGCATCTGGGCGATTCGTTTGATATATTCTTCAGCGCCCTTTATTTCTTATAATTAACTAACTGCTTGTGTTTTTAAATGTATTTCAGTATTTTCCCCAGACTTATTGATTGTTATTCTCTGAACTGCAATAAATGTAGTATGTCTGTTGTGTAGTTTAGGCCGATACGATGCATTATTTTGCTACTTGAGGACCTACACCTTAAAGCCAATTCTGACTGATTACGAACATTACTGTCAGCAGCGAAATTCGGACCTGAGAAGTCCGTTACCGAAAGGTAAACATACATATGGCTCTCCTTTGGCAATTCATTATGCATAAGAGGTCTCAAATAGTAATAAATTTATCGTCAGAATACATTCCATTCATAGTCTTATTGATAAACACAATGGGATTCTTTTCAAGTAGATTAAAATCGAGTTTGTTCACTTATGCCTCATTCTACTTCTTTCAAAACATGGTTCCCATTCTAATGCGAGAGTGGGTGGTCCTTTGTGCAATCTTATATTATAGTAAATAGCAATGGTCAAATTGGTGGTTTGTCTGCAGAAGCCCTGTAAATATTTTATTTTCCTTTAAAATGGAGTGTTGTCAAGCACAAAGCAGTGAGAAGTATTGTAGAATGGTTATATATTTTTTAAATTATGGAAAAACCATTGATTTAAAAGAATATATTTCTAGCATATTTATACTTATATAACCATTAATAAGTGAGAGTAACTTAAAGTAAATAGTAAAAATACAAATAGTTTATCTGTGTTATTTTTATCATTATAAAAGAATTTTTTAAGGTTAGATGATACTTAAGGTATACTTAAGGATGCTTAAGGATGATATGTTTTCGAAGTTAAAACTGTCTATTATTTCCTTGGAATAGATCCGCGGTACCTCAGTCAGCAAAGATAGCGCTCTCGTAACTGAAAGGTTGTGGGTTCGGGGCTGGAGCCGGCCTAACATACGCCGTGTTCGCTAAAGGTGACTGGGGCACATAAAAGATGTTCATGGTCACAAAGTCCCCCGAGTTCTCAAGCGATACTTCTGGGGGTGGCAGGTCAAGCCTGGGGTCTTTTGCTTGGTCCCAGCTTCTAAATTACGAGGACCCAGTGGGGGTAATTTTACTCGCGGCCGTAGCATACTTTAAGATCCACGTGCTCCAGCGTGGTGCTAAATGGTTAACAGTTTTGCAGCCCTATATTGATATAAAGACATATAGTAACTGTATTGCCAGCTGCGTTAGGAAAAAAAGTATTGTTCTTTCCTTGTGGGAAATTTAGCCCTTAAATGCCCCTTATTGCCTTTTGGCAACATAACCAATTTAGTCTTCTAAAATACAATTATTGAAATACATTACAGCATAATTGTTCGTAATCATAAAGTTTTTTAAAGTAATCGGAGCGGTGTTGTACTCCCCGTTTCAATACTTTCAATGCAGAAGCTGTTGCACTCCGTATTTTTATTTTGTTTGTCTCTAGTAAGTTGATTACGATTTTTCAAAATTTTGCCCAATAGAAACTGAGAAATTTGTAACTGCCCTGATTCATTTTTGGTAAACTTAATGTCCAAAAATGTCCATCTTTTGTTTTAATGTTAAATCACTTCGCTTTCAGGCTTCTATATCGACAAGCTGCATGTAAGAGAGCAAGGCATAAAATGTGAATACGCTCATTCTCATTTCCAATAAGAATGTGTGTCTTTCTGCTTATTTCACAGCCATTGACCAAAAACAGGGTGTGTGTATTACAATCATATACAATTATTATAATATATTACAATTATAATTTTTTATTAAGTTCCACGTATTTTTCTTTATTTCATTCGTCCCGGGTGGTGCTAAATGTTCGCAGGATAATGTCTGTATCACTTGCTGCGTTGGAAAAAAAAATTTCCTAGGAATAACACACTTTCATCCGTAAAATAAGTTATTCACTGGTATTCTGAATAAATAATTGTGATTGATATACATAAGTTAGTATTAAAAAATTAAAAATAAGCTTGTATGATATTAACAATATTTGGTTTTGAACCAAAGATTGTTAATGCTACATCTCTTAGAAATGCCTATAATTATCAAGATAATTAGAGACAAAACCTATAAGTGTTTTGTCTCTAAAATGGTTATTGACAAAATGTTTTAAGATTAAGTAAAAAAGAAAAAAAACAATATTGAAGGCCATTTAAATTACATATAAAAACTCAATAAAGAGTAGTAGAAAAAGCAGAATGTTTTGAGAATTTTAATAATACTTATATAGTGAATGAAACTGTCACATCACTTTTAAAATATCCTAATAATCTAGTTTGAACCGGAATGTACCCATTCTGACAAGTGGAGTTAAATGTCAGTGTAATTCTAATCCAAATGTTCACTGCAGAAAACATCTGTTTGCTTTTATAGGATGAGACAAGCATAGTGCTTTCTCTGCATAAGGTACCAAATTTGGGAAATTCGATTTCCAGAAAATCTTGTAAAACTGTAGTTTAGAGTGAATGAAACTACTTTTTGAGGTAATTGAGCAAATTCGTAAACCGTGAGCTGCAATTCTTCTTTCAAAATCTTACTTCTATTTAATTTCAAGTTAAATATAATGTGGTGTAATTTAAAAATTTCAAACATATTAATAAGGTGTGTTCCACTTCTACTTCCTTGTACGAAATAAGGAATCCTGAATCTAGAAAAATTCTGGTATTCAGATTTCAATGGAATTCCGACCATGACTGAATCCATGTTGCTTAGTTTCAAAATATTACTTCTGTTTAATTTCAAGTTAAATATAATGTGGTGTAATTTAAAAATTTCAAACATATCAATAAGGTGTGTTCCACTTCTACTTCCTTGTACGAAATAAGGAATCCTGAATCTCGAAAACTTTTGATCTCTTCAGATTTCAATGGAATTCCGACCATGATTGAATCCATGTTGCTTAGTTTCGTCTTTATGTTTGTATACACATAGTAGGAAGTTTTAACTTTTTAACTTTAAATCATCTTGGTTATTCCTGAATGAATTTTGACCATTTTGATGTTTTCTGTACATACATGTGACAAAACGTATCTCTTGTTGCCCCAAAACAATTTTTTTAATGTAGTAGGCAGAACAGACAACTATCCTTACGCCTTACAGAGATTATCCGATCTCGGTTATGAAGCTGTGGTTCATTTAGCACCACCGAATGTGTAGCCCGTGTAGCTTGAATGCTACGGACGCGATTAACTTAGTTTATAACAGAGACCAAGTAGAAGACCCCCACCTACTACTTTCAAGCAGAAGACTACCCTGGCTTACCATCTCCAAAAGAAACGTTTGAACTTGGAAGAAATTTTTTTTACTATAGTTTTAAAATCCTTTGCGAGCGATTTAAAAAAGTCGTAAATGTTAAAAACGGAAAAACCCGCCATGAAATGTTATTTTATATGATCCTTAAAAACAAGTCGTGCACTTGTCCAATTTACTGCTTCCAGCATCGCTATGTACTATAGCAATCCAATATTCTACAGTACTTCTTCTGATTGACTTTAAACAGCAACACCTTAATATATTTTTATTTTATGTTCGTTTCTGTTAAAAATCGAACTATACATATTTATGCAGCGAAAAACAATCATTCTTGCAGTCGTTCGGTATTATTCTGACCTATTCGTCTCAACCTTCTTAAAAATATAATTCTTCTAATACTAGTGCACTTGTTCGAACCTTGTGTAGATCCGATAGGGATCCCAGCCATTAGTGTCAATTTAGCAAGAAGATTAAGATCTCCAAACGTTCTATGAGTTAGAAAAATCAATTAAGGAATTTTGATTTGGTTTGGAGTGCTACGGTCTGCTTTTTGCAATACGAGGCATAACGAGACCGGGACCTACAGCTTAAAGCTGATTCCGAACGGCTACGAACATTCTTGCCACTGTGGGATTCGCACCAATGAACTCGGGTACCGAAGGCCAGCACCGTAATCAATCGGCCATCGTTCAACCAAGATTTTTTTGGAAATGTGTACTAAAAAGCAAAATTTATAAAACAAAATAAGTATATAGTTTAGTGCCGATTTTTGGATCGACATATAATGTTGAAGCTTTCTACTCTACGATGAAATTTATTAAATCTCATCTCCGTTCAAAGTTGACTAACCAGCATTTAAAAGAATTAATAAATTAAGTTTCTAACTATCAATCTGATTATAAAAAATTAGTTTCTTAACACATTGAAGACGGGAGGTGGGAATTCCAGTCTTTTATTTTTTAACTGTTGGCGACAGATGACGGAAATTCCCGTTTTTCAGATTTTTTTTTATCACTTTAACAAAAAATGTGTGGCTGAGGTTGGACACTTTTCAGCGCATAACGTCTTCAATTTGTTAACACTACAATTATATTTACCTTGTAGTAAGGAAGAGAAAATAAACATTTTTGATAAATATGTAAAAACTATTAAAATAAATAAATACATTATGATTATGAATTTTTATACTGTCAAAAACTTTGGGCGTGGCTTCCAAGATTTTCAGATAGGTAAATTTGGCTGTTGCTTCAAAAAGTCTGGGCCTCTATGTTATTTTTAATTACGGCCAATATTGTATCCCTTTACATTTATAACTTCACGTGCACATAGTTTGAAAGCTGCTGATCTAACACACATGTTTGAGTAATGGATTTACATATATAAAGATAGACATAGGTGATTACAATATTTCTCAAAATTTTAAACTTTAAATACAAAAATTTAAAAAGTTTTGCATATTTATTGCCGATTAGTTAGCATAATTCATTGTTCATTTTTGGAACGAAGAATGATGTTGAAATATTTTCTCTACTATGAGATTTATTAAGTTCCTAAAAATTGACAAACCAGCTACTACAAGAATAAATAACAATTTTTTTTCATTGTAAAATATATATATCGGATGGACGGGTTTCCACTTCATTAGAGGGACGGGATAAACTGAAAGATCAGTTAGCATGAAGAATCTAAATAAAAAGCTAAGTAAAAATCTGAGTAAGGATCTAAGTAAAAATATATATCGGATGGACGGGTTCACACTTCATTATATTGACGGAATAAACTGAGAGATCAGTTAGCGGGAAAAAGCTAAGTAAAAATCTGAGTAAGGATCTAATAAAAATATAAGTAAAAATCTGTCTCCGATAGCGTGCATCTCCTTTTTGTTCAGAATTTCCTAAATTGGCCACTAGGGCACTATAAAGTTTTAATTGGTTAGACGCCTTTTCCGAGGGCGTGAACTGAGGTCCTAATAGTCAGTTTAGATTAAGAGATAAACAGATGGAAAGCAAAGAAAGAAACTCGGGGATTTTGCACTTGACTTTAGATTTGAATACCCATGTGAATTTTCTCCTGCCGTAATGAAGGCTTTGGCAAAAATTTAATGCTGCATGATTGAAATAGCACATTACGGAAGTTTTCTGACAGTATATTCCTTAAGGAGCTATCTTTAGAATTTTATACAAAATCTCTTCGTTTGATTACCGATTTAGTTTACGTTTTCCCTTACATATATATAGATAATCTCTAGTTTATATATAGTAAATATATATAAATATATAGAGAGCAAAGCGACTCTGAAGATCTCTTGTTCCCGTTAACAAGTGTTTTTCTGCTTCCAACTTAAATCCCCCTGATTTGCTTTTCGTGAAAACAGTTCCGCTAAACTTCCTATCAAAGTAAACATCGTGCGTCACTCATCCTTGACCCTCATATTTTGCGAGTTCACTCAACTCGATTGTTAACGCTCCCGCTATTGTTTTCATTTTAAAACACACACACGTCTAAAAGCCGAGCAATTATTTCGATATTTCTTTGGCCGCCAATAATAACAATAAAAAATATATCCCATATTTTTCCCTTCCTCGATCCCCCTCATGGGAGAAGATACTCGAAAGGGGCCTGTCCGTTTCTTGCCTCGATCTCCATTTTTCTTCCTTTATTATTCTTTTGTGCCTCCATTCAGGTCATCCAAAAATCCGGTTGATACGAAACTCTCACGCTCTCGCTTGCAAAACTCTCGTCTGCGCCCGTTTTATTTTCTTTCTGTCTCTCTCAGGTGGGCTCCTTTAAG
>CM063504.1:151189906-151192406 GCA_032207245.1 Pardosa pseudoannulata | reverse complement strand
GCCAAAAGGTATATATGGGTTTTTACAGTGGTGTGGTTCGCTAGTGAAACAGCAAATGAGAATATTAATAAGTAGTCACATGATGACGCTTGAGAAACGAAATTAAATATTAAAAAAAATTATATAAGCATAGTTGAGGTAAGCAGAAATTAATTTTGGTGTAGGCGAAGTCGCCAAGGTTATTACAACCAAAACGAAACCAAAGACATTTCGCCAAACGTTGTAATTTTAGGGATAGAATCAGATCACTGAAAATTTCTTTTAAAGTACAATTATAATTAAGTTAGTTAATTTTGAGTTAAAATAACATTTCATACATAATTAAGTAAAATCCTTTGTTTGTATACATGTATGTATGTTTATTTGCTATGCATTCTGAAATGGCTTGATAAAACTTTATGATATTTTATATGATGATTCAGGTAAACTCTAAAAAATATTTAGACATGTCAGAACATTCCTAAAATAAGGCCATAATTAAAGTAGAACACTTTTTTGACACCCATTGCACTTGGTCGTATAGTAAGTGTACTATTAGATATAATTTTCTTTTAATAACGTCATAAAAATATTAAAACCCCTTAATTCCTTTGATAACATTTAAAAATATTTTGAAGGTAATAAATGTTCGGAGCTTTTTGATTAGATTAACTTTAGTTAATAAATTCTACCTGATATTATACGACATATAAATATATGTATGCACATATACACACCTTGCCTGTATATACATCTATAACAAGCAAAGCTTTTAAAGAAATCGACTTTAAAAAGATTAACTTCTTTTATTCGTAACAATCATTAAAAAGGTAGTTTTTTTTATCAGACACAAGGAAATCATTGTAACAACCGATAAAATATAAAAATGTAATTAAAATATATTTTTATACCAACAGAATATTACTCGCTAGGCTTTCAAGGAAAAAAAAACAGACAAAGTCGACGGATTTCGTAAAATAAAGTTATATGACAAATTAATAAAAACTAGGGAAAGGATTAAGTAAATAAAACTTAATTAAATAATTTAACATTGGTTAAAGCGTTTTAACCATTACGAAACGAACGTGGAAAAACACGCTGCTGTTCATTAAATACGGATTCTATTAAAATCCTTATTTCTTTTTTCTCTACTATTTTGCTGTTTTCTAATACTTGGTCTGGTTAGTTAAACTGATTATAAGTAATATTTCATTACATGGATTTTATGTTGAGATTATTTATTTATTTATTTATTTATTTTGCAAGTTTAGTGTATTATTTGTAGCTTTTTTTTAAAATTTAGATTTGGCTTGGAGCAGCATGGATCTACTGTTTTTGCAATACGAGAACTAGCGAGACTATTTAAAGTCGATACCGTATGGCTACGAAAATTTATGCTGGACGTGAAATTCGAACCAACGAACGCCGGTACCGTAGATCAGAACTTTACTCTTTCTGTCATTTTTTATTATATATAAATTAGCCACTTCAGTAAAAATAATAAAGTTTATATTATATTAAACCTCTTTCTGTACTAATACAATATTCTTCCCAAGTCTTTTAATAAAAAACAAATAACAGGCAAATGCCACAAGTTATGTAAAATAAATTATGACAAATTAATAAAATCTATGAAGTAAATAAAATTATTTTCCCTAGTGTTTAATAATAGTTTCCCAAGTTGTAGTTTTCCCTAGGGTTTCCCCTAGGATTTAGCAAATGAAATTTATTAAATAATTTAACATTGATGTGAGCGTTTTAATTATTTATTTTTTTTAAACAAAGAACACCGGTACCGAAGATCAGACTTTTACTCTTTCCGTCATTTTTTTATTATATATAAATTAGCCGCTTCAGTAAAAATAATAAAGGTTATATTATGTTAAAACCTCTTTTTGCACAAATAGAATATTTCTCTCAAGTCTTTCAATAAAACACAAATAACAGGCAAATTCTACAGATTACGTAAAATAAAATTATGACAAATTATCAAAATCTAGGGGAAGTAAATAAAATTATTTTCCCTAGGGTTTAGTAATAGTTTCCCAAGGGTTTAGTTTTCCCTAGGGTTTCCTCTCTGATTTAGTAAATAAAATTTATTAAGTAGTTTAACATTAATGAAAGATTTTTATTTATTTATTTTTTCGAAGTAAAAAAAGCAGGTACCGAAGAGCAGAGCTTCATTCTTTTCGGTCATTATTTTTATTATATATAAATTAGCTGCTTCAGTAAAAATAATAAAGCTTATATTGTATTAGAACCTCTTTTTGCACAAATAGAATATTTCTCGCAAGGCTTTCAATAAAAAACAAATAACAGGCAAATGCGACAGATTAAGTAAAGTAAAATTATGACAAATTAATAAAATCTATGGGAAGTAAATAAAATTACTTTCCCTAGTGTTTAGTAATAGTTTCCCAAGGATGTAGTTTTCCCTAGGGTTTTTCATAAGATTTAGCAAATGGAATTTATTAAATAATTTAACATTAATGAAAGCTTTTTATTTATTTTTTTTTTCGAA
>CM063504.1:151179906-151184906 GCA_032207245.1 Pardosa pseudoannulata | reverse complement strand
CCTGATGGTTCAGCTGTAATCTGATATTATTATATTATGTTTAATATTTTATGTGTTCGTAATCTGTCTAAAATAGATGTGTTTCAATTTTAATCACTGCAGTGAGATTTCTTGTCACTGAGACTGTTTTCTAAAAAAAAAAAAAAGAACCCACAGTATCTGCTCCTGTAAAAGTAGACGAGCAGGTATGGAAGCTGCATGCATGTTTCGTTATTTATAATTTGGATCATTGCTTAAAGTTGATCACGAACTACTACAGACAACCGTCTCAGCAGTGGGATTCGAACTCCTGTACCGAATTTCGGAACTTCGTTACCGAAAAGAAGTGCACTGGCATTGGACTGTAGCCAAGTAAACAGATTTAAAAATTCGGTATTTAGAGTTAACCAGAATTAGTATTAACTAATGAGAATATTTTCGTGTTCATCAACGGTATGTCATTGTGTGAAATTTGAATCTCTAATCTACTTGATAATACAAGCAAACACATGTATAGAAGCATTCATATGGTATATAAACTTTCATGCATACTCGTTTTTTCGTTATACGCACCATTAAACCATGTTTATAAACATGAGCAAAAGCCGAATGGATAGTTCTCTTCTGTACCGGAATTCCTGCTAGCAAGGATATTCTTGGCTATTCGGAATCGACTTTCAGCAGTAGGTACTGATCTCATTATCTCTCGGGTAGCAAAAAAGTAGATCTAACGCTTCCAGTCAATCAATATACATGAATAAGCACTAGAATATATACATAAATACACCTACATCTTGATAAAAGTGTCTTCAATGTCATTTATAAACTTTTTAATCGAATGGCTATATTTATGGCATAAAATAAAGAGGAAGTATCACTAAAGAATTCGATCCGGTGATTGGGATAGATAGATATCTGTGTTTTAGGATCCCCTTAAAGGCCAACTGCAACAAGAAATGCAATCGTCTTTATTTTTGTGTTTTAGGTTTCATTGACCCTAATCCCTCTCGAAGTGCGTCTCTAGTTTCCGAAATGCTTTCAAACGTCCTCATTATTAGATTGGTCCTGTTTCTCGTTTCACGCACAAAGGCAGAAAATAATATCGCGATTGTGGAGATGTATCAATTTGAGTGATACTTTTTTGACAGAAGCTTTTTTTTCGCGACAGCTGTTTCAGGCTCACACAATAGTGCGCCCCTTGTTTCGCTACACAGCCGTGATTCTGGGGATTGTTTTTCACAATCCGTGAACTTCATAACCTATCGGGTAGAAGGGAAGATAAAGCGATCGAGTACACTGAAGTTTTAGTGAACAATTTATATAAAATATGGTGTGCTTCATGTCCCAATTTTCAATATGCTTTGCGCATTCAACACTCTCGCTCACATGAAACTTCCATGAGGATCCCAATTTAAACAAGAAAAATTGTTTCAAATAACTCTTTCGACATATCTTTAGTGATACTTCTTATACCTCATATGTAGCTTTAATTTCGATTTATCTCTCGATGACAAACGGTAACCCAAGATCGAAATGTCGGTATTTCAAAGTTTTCGAGGAAACTAATTGTGTTTATGTTTGATTTTTGTATCTTTACTAATACTAAATTGAAATTACAGTACCACTTACGTGTATATTATAATGACTGTATAGCCAATTTGGAGCAGCTGGATTACTTGGCATTCTTCCAAGTTGAGGATGAAACAAATCACGTCTTATAGAGTTGGAGAATAAGAAATTGGGGCTATCGCAATTGTTGAAGCCAGCAGTCAGTCAGTTTGCCGTATTGTAGTGTGAATGTGCCAGTTGTTTTCCATGCGTTGGATGTGCCGTATTCCACTGTGGTTAAAATCTTAAGACGGATTTTAGATTTTTATTCTTATAAAACCAAGACGGTAAACCAATTGCAAGACGGTGATTCATAGCCGCTTCTGTTCTTTGCTTTTGGCAGGCATGCAAAAGGGTATCTCACAATCAAGTAGGCGCAGTACTTTATCCATGCACTCAGTTCTTTGTTCGAATGGTGGTTGATGTCACTTGTCTATGGAACATCGCGAATGTGAGAATAACAGTGATAACTTGAATGCTTCATTAATCAGAATTAAGGCATATCATGTTTTTCTTTAAGTAACAGTACGATTTTAGCTATAGTTCATTACTGTACCATTTATGTGTATATCATAATGACTCTATAGCCAATTTGAATCAGCTGGATCACTTGGCATTCTTCCAGGTTGAGGACGAAAGCAAATCGCGTTTAATAGTCGAAATTGGAGTTATTGCAATCTTTCAAGCCAGTAGTCAGTCAGCTGCCGCATTGTAGTGTGAATGTGCCAGTTGTTTTCCATGCGTTGGATGTGCCGTATTCCACTGTGGTTAAAATCTTTAAACTGATTTTAGATTTTTATTCCTATAAAACCAAGTCGGTAAACCAATTACAGGACGGTGATTCATAACCGCTTCTGGTATTTGCTTTCGGTAGGCATGCAAAAGGTTTTCACACAATCAAGTACGCGGCAGTACGCGGTCCATACGTTCTGTTCTTTGCTCGAATGGTGGCGGATGTCACTTCTCCATGGAACACTGTGGACGTGAGCAGTAGCGTACGCAGAATTTTTTCAAGGGGGAGGTTCATAATTTTCAAGGGGGGGGTTCATAATTCAAAAAAATAATAGCCCTCATAATTTCTACTAAAATATTTCTTTTTGTCATTTTGTCTGAGCTCAAGGGGGCTGTTTAAACCCCTAACACCCCCCTTGCGTACGCCCCTGGAAGTGAAAATAATAGTGATAACTTGAATACTACATTAATCAAAATTAATGCATATCATATTTTTTCTTCAGATAACAGTTCGATTTTCGCTATAGTTCGATTTTACGTCCTGTCAAAAATCTAAAAATATTTAAATCCTCAATTCTAAAGAAAAGTCATTATTGCGTCGTATTCTTAATTAAATAACAAAGACTGGCCATTTTAGTGATTAAACATGAAATTGCTGATCAAATCAAATTTAAAGATGATATAAAAAAGTTAGAAGAACTAAAAGTGACAAAAATAAATATTTCTTGGGATTTAATTGTAGTTAATGTTATATTTGTTTGATTGCTTTGACTTTGCTTGATTTTGCAACGATACATTACTTTTTAACACATTATATGCGGGACACATACTAGTACGTTTTCTGACGATTGATACTTGAGCGCGGATCACGTACTAGTACGGGATAGTGTAACAATGTGGTTTGTGGGTACAAAAATAACGGTATCTACAGGACAACGAAGCTGAATGTTCTTGTCTTTCTTTTTTTTATAATGCAAAATTTTTATATATAACATAATTAAAAAAAATTTAAATTATATACTACTATTTCTATTTGATTTTTCACATTTACGATACTATTATAAATTTATCCACTAAAAATATATTTTTGTTTACAAAAATCTTATGGTTGCTATTTATATATTTCTATTTATATATTTGTTTATATATTTTAATAAAAATACGAAAAGTTTGTTAAAAAATTAAACAATTTTCGATCGATTGAGATTTAACTGAATAACTAAATTTACGCACAAAACGCCCGCTCCCGGTACAATTTTGCTGCGATATGTACCCGCCAACAATGTGTTGAGATCACTAAATATGTAAAAAATGTCTGTAGGTGATTAAGCTTGTGGCTAGGTAGAGGCATCTATTAATTTGTACTGTTTCGCCTTACTTGATTATCATTTTTAAATTATAAGTTATTTAAATATATAAATAAACGAGTTTAGTGCAGTTAAACAATTCGATTTTAATTTCAAATAAAAAAAATATCTTTAAAAGGTTATATTTAAGGAACGGCAATGTTTCTGAACTGACGTAATCATTAAAATTGTTGATAGATACATAAAACTACGGTGACTATTGTCGGAGAAAATAAAGGACATATCGAAAAAAATAAGAATAAAATACCTTTATAAAAATAGTAGTTCAATAAAAGTAGCTTACAACAATCCATACATTCAAAATTTTAAACAATATTAATTATTACATATACAATTAATAAAATTTAAATAACATTAATTTGATATTTTTCTGTAGAATTTTTTAAATGGTGCTAAATAATAGTTGTATTTGACGTTATTATTTATTATTTATTTATTTTTTGAAAAATGGAAATTCTTCTTGTAGTGTTGGATTTAAAAATACATTTTATTTGGGGTGCCATGATAAATTGTCTACAAAATATAAATTTATGTAATAGCTAAATATGAGAAATTACAAATAGAATCTAAAAAACTCGCATAAAGTTCTTGTGTAACTAATTGGCGTTATGCTAAAGTAAACTGATGCTAGGTCTACGTGTGTAATGTCCAAAGGAATGAAGTCTTTTCAGTATTGCTAATTTAAGACAAATAGCCGAACGATGGTCGATTGGTTAGGGTGCTGGCCTTCGGTACCGGAGTTCGTGAGTTCGAATCCTACAGTGGCATGGATGTTCGTAGCCGTTCGGAATCGGCTTTAAGCTGTAGGCCCCGGTCTCATTAGCCCTCGTGTTGCAAAAAGTAGACCGTAGCACTCCAAACCAAACCAAACCTAAGACAAAATTGTAGTTGGTTGGTCAAGAGCATTACGATATATTTTTTGACTACATGAGACTAATGAAACCAGGACCTACTGCTTAAAGTCAATTCCAAGCGGCTACAAACATCTTTGGAAATAATGGGATACAAAACCGTTACCGAAGATCAACGCGTTAACCAATTATCAGTGACACAAAAATTTCAGTTCATGATACGATGACCTTACTGGTCATGATGTAACATGACATCGTACTTGAAAGAAACTAGTTCACTACGTTAATAATTTAAATATTTTTAAACTTTACCAAGACGCTTCCAAATACATTGGACTCCACTTAATGTGATAGCGGTTAATGTTATCAATCGCTTATTTTTTATCAAAATCACTTGGTCCCGATTTCTACTATTCATTTGTGCGTTAAAATTATCGCTTTATGTGATCATTACATCGGTTAA
>CM063504.1:151157406-151172406 GCA_032207245.1 Pardosa pseudoannulata | reverse complement strand
GAAAGAATTTCTATCTTTTTAAGATTGTTTTTGAGGTATAATTAGTAACTACCTCCACTGTTCCGACTTGTAATGAGTCTTCATTTCTAATTCGAACTAAGGGGTATAAGAACTATTGAAGTGTCGAAAATTGAACAGAAAACAGATTACTCGGCAATTACAAAAAATTAAGATTGATTTCGAGTGATAATTTTGGTTTTCGTGAGTCGCCCAGAAGTCAAAGCGATTGAATTTATTTTTTAATGTTTCATAAATTTGTAAATTTAAATGGAATAAATAATTTTAATTTTTAAAGAGTCTCAGAGCGGTAGCCGGGATTAATTTTAGAATGGAGGGGGACTGAAACTGGACTGAATTTTTCCCAATGTATCAGTATTTCCTAACTAAAAGAATATAAAATTTTTAGTAAAAGAATAAAAAAACATATATTAAATTTTCTATATTGAATATTAATATTAATAATTGTATTTAAATTTTATAAAATTTAATATACATATATATCTGGAAGCTGATGCCTTCTGTAATATGCTTCACTAAACATATAAAGCATTTTGGAACACAAATACTGAAATTAAAAAAGCAGATAGAAATTTAAAAAACTTTAATTTTTAATTTAAATTTTTTAATCTAAAATTAATTTTTGGTTAGGTATGCTGTTACAGAAATTTGTAATTGAACTTGCATTTATATTTTAAAGCTAAAAAGCAGTACAGTAAACTCCAGAAATTTTTAAATTTTATATTAGGGGGTGGTCGAGCGCAACTGGGTTAAACCCTCTCTTATGGCTGTAGTCTTCAAGAGTTTGAATTCACCTTTCGGGACTTTAAGAATTTAATCGTTACTTTGGTTTGGTTTGAAGCTCTACGGTCTACTTTTTGCAACACGAGGGCTAATGAGACCGGGACCTACTGTTTAAAGCCGATTCCGAACGGCTACGAACATCCATGCCACAGTGGGATTTGAACCCACGAACTAATCGTTACTTTGACAATAGTGTTTATTGAGATTTTTAATAAATCGAGTTTTAATGTTTAAAAAATAATGTATGAAATAACAATCTTTCCACTGACATTCCGCACTAGTTTTTAAATACCTCATGGACTGACATAAAAAATTTTCTATAACGAATATATAATATTCATTATTTGTAAAAAAAACTATTTTTATAATGAGTTTTTATTATATTTTTACCTTCTTATAGGATATATAAATTAAGGCTGTTTTGAAGTGGTAATTTCACTACTTATATATGAGCCACTCTGATACCAACTCGGTTAAGTTTATTTATTCAGATATTCGTAAGTTTAAATGGAATAAATAACATTAATTGCCATAGTTGATAACATCATACCAATGTAAATCGGTTTGGCTGTAGATGTCGCTTGTTGTCAATTTTACTTTTCTTTTTAACCCTTAAATGCCAGAATTTTAAAAACTAATTAATTATTTTTATTTCCTTTTTATATAAATAATGGGAAAATACTTTAAAAAATCCCATTTTGTTTTAAGTGTAGTTTACAATTTACAAAATGGTTTGTTGCCAATCGGCAACACTGGGCTTTAATTAAAAAATTAATTTTTCATAATATCAAACACACATGAATTTTAATAATTATGATAAAGAATTTCAGCAAAATGTTTTTAAAAGTAATTAATTCTTATTATAAATACAAATTTTATTGCCAAATATTACAAAAATCAATGTGGAATAGAAAATAAATTGTTTATTTTATGATAGTTGATGATATGAGTACAAATTATCCACAAAAGTCCTTGTCCAAACCTTTGAGGATGTCATAAATTTGTATCTACATTTAAAAAAATAAATTAGAATTATACTAAACAATAAATACTAAACAATAAAGTACTTGTATCCACAAAAGTCATTGGAGTCACTGTAGTTCAGTCGGTAAAAGCAACGATCTCTTGACTGAAGGTTGAGGGTTCGGAACCCGAGCCGGCCTAAGATCCGCCATGTTCGTTAAAGGCAATGACTGGGCAATTAAAAAAGGTTCGGGGTTACAATGTCCTCCAAGTTCTCAATGAATACCTCTGGGGGTGGCAGACCAAGTCTATGGGTCCTCTGCTTGGTCCCTGCTTAAAAATTACGAGGACCTACTTGAGCGAAGTCGTTCTTTCGCCTTAATGGTGCTCATTAAAACGAAAGGCGCACCCCTTGGCCTTAATACGAGTGCCTACAGGCTCAATCGTTCTTGGTTTGTCCAAGTGGCATGAAAAACAACAAGAAAAGCCATTGTCACAATCTTTGAGGATGTCATAAAGCTGACTGTATATACATTAAAAAATAAATTACAATTATAAACTACTAAAAAATAAACTACTTGTATCCACAAAAGCCTTTGTCACAATCTTTGAGGATGGCATAAAGCTGACAGAATATGCATTAAAAATATCTACAATTATAAACTACTAAAAAATGAGCTATTTGTATCCATAAAAGCCTTTGTCACAATCTTTGATAATGGCTAAAGCTGACTGTATATACATTAAAATAAATTACAATTATAAGCAACTAAAAAATGAACTACTTGTATCCACAGAAGCTTTTGTAACAATCTTTAAGGATGGCATAAATCTGACTGCCTATACATTAAAAAAATAAATTACAATTATAAGCTACTACAAAATGAACTACTTGTATCCACAAAAGCCTTTGTCACAATTTTGAAGATGGCATAAAGCTGACTGTATATACATTAGAAAAAATCTACAATTATAAACTACTACAAAAATAAACTATTTCTATTGAATATAGAATAAAATAGAACCAACACTGCTTATTATCCTCTAATCTTAATGGAACCTTATGCCTGTTGTTGCCAATTGGCAACAAATAGAAAAATCTTAATTAATTAATTTCAGCAAATATTTTACTGTGAAATATCCAAAGAAAGTCATAAATATGGGCTACATACGTTACCTTTTCATGCAATAATTTTTACTGAAACATTTAAGAAAAAAAGTGTATTTTCTAGCTTAAAAAATGCAGCAAACACATGAACGAATAAATCTATTTTGTTAAAAGAAGTAAAGTTGCCATCTACATGTTGAAAATTTGTTTAGCATGTCTTCAGCATGTTTTTTATTTGCAACATTAAATATAAGAGCTTCAATATTATTTTAATAGTATTTTACACGACTAAATTGGGTATATTGCCAAAAGGCAACACAGGGCATTTAAGTGTTGAATGAAGAGAAATAAAAGGAACATTATATCTCGTATAATACCCCTTTAAATATGAGGTGATGTATCAGTTTCATCCCACACGGTCATCTCAAGCTAGTCAAGGTGATGTCTCGATTCAGGCCCAGTTCAGGCGGTAGACGAAAATTATATCGTTTCAGGCGGTATGGAATAAAATATTCGCTTGCTGTTCCCGTTTGAGGTGGTGATTTCATGCTTGGCGATGCAAACTAGTTTGGCTCCATAAATTTTGCAATCTGTTAGCCGTGTTTACACAATACCTCTGTCTCTATTTTTTTTAAAAAATCAAATTTTCTTTTTGTATTGCTGGAATAGGTATTCATTCATCATGACGCCTTTTCAACTCTTATTTTTCCACCTTTCAAGTCAATATTTGCATCTTCTAGCGTACATTAAATAGCCTTCTTCTTTCGAATATGGCATCCCCTATATAATAAAAGCCTAAGTTGTTTGTCCGTCTGTCCTCGAATTTATGAAGGACCTGGAATGGATACAGGCATCCATATAGGATTCTTGATGAGTTAGGGCTAGCAATATTCAAAGCAAGTAAAGTTTCTCTTCTCCTAAACTATCGATCTGATTCTAAAATAAATTGGTATAATTATGCTTCATATCACAGCAAAAAATACTGTCGTCTTTAAAACGTTTGAAATCCACCCCTCTCCCCGTTTCGAGCATTTAATGCCATTATTTCAAGCCCTATTTTCCTCGGTTAAGAACAAGCGATTCAATTTATCAATTCATCCCATAATAAATAGGTAAAAATAACACATTTCTTTTGCATTATGGACGTTATTCCTTTAACTATCTTATTTAATCATTTCTTATTTTAAATTATTTAAATATCGTCTGCATTATTCACATACGTTTTATCACTAAACTTAGATATTACGTAAATAGCTTTCTTTTATATTTTGCTTAAATAATAGATTAGGTACATATGTCAAAATTTTAAATTTAATCATCAATTATTTTATGTTGCAAGATAATTCTGTGCCAAAAAACAAACCATTTTTTTTACCTGTCTCATAGGGTACTTTATAATCCTAGAAAATCAAAAATTTAACTGATCCCTTCATATGACAGGCTATATTCTAGTTTTTAATAGAAAACTTAATCAAACTTCTACTGGATCGTAAAAAATCGCTTGTTTCCATTCTTGTACTTCTCTTTAAAAACGGAAAGATCTTAAGCTATAAATTTAGGCTTTATGGCCCAGCTTCTTCTGTATGTATTCTATTATAAATAGAATATAAGAATATATTAAATATGAAAATCGATTCAGCTTACTTAAAAAGCAGCGTGCATCTCGAAAGACTGTTGCGGAATGCGAAATGACGATGCCTCTAAAACAAATTTTTATATTCTCCTTGCCTGCTTGAAATGAAAAAAATGCAGCCTATATTAATTGCTTTCTGAATTTCTGTTTAAATATTCCTTAATTTAATTGATGCTGAGTCAACAGATTGTGTTTCTTGTAAACTTGTAAAATGTTATTTATAGCGACGGGTTAAAAAATTTTCCGAAGTATTTAGATGTTTTCTTTTGAAAGCATATATTTAAAAATAAGAGATTTGAAAAAAAAAATTCAATTTTACAACTCCTCTTCAACCTCCACTCAAAATACAGTTTCTTTTAAGTCAAAGAGTTTTTTGCTGGATGTGTTTCCTTTGTGTTTTCTTTGTTAATTCAATTAGATTTTAAATATTCAATTTTTGTAAAATTTTTCCTCAAAATGTTGTTTTTGTTTATGTATCAGTTTGTTGAGTTACGATCCCCTCGCCAGATTTCAAACACCACGCTGCAAGCACGCCAATTTCGCCAAATGTGGTTGAAGCACCAACAAGATCCATGATTAGAAACAGGAGAGTGGGCTAAGAAGAGGAGTTGAAAAAACAGCCTCAACAGCCATAAAAAATATTTCAATGAGAAGATTATCGCTTCCCATTAAAAGAAAATAGTGGATAAAAGGAACTCGCACGTACAACACTTTCTATACTCTCCCTATATCCCCGGGAACACTCATAGCTTTAAGATGGCATTCCAATGTAGCGATGGAATTTCCATTTCTCAACTGGCATCCAAAGGGCATCATATTTCTATCTCACGGGGAGTGTAACTCATGAATACAGCACCAAATTTCTTAAAATCCCCTATGTAATAATAGCCTAAGATATCTGCCCGTCTCTCCTCGAATTTATGAAGCGGTTGGACCTGGAATGGATAGAGGCATCCATATAGGGCGATTTCAGGCAGCAGTGCACATCTCAACTTATGACGATTCTGGTTTTAATTTCAAACGAAAGGGCAGCTTATTGGTTGCCTATTGGCTATCGTAAGCATGAAAATGAATGGGAAGGGCATTAAAGCCATTTATAACGTTACATGAAATCGCTCTATAAGGCGATTTCACGTAGCAGGGCACATCTCAATTTATGACAATTCTAGCTTTAGTTTCAAACGGAACGGAAGTTTATTGTTTGTCTATTGGCTGTTGTACACGTGAAAATGAATGGGAAGGGGGTTATAGTAGTTCGTGACGTTGCGACAAATTGCTCTATTGGATTCTTGATGAGCTAGGGTTAGCAACTTTCGAAATCCACCCCCTTTATAACATTTAATGCCATTATTTCAAGCCCTATTTTTCCCGGTTAAGAGCAGGCGATTAAATATATCAATTTGCCACATAATAAATAGGTAAAGAAATCATATTTTTCTAGCATTATGACGTCATGCCTTTAACCATCCCATTCAATCATTTCTTATTTTAAACTAGCATATAGCCCTTCATATGACGGGATAAGTAAAATTTTTAATTTTCCAGAATTGTAAAGTACCCTATGAGGTAGGTAAAAAAATAATTTGTTTTTTGGCTGAGAATTATCTTTCAACAAAAGTAATCGATTAAAATTATCACATACGTATCTATTTTATTTTATAAAAATCATAAAAAGTTGGAAAATAATAAAAATTTATTTTAGAAATAATAAAACAACTTTAGGAATAAGAATTTAAAAGAAAAAGCAGAAAATATTAGATTAGTTTGATATTTAGAAAATTTGGCTATCATCAGGGACAGAACGATCAACCTGAGAAGTACGACGATCAAATAAGCAAACACTCTGCCAAACGTTCCATGACTACATATGGTACAGGAACTAATTAGAATATATGAGGGTCAAGTAAAAACAGTTCAGAAATTTAAATATTCAAATATTACGCTCCGTCTTCGCCATCCTATCAAGATTGAATTTAGTATAGAATAAAAGGGAGAATAAGGCTTTAAATAATAGCATTAAACGCTTGAAAAGCAGGGATGGGGTGGATATCAAACTCGCTTTGAATTTTGCTAACCCTAACTCATAAAAAATCCAATATGGATGCCTGTGTCCATTCCAGGTACAACCACTTCATAAATTTGCAGACAGACAACTTAGGCTATTATTATATAGGGGATTATTTAAATATCGTTTGCATTATTTTCATATGTTTTATCACTGAATTTAGATAGCACGTAAATAACTTTCTTTTATATTTGACTTAAATAATAGATTAAGTACATATGTAATAATTTTAAATTTAATCAACGATTATTTTTGTTGCAATGAAAATTTTATCACTGGTAATAACAAAAAATTCTACCTACCTCCAGGGTGTAGTGGAAATGATAGTTTCATTCCTTTACTTCCATTAATTTCTGTGGCAAAAAATTGGGAAGAACTTAACGATAATTTCGAAGTAGCTAAGAAAACTTTGAATTATCTTTCTAAATGAATTCAACATGATTATAAAATGCATTCACAGTATCGAGAGACTTTAGAGGAGTATGAAGATAAACAAATTATTGATCGTGTATCAGATAATTCCCAGCCAATAAACAAACCAATTTTTTATCTGCCTCATAGGGTACTTTACAATTCTGTAAAATTTAAAATTTTACTGGTCCATTTTACATATGACGGGTTGTGCTAGTTTCGTTAGAATAATAATTCCAAAATTTGATTCGAAATCGAAAAAAATTTGGTCAACTGCTTTAAAAACACCTGCAATTTCATACTAACACGACTGCCAGTGCTATGTGATGTTTTTCTGTATATTAATATTATTTAAATCATTATCATTTTATTTTCGTATATAACTCTGCAAAGTATATCAGGTTTATTTTCTGTGTTATGTTTATTATAATCCCATTCGATTTTCATGACGATTTTTATAAAACAAAATTGAAAGTATGACGCAAAGCATTGTTTAGCTTCAAAGAATATGGAATCGACAGAACCAATTAACCTTTTACAGGCGGAATTCAGATCCAGATATATTTTAAATTATTTTTTTTTTGCATATCTTGCCTTCTAATGCTTCAGTTAAGGTATCGTAGTCATTTAATTGTGGAAAAAAATTTCTTTTACGATTTTCATGATGTTCCCAATTGGGAATATTGGCCACTCTTGACTATACACTGGATTCACAAATTAAGTAGAATGATGTATATATTAAATATTAAATAATAAGAAATTTAATTAGAATGAATTTAAAGTTTATTTTTAAATTTAAGCACAGATATCAATAAAGATTAAAACTTATAAATTTAAATGAAAACAACATTTTCTTAAATATCAAAAACATGGGTTTATACCTTTATGCCATGATATATTATAAAAAGCAATGGAGATGCAATTTTTTTCTTGCACTCATTGCAAGCTAATCTGGCATTTAATGTGCACCGTGCACATCTACCTTGTGTTGTTTATACAAGAAAATGACCATCACTTTTTCTCTGTGATATAGGGCGGTGAACTTTGGATTCAGGTTGAGGCCTAACTTTTATTGGTGCAATTCTTAGAACAGCAGTTGTAACTTGTAGTCAAAATACATTTAACATCTTTCAAAATAATATCTGAGAAGCGAACGCACTAGACTGCTTATAGAATTGAAATGCCCTTTCATAAAATTAGAGAATTCCCCTTCATTTCCTGTCAAAGGGGAATGTCCTTTCAAGAAATGTAGAGGAAATTATTTCGTTGCAGTATAGCGTCAGCAGTCCATTGTTCCCAAATGGGAACATCAATAATTAATAAATTATTCCAGGTACGTTTCTGATTATAAATGTCGAATTTCATATATTTTTTAATTAATTAAAGTTGTTTTAAGGATACCAATTGGATTTTAGAAGCATTAGATATTTTTTTTTTAAAACATTTATGTGAACTTTTAATTTGTGCTCTATAGAAAATGATGAAAAAGGTCATTTTTATGATTTTTTTTGTACATTTTTCTATTAATCATAGAAATATAGCTTCAATTTTAAGAAATCGAGTAGACCTTTTACTATATTTGCTATTTTTTTGTATCAATATTCATGAAATTTAATTTTAAATAATTTTAATAATATTATATTCCCTATTGGGAACAATGGACTGTGAAAGGTTAAAATTCACGGATTCATCCAATTGAATTTCTGTAAATAAACCAATGAAATTTCATGGCTGAAAGGATGGAGCGTAGTACGAAGATGCTTTCCGATTCGCACGATCACTAAGCCTTTTGTTATCTGCCTGTCGAGAGATCGAGATTGATTCCGCTGTTTTTAGTTTTCCGCGATTGGCAACGTGGAAAGAAATGGAGTTGAAAACAAAATGGTGCTGAGGTTGTGGACGACGATGTCGAATACATATTTTTTTGAAGAATAAAAACAACTTCCTTTAGAATCGAAATTGACCCCAACTTCTGGTTTAAGATTTCTAAATGTATATATGTGTGTGAACGTCAGTATGTGAATAAACTCTACAAAAATCGCTCGCAAAGACTATTTCATTTAGAGAATAGAACACTGCCTCATCACACACCTATACGCATTATCAAATAGTTCCCAATTAGGATTTCAAAATATCCCTCTAACAACCTAACTACATTTAAAAACCTGACACACACACACACACACACACACACACACACACATATATATATATATATATATATATATATATATATATATATATATATATATATATATATATATATATATATATATATATATATATATATATATATATATATATATGTATATATATATATATATATATATATATATATATATATATATATATATATATATATATACATGAAATATCTTAATATAATGTCCACATAATTTGAAAATACTGTAGTAATCACTGTATCATCATTATTATTAAATGTAGTAGCCAAGTAGATTCACTCAGACGTTCACTTACAAAAACATCTTTTATTTAGAACACCAGATAACACACAAATCCCCGTAGGGAAAAAGAACACAAACACAGAAAATATTTGATGATATATTACACCGCGATCTCAAAGGAAAAGCCTCGAAATCTGTGTGCCAGCCTATTTATTAAGTATGGGAATGGGCGTGGCTCCAGGAATGCTGTCATTCCGGTAACCAATCACTTCCCTTTAATTACGTCTAGTTTATTCTAGAAGATATAGTACGTCGGGAAAATGAATCCAATGGGGCTGCGATTCTAAATTCTCAAGGTGCCTGGAAATGAGCGTTCGCCGCCATTATTATGAAAAATGTGTTTTAGAATTTGATAGGGTATCTAGATTTTCAATGGAAAACAGAAAACATTTGAGTTAGGATTTTACTTTAAAAGAATTTAATTATTACACACACATATATAATATAGAACTACTTTGATTCTCCTCCCATAATGTATTATATCATATCTTTTTCAATATTTACGATTATTTTTTTTCCTCTGTCACAGTGGCAGCTATTTTATCATAACCTTACTTCGGATTTGACTAATCTCTTGCCACATTCTTCTCTCATAAGATAATGTGATAGCGATTTGCGATAAACTTGGGAGAAATTGTGGACTAGCATTTAAGCAAAAAAGATTGTGAGCTGACATGAATGATTTATTTTTGTTCAAGATTATTTAAATAAAAGAAATCGTGATATTTTCTATTAGTGATTTAAAAAAATCAAACTACGACCACAGATTTGTTCTTCCTGCTTAACACTAAATTAATGATTACATATCAGCATATGCAACATTTTGCAATATGATCTGAATATATTTAATGCACATAATCACATATAAATGAATATATAATTTTGATTATTTTGTATCATATCAAATTTAAAAACTTGACAGAAATAAATCTAGAATGCAATGTAATTAAGAAAAGCAGTCGTGGTTTATTTTTCTTTCAAGAAACATTATATTGTAGAAGCATTCCAAAAAATATATGTATATGTACACACACCAAAAAATATATGTATATATATAAAGATATATATATATATATATATATATATATATATATATATATATATATATGTATATATATATGTATATATATGTATGTATACACACACGCATATACATATATATATGTATATATACACACACACACATATATATATATACACACATGTATATATACACATGTATACCCACACACATATATATATATATACACACATGTATATATATATATATATATATATATATATATATGTATATATACACTCAAGAGCCAAAACATTATGACCATCTGTCAATAATGAGTTGACTCCCCTTTGGCGCGCAACACAAATTCTAACCCGCCTTGGCATGGATTCCACAAGTCCTTGGTAGATGGCCGGAGACAGATTGTACCAGATGTTTAAGCAATTGGTACTCAAATCCGAGATATTGCGAATTGGTGGTCTTTGAACTCTGAGCTGCCGTCCCATGACATTCCAAATGTGTTCTATCGGATTTAGATGCGGTAAGTTAGGCGGCCAGTACATTAACTGGAATTCAGCATCATGTTCCTGGAATCACTCCAACACAATTTTAGCCTTGTGACACGGGGCGTTGTCCTGTTGGAACGTTCCATTTCCAGCTGCAAAAACAGAGGCCATGTAAGGGCCGCAATGATGTTCAGATACCCTAGCATTTATGGCCTGCTTTACCACAACCACAGGTCCCAGAGACGCCCAAGAGAACATCCCCAAAGCATAATACCGCCAACACCGGCCTGTGTATGATCTACTGTACATTGAGGGATCGACTGTTCGTCTGGTAGATAGCGTATCCTGACACGACCATCGGCGTGATGAATGACAAACCCTGATTCACCTGACCAAGCAACTCTCTCCCACTGATCCATGGACCAGTCGCGAGGTTCCCTGGCCCAGCGTAGGCGCAGTTGGCGATGACGCTTGGTCAGCAAAGGCACACCAGTGGGATGTTTACTGCGTAGCCCCATATCCAACAGTGTTCGTTGAACAGTGTGCTCCGATACCGTTCTACTTGGCCATGCATTGTATTGGGTTGTCAGCTGAGCCACTGTCTGGCTTCGGTTTTGCTTCATGCGAGACAGTCTCCAACGACCGTTTTCTTTGATAGCTTGTGGACGTCCCACACTATGTCGTCTACTGCTCGTTTCACCGTCATTCATCCACTTTGCATAAGTACTAGCAACTGTAGATCCAGAACAACTCACGAGTCGTGCAGTGTCGGAAATACTTGTTCCGAGCCTTCGAAGCATTACAATCTGACCTCCATCAAAATCGCTTAGATCCGCAGCCTTTCCCATGACACAAAGAAGTAAGCGAAAGAATGATTCTTCAGACTCTTCAGCAGCAGTTAAATACCACTTCCACCTGATCACGTGACTTCCACGTCATCCAGGCGAGTTCATTGCAAAATGTAGGGGTGGTCATAATGTTTTGGTTTTGAGTGTATATACGATATAAATACTCCAAAACATATATGAATTTATGAATAAATCGGTGTAATTCTTATTATAGACATACACCTCTGTAAATCTCATTAACATAAATGTGAAAGCACGTGCATATGCATTAAAATGGAACCCCTCATATATATATATATATATATATATATATATATATGTGTGTGTGTGTGTGTGTGTGTGTGTGTGTGTAATGATATTTTTAAACTAAAAACTAACGGACGTAATTATAAGTGTACCTTAAAATAATTTTGGGCTATTATATTATTCTTTTATGGAAAAACTTGGAGACTACACCTTTTCTTCTTTTTGTTGAGTTGGTAAGAATACACCAAAATTAACTCCTGCTGACTTAGACCTACTTATATAACTCTTATAAGTTTCTTATAAGTTTGACTTTCCTCGCGTTATCAAATGACTAATCTCTAAAACCCTGATTGGGTGGCTCAAACACCTATATATTCCCCCCAGAAGTCTTCGGGAGATGATGCTACAATAAAATGCTTTTCTTTGTTTTCTCTTTCTGCTTCGTTTTTACTCACGACTGGACCCAAGCCAATGTGGATGCTCTTAACTTTGTGATAAGCTAAATTGCTCATTATCTATCTATCTACCTATATACATATATGTGTGTGTGTGTTCTCATATCCATACCTATAAACTTGTTTGTAGCAGAATATTCCATAAAAGCTTGAGAAAAACTTCTGATATTTTGCGATCAAACGACTCATTTTCTCCGCATTACTAAAAGAACTCTTCAAAGAGTAAAACTCCGGTATAAAATATTTTCGGCAATCTCTTTTTATATAAATCGAGATGCGACGTATTTTCAGCTTTAGAGGCGTTGAATTTCGCTATCAAAAATGGAAGTGTACATTCCACTCTTTCGTGGAACTCGAGACTTATATTGACGAAATTCGAAGCCACTGTTTTCGAATGTTTCCGAACTGTGAGAGTATATTTTCTGAATCTTTTTCAAGATGCACTGTTTCATTCTATTTGTCAGCATACTCTGGATAGCAAAAATCATTATATATTAATGACTATGTCATTGTTAGAATCAACTGCATTGCGAAAAATGTGTAACGAAAATGTGAAATGGAAATGAACGTCACGTGATCTGGTATAGGAGCCAATAAGGGAGCCAAATGGAGCACCTAAATTTAGCATCTAGTCGATGCAATAAATGTAATAATGTAATAATGTAGACAATAATGGAAAAGAAAAGTAATAAAATAACTCTCGTTTACGCTTGGAGCTTGTTGATTAAACGCTTGGATATAGTTGATTAAATCCTGCTTTTCAGTATAAAAAATAGTATAAAAAGCAGAGTATATAAAAAAGTGTTTATACATATATATGTACATATATATGTCAGTTCTAAGAAAGGGGTAGTTGAAAATTACGGGAGTTAAAAACGATTTTAAAAAGGGAACTCTTTTATAATAATAAAATAAATGAAAAAGACCCATGCTCAAGTAAACTTTTTGTATAATCCGGTGAGGTGGAAGCATTTTTGAGCTATTTGATGAGCTTGCAAACAGATAAGTTTCAGCCAACGCGTGGACATGGAACTGTGAGCACCTATTCCACGATACGAACAATGAAAATGGCGCAGGTTTTGCTTTTAGAAGAAGCGATGATTTTAAAATTATTATTATCAAGAAGTCTGTTTTCCATTCGCCTTAACTGTGGATCACGACATTTCACACACACACACACACACACACACACTCATAATACTCTTGTTGTAAAAGAAATAATTAATCATATTTCGGCTTTTCATATATTTTTAATAAGTGTCGGAGTATCGCCGAACTTTGACCGGAAAGGTAGGTTGCTAACTTTCTGTATCGTTGCTAAGCTCACTTCATCGAAGCAGGCTGCTGGTTTATATGTTCTTAGCCGTTCAAAATGGGCTTTTAGAATTAAATCCCGGTTTTGTTAGCCCTCGGGTATCAAAAAAGTAGTCTGTAGCTCTCCCAACAAAACTTTTAAACAATTATACATACTTACCGATATTTTATAAGCAAAAAAGTGTGAATATCAGGCTTCTCTCTTTTCTTAATAGATTCATTGCTTTCAGACATGCGCAGAGCTGACAAAGGTTGTCGGATCTGTAGGCGGATTTCTCCAATCATTCTTTCAATTTTGAGACGGGCGGATGTGGAATATGTAGAGCGAAGCCATTCCGTAGTCTGTGGGGCAGAATACGTTGCTGACAAGAATGTTAGAGCCGTACTAGTAGATCCCGATTTAATTCTTCCATGACGTACACTATTAACTATAAAGCTTCAAATGCAAATACTTATCCAAAGTGTAGCAAAATTGTAGACCGCAGCTCTCCAAACCAAACGAAACTAAATAGAAATAGATTTCAAACTGGGAATATACACAAAGGATAAAGGAGAATCCATAAAGCGTTACCCTCAGGGCCGTTACTAGGAAGTGGCAAAGGTGGCATTTGCCACGGACGTACTAGTCTTATGGGTGCCAGAACCGTGAGGAAAATGGGGTACCAAAGAGGACGATTCGCCCCGTCTAGAAATAAGAAATAAAACGTGGAAAATAATTAATTTTTATTATAAAATCCAATGTGTTTAAAAATTATTTTTTTATGAATTTTCTTGTTTTCTAAAATGCTTCTAGAGACTAAACTGGTTATAGATTCTTACAAAATATTTACCAAACATCCTTAATATGCTTTAATATAAAACCGGGTATCTTCTTAAATTTTAGGATTTATTAAAATTATTAAAACTTAAAATTAAAAATTATCCTTTTATGAATTTTCTTATTTTTTAAAATGTTTCTAGAGACTAAACTTGTTTTAGATTCTTACAAAATGGTTACCAAACACCCTTAATATGCTTTAATATAAAACCGGGTATCTTCTTAAATTTTGGGATTTATTAAAATTATTAAAACTTAAAATTAAAAATTATCCTTTTATGAATTTTCTTATTTTTTAAAATGTTTCTAGAGACTAAACTTGTTATAGATTCTTACAAAATGTTTACCAAACACCCTTAATATGCTTT
>CM063504.1:151129906-151152406 GCA_032207245.1 Pardosa pseudoannulata | reverse complement strand
AACAATTTGTGAGGTTTGGTTTTGGAGTGCTACGGTCTACTTTTTGCAACACGAGGGCTAATGAGACCGGGACCTACTGCTTAAAGCCGATTCCGAACGGCTACAAACATCCATGCCATAGTGGGATTCGAACCCACGAACTCCGGTTCCGAAGGCCAGCACCCTAACCATTAGGCCATCGTTCGGCACAAATTGTGTGGAGCGGAAAACACCTCCCTCGGTCTCAGCTCCTTTCACAAGAATGTTCGTTCTCCGTCGTTCCGACCGGGCATCTCCCCACTCCTTTTCTCGAGGACCCGGGTGGAATCCCCCCCTCTTGGTCAAGCTTCCTCCTCCACGGGAAAAATGTCCTTTTCCGCAGCTGGCGCTGGCGGGGGTGGCATACCTCTCCCCCTCCTGTTGAACCTCCCTGGAACAGGGCTTACCCACCCTCTCTCGGGGTGTCCATCGTCGGCCGCGAAAAAAACAGGGGCTCATGTAACACCAACTCGAGTCTTGAGTCTAGTATTACAGAGTGAAAACAGTATGCTAACAATACAATCTGAGCGTCCTTCCACAAAAGTTCTCCGCAACTTTAAAACTGTAAAGCCTTTTACAATTGCCTAATATAGGAAATCGTTTTGAAGTATTCGTGGCTGTCAGAGGAATAATAAATGTTATTTAATTACAAAAATATCTCTTAATTTTTTATCATAAACGATTAATTGTGAATTATCTATCATTTGGACAACCAAAGTCAATATTGTCCTCCGTTTGCATTGTGTTCTATTATAATCCTATTACACTTGTACATTCCTTTACCGGCCATTCCAATTTATATTTCATTACTTAGAAATTCATTGTGTTATGTACACATATATATGCGGTATATATTATTTTGAGTGCAGATAAAATATTACTAATAGTAAGTAGAAGGTGTTTCAAAACCGGACGAGGAAAATGTTCTCTTTCAAAACAATAGCGTCCAATTTCGTAAATATTATTCACGAGTTGTTTTTCTCAAGCCAGAGGGAGAAATCTGTTTACATCTCGAAGAAAATCCAATCCGATTCGATCAAATTTCTTTGCAAAATAGAAAAAAAATGCATAGCAACATTTAAAAACGCCGTTTTGAAAGCGACTTTAAATTTCTGGTAAAAAAAGGCGTTCCGAAAATATTTTACATTCAAGTTTCCTTTTTTACTCAACTATTCTTAGGTTAATGGGAATAGTAACTATTTCAATTAAAAAATGTCGCACGTTTCACTCATAATGTACTTCTAAGGACTGAGGTCATAGTTAAAGAATACTTATGTTCCGGTGCATCTGGAACAAAACACCTCAACATTACTGTAATTCGACTCTATTCAGAAGAACTCTCTAGTAGTCGCACTTCGCATCAAGAGAACGCAGCTAGAATGGCAGCTAGAATGCTGTCCACTTTTTATTTTGTTGTTTTGCACATGCAAATTATTTAATGTTATTTACTTGTTTTTGTGTTGCATAAAACGGCGTAATATGTTTTTTTGTATTTGAAAAAGTGTGTTTCTTCATTCAATTCTTTACATCGCAGTATCTTGCATGTACACACACAAATACGTGAGTGTAATGATATCTTAACCGAACTATAAATTTAAAATAAATTTCTGATGATTCTATACCTAAGATGACAATTTTGGAGAAATTCATTCTTACCTTTAATTCTGGTAAACTTTGGCTACAGCGAGAACACCAAGTTAATTTCTGATGTCAACTAATTTTCTTGATCAACTTGTATAACTATGCGGCGTCAGAGAAAAAGTGGTACCAGAACTTTGGATTTTAGAACTTACAGGCGACCTATAACTACGAGTTTCGAGATCAACTGTTTACAAGATTTAATAATGGTGCTCCCTATGCCAGAAGCCAAACTTTTGTATTACTTCTCATACGCATAAACGCGAGCGTTTAAAATGTACTTGAAACTGCACTAATTCACTGTTTTTTTTAAGTTAGCTTGGATTTCTTTTCGTCACTTAGTTCCAGTTCTTAGTGCACGTGGTATACTCTCAACACTTCTGATTGGCTGGATCTTTTGAGCTTTCATGTCACTATATAAGCGAATGTCCAAAGTTTGTCTGCTGACACGAATTGCCTCAATAAACTTAATATTTTTATCATCCAGTACGGATTCTCTCAATAAATTCTATATATTTTATTTTCAAATTTTTTTAATTTAAGTCAAGACCTAACGGCTGTTCTTTATCCAACATGGATGTAACTCTAAGTTTGTAGTGAGTAAAAAAAATCCCATTTGAGATATGTATATATATATATATATATATATATATATATATATATATATATATATATATATATATATATATATATATATATATATATATATATATATTCCTTATGGAAGTGGATATTTTCTCCTTATTATGTATTTCTATCTTATCTGGCAACTTTCCAGTAAGAGGAAATCCAGGCCCACAGTTTAATCTTGTCAATTCTCGAGATATATATAGGGAGATGTTTATTACGAACCCGGCACTCCGGATTCTATCCTCGCACGTTGACCACTAGACCACCTGCGGCCCAAATGCATCATGTCTGTAATCAAGAAAGTTGGAAAACTGGTCCAAAAGATGTGGTAGTTTTAATGTCTGTGGTGGACGACACTCAGCCCACAAAATTGCTATTAAAAAATAACTGAAATCAAATGAATCTATGATCATGCATTTGTTGTACTTTTAGTTATGTGCTCAGTAGATCCCTTACTTCCATCCAACTTCTCGCACACCATTTCCTTCATCTTTTTTCTATGCCATTTTAAAACTGGATTAGAGAAGGTGGTGTCCGAGGTTTCCTCAGCAAATGGTTTTTCAGAGCTACTACACAAATAGGGTTCTTGGTTCAGATCAATTCAGTCATGAAAGGACAAAGAAAAGGTGCCAGTTTTTCACAACTGTCCTCCATTAAATTGACCAATCTCCATTATGACAGGGACTGGTAGGATCTTTAAACCACTGCTATTGAAATTAAAGTCATAAAGTAAAGAAAACTTATGTTGTATTGGTCATATATATTTAATAGCTAACACCACTGCCTATTACTTCTTTTGTTCTAGAACGCGTTTGGCAGCAGACATGTGAAGAGAATCTCCTATCCTAAAAAAGAAACCATTAGTACAGTGTTTTTTAAGATCGGTTGACAGCCCACTAAAAATATCTTGAATTATTTGCGACACTAAAAATTTGACATCAAGTAAGACGCATTAAATATCTGTTAAGATTTATAAGGAAACCGTTTGGGTAATTACAAATTTAATTTGGGTAATGCCTTATGGATATTTAAAAGCAATAAATCAGATATGTAACATAGTTATGTTGATAATATTTATGCAGTGCGGACCTTTGTCTAGAAATTCATTTAACAAGAAAAAGGAAGGAAAGAAGGAAAGTTGGATTTTATTAGGCAGTTAACCCTTAAACATTTGAAAGTGTATTTGGTATTTTATTTCACAATGTTAAACATGATTAACGAATTTTAGAATATGTTTTAGATTTCGAAAAACCAACTGTATTTAACTAAGAAATTATTTTGATTTTAAATTCAAACTAAGAAGGAAATAAATTTTCATCGACTTTGAATAATAAGAAGTAATTACGATTACACACCCCACTTTGAGTTTGAAAAACAATTAGACCACATGTGAAATAAAAAGAATTTTTATGAGCAACGATGAATTATTTTAGAATTAACACAGAATTTTATATAGTAAATGAACGCTTAAAAACCCAAACAAACAAACAACAGCAATATTAAAAAACAGAGAAAATTGGGATATTTCGCATTGTTTACTAACACAAATTAAGACGTTCTTTTCTCCCTTCCATAGCCGAACGATGTCAGAATGGTAGCTTGCTGCTCTTCTGTACCGGAGTTCGCAGGTTTCGAATTCCGCTGTTGGCATGATCGTTCGAAATCGACTTTAAGCAGTAGGTCCCGGTCTCATTAGCTCTCGTCAACAAAACAGTAGACCGTAGCGCTCCAAAACAAACCAATCTTTTTCTAACTTTCTGCGAAGAAGTGGAAACATTTTTGCTTGAGAACACGCGTGTTTGGGTTATATCTCCTACAATAGTAATATAAAAATGAACTAAAGTGGTCTTTATATATCTATAACTTCTAATTAGAAGAAAAATACTGCATAGAAAAAGAATTCATGCTGCGAAACGCACACACATACGTACATATATGCTTATATGCTTGGGTAATACCGGGTGATTTAGCCTTTTTTTAGTATAATTTTACATAAACATGATATGCGTAAATATATACAGTAAAACTAAGGCTACACGGCTGTAAGTTTTGGAGAAAATAGTGCATAGTGGGAGGCTTTTATACAAAATGTAAAAAGCATAGAATCCAATCTGAATGTTATCAGTTAAAGCATCCGTTCTGTCTTTTGTTACCAGTTTTTAGAGAGGATTTTCGTTTTCGCAAGAGGTAGAAACATATTCTGCTTTCAGTAAAAATAATGTGTGTTTCTGTTTCCTACAAAGTTAAGGGATAGGATTGCAGAGTGTTATAAAGAATTCTACTCTACTGTGCTTTCATCGAAGACCACCCACAGACCATGATAACAAATACCTTTCAAGGCTTATCTGTTTCCCACGGTGTAAAATAGACTCAATTTCTCCTATATGTATAAAAAATATTTTTTTTTCGTTGTTGTTGATTGTTATGGCTAAAGTGAGAGTGTGGAGGGGGAGAATTAAGTTTTTGCGACGTTTAAAGTATATTAAAAGATATGGCAAAAAAAGTCTTTTTAAGGCAATGTTACTTTGTGTAGAGTAAATTTGATGGTTTTTAAACGATTAAGAAGACGAGATTGGAATGTTTATATTTAAAAATAAAGCAGTAAAATTCCTTATGCAGTTAAACAAAATAAGATATATTTTCAATGAAATTTAATCTTTAAATCGTGAATATTTGCTTAATACTGGGATCATTAGAAGATCGTGAATATAACAATAAGATAACATTCTCCACGCTTGTTGCTATAAGATGAGAACAAAGGATATCTAAATGGCATAGCCATGGACAGAAGAATTATAATAAAAAGTTTTATACATGAAATCAAATGTGTCTTCCATGCCTTAACCATTCGTCCATGTGATATATATATATATATATATATATATATATATATATATATATATATATATATATATATATATATATATATACATATATATGTTTATATGTATATGTATATAAGTATGTATATATATGTATATATGTATGTGTATATATATATATAAATATATATGTATATATATATGTATATATATATGTATATATATATGTATATATATATATATATATATATATATATATATATATATATATATATATATATATATATATATATATATATATATATATATATATATATATATATGTGTGTGTGTGTCAGGTTTTAAAGTTTGGGTTAAGAATTAAGTGAGTTATAATTAAAAATAGTTCAAACTCATTAATGATAATGAAATAGGAGAAAGCCGAACTCTCGAGAGGAACTATACAGAGTAAAAAAGCTGAAGCGGATGTAGACATACGAATTTTGCTTTTGTAGCAACGCCAAAAACGACAGTTCTGAGCGGGAACTCGAGTTGATGGACAGAAGGATTACAATAAAGAAGTTTTTATATATGAAATGAAATGTGTCTTCCATGCTTTAACCACCCGTAAATGTCACACACACACACACACACATATATGTATATTTATATTAAATGTATCAAAATTCTTACACTTAAAATATCTCTCTAAAACTCTCGTTTTCTTCTTCTTAATTCATTCATACCGATTTTTCCGACCAGAAAAATTTCAAAATTAAAAGAGTGTTCCCGACTTGCATTCTTTGAACCCATTTCCAAAACCTAACTGTGAAATAAATGCAAATTTTCTGTCACCACATTTTCCAGATGATCCCGTCGAATGATTCACTTTTTCCACTCTTTTTCCACTAATCTAAATTCCTTTCTTACTATTAAATTCACTGACTAAGCTGCCGGTTCATTGGGAATATTCTCTGCGTCATCTGTTTGTGGAGCCCGACAAGTATTTTCATGTATCATTATCTTATCTGTTCTTGCCAGATAAACATGTCATCTTCTTAAATCTTAAATAAAGTTAAGTTTCTCTATGGGCTCGCCATTCTTTTTATGGGACACGACTATTTATTCCTTAGGCTGCTTCTTGCCCAGTAAGCCCGGGCAAATAAAAATAATAGGGGCTTAATCTAAAAACGAAACTGATGGCTTAGCCATTCTCTTTCTCTTTATTTTTAGATGTATATCTTAAAGACTTCATGAGTATATTGGAGTGCTGTGATTACTATGATGAGTTCTCATTTCATATATATATATATATATATATATATATATATATATATATATATATATATATATATATATGTCAGGATTTAAAATGTAGATTAATTTTAAGAGATTTTAATTTGGGATTATTTTATTGAGAGTGACGCGTCATGAGGAGTTAGCCACATAAATACGGCTCACGCGCAGTGATCTGGGCAGAAAGCAGTATGCACATTTTCATGGTCAGACCTGTAGCTCCCCGAAGCAGCGAAGCCTGCCTTTGTTAGAAGTTGGGCGCCAATGTGAGACGCCATTGAAGAAAGTAGTGTGTGATGAGATTTGAATAAAGATATGAAGTTGTACTCAAGACTTAAGTGACGTTTACTGGACTCTGTCATATATATATATATATATATATATATATATATATATATATATATATATATATATATACATATATATATACACATATATGCATATATATATATATATATATATATATATATATATATATATATACATGTGTGTGTGTAATGAGACAGAGTTCATTTGGACTTCGGGTGTTTGCAGTCATGGCCATAAAAATGACACCGTTTTAGCTAAAGACCTTTATTAAGATACCATTGGATCACGGGTTCCCACTTCATCATAGGGACAGGACAAACTAAGGTCAGCTAGCATGAAGTTGTATGTACAAGACCCGTAACACCTGGGTCAACATCTGTGGGAAAATATCTCTAGAAAAATCTGTCTCTGACAGTATCTCATTTTTATTTGGAAATTTCCTAAATTGTCCGCTAGGGCCATGTAGGATTATGATTGGTCAGGTCCTTTCTCTTAAACTGTAGCCCCAGTGGTCAATTTAGGTTAGGGGTTAAAAAGGGGCATGCAAAATGAAGCAGGAATTTTCAGCCCTTTATCTAAGTTTTGAAAACCCCTGAGAATTTTCCTCACACACACACGCATATATATATATATATATATATATATATATATATATATATATATATATATATATATATATATATATATATATATATATATATATATATATATAAATATATATATATATATATATATATATATATATATATATATATATATATATATATATATATATATATATAAGATTTTACTGAAAATCTATTTCTTTTTCCGTACGCCATTTCTTTGCGTCTAAGAATAAGTGTTCTAAAAAAATTGTGCTACTTTAAATGAATACCTCTTTACATATTTCGGTATCTAAAAAGAGTCTAATTTGCAAATAAATTGTCATTTTAAAATAATTCTTATTTAAAAATTTTCACAAATTCCAACTAAAAGAGTCTAAACAGATTTGTTATAAGGTCTCACTCTTTAGAGGGTGTTGGAAAAACCCACATGCACTATCTAGCAGAAACTACCCCGGAAAGACCAACGATAATCTGTATATAAAAAAATAATGTAACAGATTTTTTTTTAAATTTATAATATAAAGTTGGTAAGGGCTAAATAATTGTTTTAAAATATCGGCCATGGTTTGACCATTCGCCCATCGATCGATAAATATGAAGGACTTTTTTCAAAAATATTAAAATTGTTCTGACACACTGTGCGCAAACTTACAACACAAAGTAAATATTTTAATATTAATAATTATATAATATATTGGGCTTTTTTTGTAAACATTAGGTATTAGGTATAATTCTCCTCCTTTTTAAATTTTTAAAAAGTATCATAAATATTACATTAGGGGATTGTATTTTTCCAAAAATCTAAATTAATGTTCAAAAATTCCATATCAGGTATTATAAATACTAAATAGAATAAACAACAACGACAAAAGTAAGTAGAGTTACGTCGTTGATCTATAATGTATTGACTGGGGAAAATTTAAGTCAATATGTGCAATAGTTTTTTATTTACAGGTTGAAAAAACACCATTTTTAGTAAAATGCATTTAAAGTTTTTGTATTTTTTTTAGAAGCTATGGTATTAAATGCAAAGATTGTGTAGTTTTACAGATTCTAATTCGAATATTTCAAAGGGATTTGTTTTAAACGATTCAGAAATATCCAGAAATTTTAAAGATGCTCAAATTTAAAAAAATGAATCTTAGAAGGTTTAACCCCTTAATACACAGTTTCTTTAAGAACGGCCGACCAAAAAAATCATTTTTTTAATGTGAGAAACACAATTTAAAAAATTCAATTTAGAAAAAAAATATATTTTATTCTTGAATAAGTAAGTGTTATAACTTACAATCCCATGTAAATGATAAATATCAATAAAACGATTTTATTTATTTATTTATTTTTATTATTATTATTGCTTTCACATTGTTATTTTCAATTCTCGATTACATTCGAGTGTGAAAAATTATAATAACATAAAGTACAACGCCGCTCGAATTATCCCGAGTGTGCACAGTTTAGCCAGTTTAGCGGGCTCGAGTTAACTCGAGCGTGCATGTTAAGGGGTTAAAGGTGATGCATCCTCCTTAAAACAGCTTTGTAAACTTTCGCTTCCTTTCTCATTTTGTAAATACTCGAAGATCAGAACATCTTGCGGAAAACACTACAAGAAGGCAAAGCAAAAACGAAAGCGTTGTCTTAAAGTCATTATCGTCGTGTATGCTCGTTCTGGAAGTAAGTTTCTGCAGATAAAATCCGTGCTAAAAATATTCGGATTCTTTTATATTTTTTATTTAGACGATGCCTGGTCGCTAATCCGACAGCAGACGATTGGCGTCGGTTCGAACGGAAGCATCCCCCATTCGAATGCTTTTTGTGCTTCGCCCACCTCCCCCGAGTTTGTCTTCTTTAAGCCGCTTTAGAATATAAGTTTGCTCTTATATAAATATAAAAACAAATTCCGTGTCAAAAATCGACGGGATGTTTGACTTAGAGTTAAGTTGTATGTATTCCTGGACACTTTTTCTAGCAAACGCCAACGTGTTACCAAGTGATTCAGTTTGTCGCAATTTGGATTTGCGATTGGTTTTGTCTTTAAGTATATCACCAAAGAATAATCATACAAAATCTATATAAAAAGGGACAGCCAACAAAAGTCTAGAGAAGAATACTTTAATTTTTCTGTATTAAGACAACGGTAAGATTAACATTGCCTTCTTCCCGCTGCATTCCGCCAAACGATGGCCGTTTGGCTAGGGAGATGATCTTCGGTATTGGAGTTTGTGATCTCGAATTCTGTTTTTGGTATGGAAGTTTGTCACTGTTCGGATCCAACTTTAAACAGTTGTCCCGGTTTCATTATCCCTCGTGTAATATAAGCGTCAAGTGCTCCAAAATTGTAACATGAATTGGAATAAATATCCTTAATGCTGTATTGAAACTTTTACTAAATAATGATGCGCTAATTATTGAAGTATTGAAGAACTGTCAAAAATAACGGGATTTTTTTTATTATTTAGCTCTATAAGCATCTGGAAATATTTCCACCATATAATCCGGACCAGACACCAAGCGATTACCACCTTTTTCTCGCATTGCAAAACTTCCTGAGTGATAAGAAATTGGGATCAAGAGAAGATTGTGAAAATCGATTACTAGAGTTTTTCGCCAATAAGGACCAAGAGTTTTATGAGAGAGGCATTATGAAGCTACCTTTAAAATGGCAACAAATTATACAACAAAACGGTGCATATTTGACCCAAATAGGACAATCCGAAACATGTTGAATAAAGTTATTAATTTCACTCAAAAATAATGGATATCTTTTTCCCCAACCTAATATTAAACCACCTTCATGGTATTGATATAATATTTTATATAACTTTAAGTTAACCAACCCCGCAGTTAGTAGAATTATTCCCAGGTACAAGTATTATTTGAAAATACATATGGCACCCTACCTGCTACCTATGTTAACTATTATTAATTGTTAATTGTTATTTTCTATTATTATCATTATTATTATCATTCTCTTATATCTCCTTACTTTACTCAGATATTCCTGTCTGTCGCTTGCATATTCTCAATTTTCTCAAAACAGCGGACAAAACAAATTTATTTACAAAGATAATCTTAAAATTCTATTTTCAATCTAGATATTTTATTGCCGAGCGTTCTTTCCCCATAGCGCAGAGATTTCTCTGTGGCGGCTCATCTCGACTCTCTTAAACTGCTAAACCTCACCCAAAACTCTAAACCTTTCTTCTCATGTAAACTTGAACAAAGTAGTACATTTTCCGATGCCTGTGTAAAAACAAAAAATCACCGATTCAAACTTTCCCCCCCCTTTTCTCCTTTCTTACTTAAGAAATCATGTAAAAGTCAACTGGGGTGATTCTGCAGATGTCCTTGCCGACAACACAAATTGGTGTATTCTCAATTATTATCATTGGTCTGTATTCTCCTTACTTCTTTATTACTATAGCATTGTATTCTCAATGTTATACCCAGCACACAAATAGAAAGTATCTCAGAACATTCCATTCCTTATAAGCGTTTCCCCTGCTATTAACTTCTAATATAAATCAGCGTATTTTCTATTAATTCTGTTTATTTATTTTTATTTATTTATATATTTTTTTAAAATTCTTATTCGCCTTTGAGTTACTTTTCAATGGTGACTTGCAAGCCTTTTCAAATAGGGTTATTTTTTGAGGGCGCTCATAACAAAAGAATAAATAATATCAAACTGCTAAACCTCTCCCAAAATGTTCTAAACCTTAAACATATTCATGTAACACCTTTTACAAAGTAGTACATCATGTTTAACAGCCGATGCCTGTGTATGCCAAATAATTATCTATTAGGAGGCGATTCAAATTTCCTTCCCGATTTCTCTTCGCTTTCTTACATTTAATATGAACGGAGTAAAGTCATTGATACCTCGACAACACGGAATTGGAGATGAGCTGAAACTGTTCCGTCCATTACGAATGTAGATACGTTGACCATACGTCTTTTATTTAGCAGTCTTTTATTTCTCTGCAGCTTTATGATGTTCTTTTCTAAAAATCCTATATCATATCTCCTATGTCGGTGTTTTTTCGTGTAAAGTTTTTTGATGCTAAGTTAAAAAAAAAATTCGATAATGTATTGAACAAGTTAATTTTGTGTATGCTGTCACGATCAAAGGTGTTATCGTGTGCGCATTGCAATTTTTATGTGGCATAATTTTAAGATTTCATTTCAAAAAAGTTTCAAAATTGTTTATTTTTCAACGATTTTGCATTTGTGTTATTCTGCTTATTTCTTAAAGGATAAAGACACCTTCAAAATGACAAAATTTGAATAAAAATATGAGATAAATCTTTTGTTCAGACAGATTTAATACAAATTCATGTCAGGTGTACTCCTTGTTATAAAATGACATTTTTCAAAATATATGATTGTTTTACTGCACAGAAACTTAATTGTGTGATACACCCTTACTTTAAGCTTTTTAAAAAATACTTTTGAGTTTGACAATTATGAGAATCCATAACTTTGAAGTTTGACAACACTGAGTAGACTTTTTTCCACTGAACAGTACACACGAGGACCTATTGTCAGTTAATACTATATTTTTATGCAACTTAAATTAGCTTTTTAGTCTATTATTTATAACAAATCGTATCGAGGTTTTTGTTTTACATTTTGCAGACCATTTATCATGACACCCAAAAGAAAATGAAATTTTAATCAAACATTACAAGAAGTTTCCCTTTATTAAAATCTCATGTAGCAAAACAGTAGTCAGTAGCGTTCCAAACCGAAACAAACCTTTATTAACACATTGTATGAGAGACAAGTACTTGTACGTTTTCTGACGATTGATACTTAAGCACTGGTCACGTATTAGTACGGGTTAGTGTAACAACATATATATAAAACCTTAATCCGACCTATTGTTCTATATGACAGCCAGTGCTGGCCATTAAATAAATATGAAAAAGATAAGCTATTGATTTGTGAGAGAAAAATGCTTAGAAAAATCTTTGGAGCTGTTATACAAAATGATGTCTATAGAATCCAATATAGTTATGAAATAATATACAATAGATTTAAAAAACAGAAGTGTCAAAGTTATTAAGGCCAGCCGCATTAGATGGCTGGGACACCCTTTTAGATATAAAGATTCTAACCCAACTAAACTTGTGACCTTTTCAAAAATTGAAGGCAATGAAAATTTTATCATCGGAATTAACAATAAATTCTTTTCATAAAAGTCTAGGAGTCTATTTCACGAACTAATAAATATTTAGCATCTAAGTTATATATCTTTGTAAATTAAGAAGTTCGTTTGTGTGTTTGCTTTTTATACGTAACCACACGGTTTGCAATAGATTCGCCAAATTTTAGACATTATTCATATATACCGCCAAATAATCCATGTCAATATTACAACCTCTGCTATCCATCCCAACACGTAATATGAGAAGATACATTGAAGTTGGCTACTAACATGCGGTCATTAAAGATAAACAAATTACTGAGCTTGTACCACATAATTCTCATCCAAAAAACTAACCATTTTTTTTTGCCTGACTCATAGGGTACATTACAATTCTAGAAAAATAAAAATTTTACTGATCCCTAATATGACGGGCTATATGGTAGTTTCCGTAATAAATGTTATAAGCTCATGAATTTTATAAGGTATTTTTTTCCTGATATATGTTCCTTTATCTCCCCCCCAGAAAAAATGATCATTGTAGCTCTAACAACTGAAAATGAAAACAATTAAATGCTCCTTATTCGAGGGACTGATTCTTCCCGTTTAAATCGGCATAAACTACCGAACCTGCCGTAGGAAGGAACATAAATTATTTTTTGTTCTGGAAATGATCAGGTGTCCAAAGAACCGGCACGTTCCGGTGTAGAAAATTATTTCTTTTTCCATCTTTTTTTTTTTTCGAACATGTAAGAGAATCCGGAGTATTTTCGGAGCGAAACATTCGGTACGAAATAAAATCTTTTTTTTTTTCCCTTTCCGGAACGAGCGAAAATAATAACTCATATCAGGACAATGAACAGAGAAAGAAAGTAAAGAACGGATGAAGAATCTTCGAAATTCGATTGCTATTCTTTCACAACTTACTTTAATGAACGTCGCGAGAAGTTCGTCAAAAGTGACTTTTTTATTTCTTTCTTTTATACATTTCTAGTTTGTGAACACTTCACAATAGAGGCAATACTTCGATAATGGGGGAAATAGGTTTGTACAGCATTTTTACAAATCACAAAATAAGTTGCAGGTTAAGTATCACACAAAGTGGCAATCAAAGCAATGGTCAACAGCGTTGGTGTACAAATAAAACTAACGTTATGTAAAATATTAGACTTATTAAACCCTTTAAGGTGATTGGGGCACGGAGGAAATAGGAATAAATGCATAATGGAGGAAAGGAAATAGGTTTGTACAGCATTTTTATAAATCACAAAATAAGTTGCAGGTTAAGTATCACACAAAGTGGCAATCAAAGCAATGGTCAACAGCGTTGGTGTACAAATAAAACTAACGTTATGTAAAATATTAGACTTATTAAACCCTTTAAGACACGAGTCATTTCTGTCGATTACATATCGGTGCATACCTTAAAATTTAAGGTAGTATGGGTTGCACAGAATAAAATACCTATGAAGTTTAAACAACTCTGAATACTTGTTGTTGACTTATGCCACTTGGTGAAACCAAGCACGATTGAGTCCGAGGTTACTTCGTATTAAAGCAAAGGGGGTGCGCCGTTCGTAAATACCGAGCACCACAAAGGTGAAAATACGAACCCTAAAAAAATTTACACTGTATTTAAGGGTAAAATATATTTAAAGAATATTTACATGCAAACTTCACAGAAAAAATTCTCTATAGAGAATTTTTGGAGAACACATGGAATTAGAGCAATGATCTCAACCTTTTTTACTTCTGTACCGGAGTTCGTGGGTTTGAATCTCACTGTGGCATGGTTGTTCGTAGCTGTTCGGAATCGGCTTTAAGCAATAAGTCCTGCTCTCATTACCCCTCTTGTTGCAAAAAAAGTAGACCGTAGCACTCCAAAGCAAACCAAACTCAACCTTTTTAGAGCTGCCTCTCTACAGAGCCGAAATGTGTTCATGTGCTTTGTAAAAACACCGTAATTTTAAGGAGACACACCGTAATTTAGAGGAGAGAAATACTTAATTATAAGACACAAATTGTTTTAGAAATTTTCTTTACTATAGTTGTACACCACATTTGTGTTACCCAATTTCACACATTAAAACAAAAGGAGATGAAAATGACTGGTTCTGGTACCATCTCGTTGTTATTGTTGTCTTATGGCGCTTGGTTAAACCAAGCAAGATTTGAGCCGGAGGCTACTCTTATTAAGGCAAAGGAGTGCGCCTTTCGTTTGAACGAGCACCGCAAGGGTGAAAGTACAACTTATGCTCAAGTGGGTCCTCATAATTTTGAAGCAGTGACCAAGCAGAAGACCCATAGACTTGGCTTGCCACCTCCAGAGGTATTGATTGAGAACTTGGAGGACATTGTGACCACGAACGTATTTTATGTGCCCCAATCACCTTTAGCGAACTCGGCGGATTTTAGGCCGACCAGGGTTCCGAACCCGCAACCTCTCTGTCAAGAGATAGTTGCCTTTACCAACTGAACTACCACGGCTCACTCTGAATATCAAGCACGTCATGTTAGTTATCAGCTACCCTTCTAAACATCATAGGATGCCATGTATGAAAAATGAAAAACTTCGCGAAAATACATTTATTTGGTATGACATATATAAAATAAGTACTATAAAATGAAATTTTATAATACATAGAGCAATTTTTCATAATTTCAATCTATGTACCTGCCGAAAATGTAAATTTGAAAAATCATAAAATTTCGATCGAATGGAAAATTTATAAATAATAGAAATTAATAGAAAATTTTGTAGGTTATATACACTTGCCATCTACCTACTATTAAAAAGGAAAACTCGTTTTTAGAAATCATAAAAATTGTAAAAGCTACTTTTTTAATGGTATCTAAAATAATACACCATGCATTAAAGGGTTGTAAAAAAATTGTAAGAATTCTCCCAGAGTCAAAGAACATCAATGCTTGTGCCATTAACACAATTCTTAATTCCGACATGACCAATTACAGTCAGGCTAATAGCTGCCCTCTTGAGTAGCAACGTCGTTTTTATTTTACATTTTGTCCACAATCACTTCATTTCACTTGAAAAATCGTTTCATTCTCAAAAGGGTTAAATTGATATCTTTATCCACAAAACTCTCTTAACGTTTAATACAGCAATATACAGCTTTACATAGTTGGGTACTGGCAATATTAAATTTCTCAAGCATTATGTTAACTTATGCAGGAAATTATTCTACTTCTGGGGACAGGGGTTCCATTTAAAGATTTCTTTAAACATATCCTACCATGTGATAAATCGGAAATTTCTCCAGGGTTATGTGTGGCTAAATGTTTGAAAAGAACGAGAAATATCTATTTAATTTTAAATTATCTGAGAAAAAATTTGACGGTTTTATTCGAACTCAATTCGACATTTTAACCATTATAAATTTAAAAAGAGTAACATATTACTCTGGATAATTTTCCGCTATATCACATGGTTCTATTTTTTAAAAAAATCTTTATATATAAACTGCTCAGAAAACCATTTTCCTTTAGGTTAACATGGAATCTAATACCATTTTAACTACAGCCATCCCACTTCTCGGTTTTCGATCTAAGCCTTCCTAAATAATTTTGAGCTTCGCTTAAATACCTGCACACAAGACAGAATAGAAACTAGCCCAAAAGTTAACACTATTTGTAAATATGAAGATGGAAACAAATAATTGAGGATAAATGAATGAAAAAAAAAGATTTCATTAATTTAATAATTTATTATTTTATTCTATTTATTTGCAAAACAAAATAAAAAGTATCAAAAACAAAATTGATCCTTAAGAAGTGGCTGAAGAGTTGTCCCTTGCGGAATATTTCCACGCAGACATACCGACATAAATGGTAGCAATAGCCTTAGGTATGGTTTTGTTTTTTATAAAACTAATGTGGTGTGACCGCGGCACTTTCCCGATGACCGCATGCTTTGTTTCTGTACCTTCTCGCCTGTTTTTACTGGAGCAGGTATTGTGGGTTCTTTGAAGCCTGTCTTGCCGACAATCAAATGACTGCAGCTATCAGATACTTGACTAGACATTTAATTATCAACAAGTTTGTACATTGAACCTTATTAACAACAAACATGGCTGAAAAACACCGAGTATAATCAAATAGTGCCGAGCGGCCTGCAACTCTCTCACTCGGTTTCAGCTCTCTCCTCTAAGAATGTCCATTCTATATTGTTCCGAGCGGGCATCTCCTCCTCCGCTGTTGGCGAGGACCGGAGTCGAACCCTCTTCTTGGTCAGGCCTTCGCTTCTCTGCGAAAATGTCCATCGTATCCTCCGCAGCTGGCTAGGGCGGTAGTAGCATCCTTCCGGCCGCCATAAAAAAATTCAGGTGTCCATGTCGCACAAACCCGCGTCTTGGGTCATATTACAGTTAGTCATTTCAGCAGTATTATAGCTAAAATTATATAAAAGTTCCAGATTCTCAGATAAAGTGAGATTAGTATGGCAGCGATTGTCGACATTCGTAAACATAAAAAAATGCTTTTTGTTGTTTTGATTTATTGATAAGTTTGGCATCTTTTGCAGGAACATATTAGGCTTTTATAGCTTTACATTTGGATAAAGGTACAAGGTACTACCAGACTTCTTGAATTTCATTACCACACTTCATACAAGGAAGAAGGCTGTTCTGCGATGGAAGTAATTCATATTGGCGAAGAAATTGAATAGTTGATTTATCAGTGACTATGATTGGATCTAATTAAATGGGTACTATATTTAAACATCCTGTAAAATGGGGGAAAAATCATGGGATATGAAACAATAACCAATTTCAGTGGCACCACCTAAATACCAAAACAACAATAACAACAAAAAAGAGCAATAGCTTGCATCCTACATCACTACCATACTTATTATGCTTTCCCATCTCTTCTTGGAAGAATCGCTGGTCTTGTTTTATGTACTCTAAATATTTGCTACCAGACCTACAAGGACGTCAATGTGCAGACGGAAATAAAGACCGAGACAGATTGGCGAATAACACTTTTTATGATGTTGCTACTGATACACCGATATTCTTTGGTAGAAATTCGAAGTAAGATATACTCCAGGCGGGACGAATACTGTGAAGGAAGATATTCGGCTAGGAGGTTTATTAGGCAGGGCTCAAGGAAAATCAAGCCCATATTCCTGTATCTTTTGTTGTTAATTTGTAGCATTTGTAGTCCAAATACATTTCTCCGGTGGTCTAGTAGAAATTGAAATGTAAAACAAGTCTACATAATTTTATAATGCAAGTTTTAATACCTTAAAAATTTGTTAAAAGGGCTTTTGGAAGGATGTGAGTATTTATGTCGAAAGTAAGATTCGAACTGATGGACTCAGGCAGTTCTACCTGTTCAGCCATCTTCTGGCTGTAAGATAAATGAATGCACCATTATCTGTAAGTATACAAAAGCGGAGGAGAAATATTCAAATTTACGTTCGTCGACACTTTAGTATAGCGGGGTATGAATATGCACATAATTTTACGATCACTGCCTGCTATTTGCAACGCAACATATACTTTCCGAACTTCGCTCATTTTACAAGCATTCGGTTCCGGAGCAAACATCTCTGGCTTTATAAATTTAAGGAACTTTTTTTTTCCCGTTTTGAAATGCTGGCCCGTTATGAATATTTTGGTTTGGTTTGGAAAGTTATGGAATTTTTTTTCTGACACCGAAAATAATTATGACGTACTGATTAAAGCAAATTATAAATGGCTTAAACTGTAAAATTACTAATAAATGTAAAGGCAATTATAGAAGATAAATTGTAAAAGTACCATTTATACCAGGATTGGAATTCAAATTCGAAGACCTTGGTGTCGAGAAGCAATGCCTTGCTGATTAGTGGATTTTTTTGGCACTGCAGCCAATATTTCTAGCTTTATGTCTGAGGCGGTTTCTCCCTTTATGGTTTTTAAACATCACGAAATGTAATAGATTGTATCCAAACTTATCTTTTTTTCCCAAACAGTTCCCAGAGATTACCCAATAATGTCCGGTTCTTGTTCTCGACTATAAATCTCTTCGATTTCTTCTTTTCCAGGAAACTACATGACTAGTTGGTATCTTGCCTCTTTTAATATATTTTTTTCTTCCGTTTTCAGCGTTTTGTCGTTTGACTTCCACTCGAAATTCGTTCTCTCCGCTACGTGCTTGACATGAATCTTTCCAGATGGATTTCGGCACTGGTGGGGAGAGGCGATCGGAACTGTGGCTCTACCACTTTTAATTTTTCCCTTCCGACGTGCACAGTATGACTTTCCACCATTTGAAAGAGATATTTGTTGTGAAGCAAATATGATTTCAAGTTTTTCTTTTGAAAACCGGATCGTCCATTGAATTTCACCGCTCGTGAAGATAGTTGCAGAGTTTATTTTGGTGTTGCAGAACTTATTTCTGATTATTTTTTTTTATAAAGTTCCTTTTCCGTACGCCATCCTTTCCTGTCCGTTGTAGTATTGACGTATGTTTCCGAGAAAGGTATATTCTGTCATATCTCGAACTGCCGGTTGTCGATTTTTCTTAGTGTTTCGTTATCTGCGGCATAGTTTTGCAACCGCGAAATGTTAAGATTTACTTTAGAGTAGTCAAATAACATTCTAATGTTTTAACCCTTTGAAAAACGGGAATTTCGCAGAAAAAAAAAACTTAAAATTTTTTCCTATGTTTTTTAAGCCTACATAAATGACTGTTCCAATTTTCTATTATGACGCTGCAGAATAAGAATAGATGCAGCCCTACGCTTCATTTTCCCCTTTTGAAATATATGTGTTTAAACTTGATATCAATGGAAAAGTGATGAAATCGGTTTTCTTTCTTATAACCAAGGTTAGCAGTTTTATATAAATCTTTAATATTTTATTTTAAGGGAAACAAAATTTCAGATGAAACTGTCCTAATATTCATATTTTCATAATAATTCATTTTAGTTTTTTTTTATATTTATAAAGAAATAATTTAAAAAATTACTTTTATAAAGGTATGTATGCACCCATATATACAACTTTTCGTATTTTGTTTATTTCCTCATATTTCTGTTAAACTATCCATTTCCCTTTGTATTTTAGTCAATATTGTCTTAACTTTTTAATACCTTTGATTTCAGATTGCGAAATTTCTGTTAGACTATCACTTCATTATAATGAAAGAAACTATATGCTAATGAAGTTCAAAACATTTCAGTGCTCTTTTTTCTTTTTAAAAAGATTGTGTAAAAGCGAAATTAATATAATGGTTAAATTATGATATGGTATTCATAAATATATGTTTGTAGTGAGAATAAAATATTCAATTTTTGTCTTTTACAGTTAATATTTTCACTCTTTTTTACTAATATTTTTAAAACACTATTTTTAACAAGTTAAATATAAATATGAATATGAATCATCTAAAAGTGGCTTTTGTTTTAGTTTTACTGTACATCTTGAATTTTCCTTTATACGATCATGCTAAGAAAATTTTTTTTTCATAATCTAGAACATAATTTTAAGTATAACAATTAAAAAATGATTTTTCTTTAAATTTCACTCAATAAGTGAGGCTTAATTATTTATGATTAAAAATCTGATGGGTAACCTATGACTTCCTAGAGCGTTTATAAAATTATATACTTTTTTGACTGCACTTTATTTAACCATTTTTTTATATAAATGCATTCAGTACTCCTCTTCTTTTATAAAGGGGACTGTTACACAATTGCTAAAATATTACCTTTTAGAAAGATCAAAATTATTAAGCATCAATTGTTTAAAAAATGAATAGGATGGTATTCAACGTGGATCTTCTTCTTCAATGGCCAGACAGCCCATGATGGGCCCTTGCCTTCCTCAGAATCGAACATTCAACATCAGATCATTCAGAATCATTTAACATCGATTCAATCGATCATTCAGAATCAGAATTAAACAGGGATCAGTATATATTAATTCAGCAATCAGTAAAGCTCAAGTACTGTCATTTGGAATAGACCGGTAGCATTAATATTAGTTAAAGTAAAATTTCTCATTAAATGGTGCTGATTGTAATAAACGGAAGTGCACAATTAGATGCTATAACAGTCCTAAATATGAAATTTTAATGTTATACGTCTGGTCATTTTCGAGCTAAGTCAGAAGCATTCATATGTACGTACATCACTTCGAAACTAGTCAAAATTTATTCAAGGGCGGTAAAAATGGATATTTAAAGTTTTCTTGTACCTTAGTACAGGCGTAAAGCGTAAACTCGTGAAAATGGGTATTTCAATTTGAAGAGTTTAAGTTTGAAGAATAAATTTTTTTAAGATTATAATGCTTTCTTTACTTGGCATAATGATGTAAAAAGAATCTTGAAAGTAGGCACATGGCTTAAATGCAGTGCTTTCAAAATCAGCGAATCAATCACTGAGCAATTTCCAGTGAAAACTAGCATTTATATAAGCCGGAACATTTATTTCTCTTCGTTTTCTAAAAAACCATTTTATCTCTCGTAGATCCCCATTCCCCTCTTCCTATTCGATCTCCGGATTGTCATGCCCCTTTCCGACAAGAATGACAGGCGCTCCGCGACCAGCCTGGCGGATTAAATGTTTTCGGACGTAAGATGTGACGTCAGCAGGAGCCTTGCTTTCGAAGAACGAGATACCTGGAAGGAATAAATTACACATTTAACACTTATCTTAAGGTTTTCCTTTTAGATTCTAAAAATATTGCATAAGTGGTGACGCCCACGGAATTACAATTCAGGATTTAGCAGTGAAAGGCAGACAAGTCCGCCGCGGGAGTTCTTCGTGGAACGGCGATTTTGAAATAGTGGAGTCCTCAATATCGGAACATCGAGAGTGTTACCGTTTTATAACATGCCATAAAAAGAGGATGCCATTCTTAATGTTAGATACAGATTTTTTAAATATTTTTTTAAAAATTGGGTTGAAATATATTACGATTTGAATGAATCATTTTTCAGCGTTTTGTTGGTCTTGTTAAAAGTTACCCTCTAATGCCCCATGGTATTTCCAAAACGTAGACATACCGGACCTATTGGAGTTTCGAATCCCGCTGCTGGCATGGATGTTCGTAGCCGTTCGGATGCGAAAATCCATGCCGAATTGGCTTTAAGCAGTAGTTTCCGGTTTCATTAGCCCTGCAAGAGTAGACCGTAGTTCTCCAAACCAAACTCGAAACTTCCTTATCTCTACAAGTTTGCAGAAGGAAGATGAGATACGAGGGATAAGGGTTTGACTTGAATTTCGCCCCTAAAGTCACATCCCCTATTTTAAAAATACCCCCCCCCAACAAATAGCTATCCAACGTCTTTAAATATCAACGTTTTAAATTGTATAGAAAACTAAAAACTGTTAAAAAATTAATATTTAACTCCTTAACGTGCACGCTCGAGTTAACTCCAGTTCGGTACTCTGGCCAAACTGTGCATACTCGAGATAATTCGAGAGGCGTTGTACTTTATATTGCTATAATTTTTCACACTCGAATGCAACCGAGAATTGAAAATAACAATGTGAAAGAAAAAAAGTAATAGTTTTATTGATATTTATCATTTACATGGGATTGTAAGCTATAACACCTACTTATTCAAGTATAATATATATATATATGTAAGGAAAATTCTCAGGGGTTTTCAAATCTGAAGTCAAGGGCTAAATCTTCCCACGTCATTTTGCATTTCCCTTTTTAAGTCCTAACCTAAATTGGCCACTGGGACTACAGTTTAAGCCCTCGGAGAAAGGGCCTGACCAATTATAATCCTACATGGACCTAGCGGATAATTTAGGAAATTTCCAAAAATAAAGGAGATACACGCTGTCGGAGACAGATTTTTCTAGAGATATTTTCCCACAGATGTTGACCCAGGTGTTACGGGTCTTGTACATAGAACTTCATGCTAGCTGACCCTTCAGTTTGTCCTGTCCCTATGATGAAGTGGGAACCCATCCTCCAACGTAATCCTAATAAAGGTTTTTATTTAAAACGGTATCAGTTTTATGGCCATGACTGCAACCACCCATCGAGAAGTCCGTTTTATTACACACACACACACACACACACAT
>CM063504.1:151114906-151117406 GCA_032207245.1 Pardosa pseudoannulata | reverse complement strand
CGTGCAGCGAAATCCTCTGCACGTGGAATAGACTTTCGGTTTGTCGGCACCAATGAGCTTCCTGATGAGGCACCACAGCGCGGGTGCCGTGTGGTGCTACGTTTGCTGAAAATAGAGGTTTTTCGTGGAAATATAAGCTTTTCGTTATTTTATTAGTAATACGGAAAGACGTATGGATTTTATGTACAAATGAATAATAAACGTTAAAGAAGTGCCTAATGTACATTTTTATGGTTTTATTATTATTGTTGTTGTTCCTCCCAGCATGAACATCTACCTCACGCCACTGCTCTGAACTCAAAAGTATAAATAAATATTTAAATTTAATTATATTGAAAAACATGTTCATTATCCTATATACTTCTAAAGTCGTTATAGAGGAAAGTTAATTATCCGAACGGATGGTGACGCTATATCGGGGCTTGATTGCATACATATTTGTGTTTGTATATACAGAAAACATAAGGATGTAAATGAGGAGTATAATATTTGTCAACATAAGTTGACAAGTTAAGATATATGGGCTAAATATATAGTTGAGACGTATTCTAGTCAAACAACATTAGTTGTCTTGCTTGTTTACCTTGGATATTGATTTTCGCTGTATTTTTTTAACAAAGTCAACACACATACATACCAGTTTCTGTCTCTTTAACGTATTTATTGCGTCATTCAACAGCTTCAAGCAAATCGTAAACACCTTCTTTGCTCTAAGAAAAATAATTTTCTCAGAAAAATTATTTTTAGAGCTCGCCCTGATTTGATTTCTGTTCGTAAATATTTTACTATAAAAAACTTTCTAAATTTATTTATTAAAAAATTGTTCATCATGTATTTTGATATGTTTAAAGAAATATGAGAGGAATAAAATAAACACCGGTTTCCATGTTATTAGCAGTCTTGGAGAAAAACAACTCAAAGTCTACGATAAAAAATTAAGAATAACAATCTACATTATGTGAAGCTAAAGAAATTCTTTTGAGTCTAGCCTGCATTAAAGATAGATGGTACTTATTTTAACACATTGACGGATAGTAGGTTTTTGGTTTAGTTTGGTTTTGGAGTGCTGCGGTCTACTTTTTTGCAACACGAGGGCTAATGAGACCTGGACCTACTGCTTAAAGCCGATTCCGAACGGCTACGAACATCCATGGTGTAGTGGGATTCGAACCTACGACTGCGGTTCCGAAGGCCAGCACCCTAACCATTCGGCCATAGTTCGGCAAACGGACAGTAGGAACAAGTGAAGTTCGAAAATTAACACTGTAACTTTTTGTAATTTTTTAGAATATTTGAAGTTTAGTTTTACTTTTTCTGCTTAAATAAACTTAAGTTTGATTAATTCAGCACCTTTAATTAGGTTGCGGCTATAACCTTCATGGCGCCAGTGGACTCTAGACACTAATGGGATGATGGCGCCTATAACAGCAAAAATTTAAAAAAGGAATTGAGGCATGGATGTCCGTAGCCATTCGGAATCGGCTTTAAACTGTATGTCCCGGTCTCATTAGCCGTCGTGTTGCAAAAAGTAGACCGTAGCACTCCAAACCAAACTTAAAAATCGAATTGAATCAAATAAACAATTATTTGAGTGCATCAAAGCATTTTTGGGAGTTTTACACGAAATGTTAGTTCATAATCAAACAAAAGTAAATAAATGACAAAAAAATTTACTATAATTTTATAATTATTACCCATTATTTTCGGTTAGAAAACGAACAGGTGGAAAATGAAATTCAACCTGAAAAATTGCTTCCAAAACATGACACTAGACTTTTACTTGTACGCCGGTAAATGCACATTTGTGCCACTATAAGTGTTTAGTGCCGATCGTTTCGATTTGGACGGCTATTGCCACCATACCACATAGTGAACTTCGCTTTGACGGCTATAGACGCAATTGTCCGTCAACTTGTTCATTAATTATCTGTTGCTATACTTATAGGAATTAGGGAATTATTAACCTAAAAACATGATTTACTAATAAATTTACCGTAAAAAATGGTTTAAAATAATATCAAATATTTTTCTGATTGTTTAATTTTAAGACATATCTCTCTTTTCTTCTGTATATATGAGGTACTATTATTACACATAATTATATCTATATAATACATCTACTGCCTAAAATTTATTCAAAATCACTAAGCACTTTCCCGGTAAACTTTTTTCAAAATTTTAAGCGTTGAGGAGAATCGTATTTTGGCAGAGAAAATCTCATCTATTAGAATGTTTACCACCTGTAGATAAAAATTTTAAGTGAGGCTCACAAAATGTTAAGTTTTATAAAGGCTTTTTATAAAGGCTATATATTAACCCCTTCCGGTATGATTTAATAATGAAAAACTGTGCATGAAATAACCATTTAATTTTTATTTAAAAAACTTGTTTCATTTTACAATTCTTACATATTCTTAATTAAAATCCACTCTTTACATAGTGTTAAATAATATCAGAAACAGTAAAATTAAGAAAATATCACAGCAAAACATTAATAAGG
>CM063504.1:151107406-151109906 GCA_032207245.1 Pardosa pseudoannulata | reverse complement strand
GTTATCTATCGTTTCCTGTTCATTTTTTTAATGTTTAATACATTGAGAGAAAGGTATATCGTGATAAACCTCGACTGGTTGATAATATTTTTTGAGTGTTTCATTATCAACTTTTTTTTTCTGCTGTGTTTTGCAACAACCAAATGGTAACATTTGTATTATCGACTTGATTGTGCATTCGATTACGACTCAATATTATGTAACACTAGTTTATACATTTTGCTACAAGAGGTTAAATTTACTACACGAGACCAACAACACGACACGAGAGTTTTGCTACACGAGATAGAAATGATTCAAACGTTAGAAAAATTGGAAAGAAATATAATAAATTATTACTCTACAATTAATACTCTACATTAAATAAGACAAAACATCTTGAAAAAAAAAAACACTGAAAAATTGTTAGTAGTGGTTGGGGGGGGGTGGGGGGGGGGGGGGGATGCGGGGGGAGGGAGGGGGGGGGGGGGGGGGCGGGAAGGGTGGGCGGGGGGGGGGGGGGGGGGAGCGGGGGAGGTGAGGGGGTGGGGGGGGGGGGGGGGCGGGGGGGGGGCTTTTTTAAGCGCATAGGTCCCTCTTCTGTGTAGCAAAACAATAGACCATAGCTCTCGAAACCAAAACTATCATTTTCGTTAATATCCGTAAGATAAAAAAATATAGGAATAAACCAGATTCAAAATTTCCTTTTGAATAGATGCTTGTTATCTCTAAATTTAGTTTAATGAAGATGTTTCAACTGTATAAATAAACTTAAAAGTTACTTATTTATTCTGTTACAGTTCCAAATGATATATTAAATATTTATCGTCCCATTCATAATATAGTTAATTCAACCTATAAATCAAGAATTTCTGACCAGTTTAAACAAAACTTAACATAAGTTAACAATAAACAGTACATAAGTTAACTGTAATCTTGGAAAAATTTTCTCATTTTGATACACAAATTTTTTCATGCTGTTGCATTAAATATAGTATATATTTTGGACTTCTATGCCAAAATTATTTATTTTATGAAACTATTTAGTTTGGAAACGTCTGGAAATGCTGCCAAAATATTTTATCAATTATAGTAAGTTATTTAAGACAAAATCAGAACACATTTGCTATTTAATGTACTAATTCTAAACCCCGTAAACCACATAATTTGTCAGTGAACATTAAGAAAGGGTTTTGCAAACTAAGGTGAGCCTGGCCCTGCCATCCTCTTGTTCAGTGTGAACCTATGAGGGAAATGAAATTTCTTCTGGACAGCTCGTATTTAACACGTTGACTGCCATGGGGGTCACCGGTGACCGGCACTCGACTTGGCTACAGCGCCGTGGGGGCCACCGGTGACCGACGACGCAGAAAATAATAAAAATACATAATTATAGTAAATATGGATACTGATAAATTTTTCAATAATACTATTGTTATTACAATGGTTTGACGAAATTAATGCAATATAGAATATACAAAAAATTTTTATTCGTACATGAAAAATATATATAGGGGCATTCCAAAATTGGTGTATTTGCATTACCCGATCTAAGTTCGGACGTCACAGGTAAGGGGTTAAGTACCAACTGTCTTCTCCGTATCTTTTGCTTCAAATGGTTGGAGAACCTCTCTTTCTCTCTTCCATCCCCGTCATTATTAGAATCCACTTTTTTGTCCACATTTTATAAACTTCTCGAAAGGTAAGTTTACTTCATCTGTCTTCATCATCCTTCTTCTGATTGCCACCCAATCTTCATTTTGCAGCTCAATTTCTTGCCTCTCATTTGCGCCAGTTTCATCAATTTCGCCAATTTCTTGAATCTCCTCCGACTTTAGTGTCTTCTGTCCAATACCAGTTTTTAGAAAACCATTCTGAATTGTTTTCAAATAATTGTGACACACTTTCAAATTTGGAATAACAGAGATCGGATTTGGAGATACAGAGGTTTTACAGGAAGAATACTTAAGCTAAACAAAGAAAAATACATATGAGGTAATCGTTCAAAAAATTGAGATATACAAGTTTTCGATATATTTACTCATATATAGTGTGTGTGGAGAGAGATTTTAGTAATAAAATCCCATTTTGAAGAACACCATTATAGGCGACTTTTAAATTTGTTTTTGTGTAAAGTATCGCATATAATAGAAATTTTTTTGTTATGTCTGGCATTAAAAAATCATACTCTAAATATTGTATTGTGCCACTCTGTAAAAATACAACAACTAATTGCAATGAGAAGATATTTTTCAGCGTCCCGAAAGACCCACATACACGTAAAATCTGGACAACTGCGATGAAAAGGGATGAGAAATTAAACCCCAAATTATCATATAAATTATCTCTATGGGTTTGTGAAGACCACTTTTCGGTAAATAAATGCTTGCATTTGTTTAAATATTACTAATTTAGAACAATTAAAGTATATAAAAATACATCTATACCTTTAAAAGGATTGTTGATTAACCACTGCTATTTAACTTTTAAAACTGCTAATTTTCGAGTATTATCACAGAGT
>CM063504.1:151089906-151099906 GCA_032207245.1 Pardosa pseudoannulata | reverse complement strand
ATATTCATGTAGTTCCGTGATGTTTTAATATTCAATAATGTGCAGCTCTTGACATCAGGTTCACAGTTCTTCTAAATAAGTCTTCTTGCATTTAAAATTACAGTGGCCTCCGCTTAATGTTTTAGACACCGTGGTTTTGATAACGATAGCCGATTAATAACAATAAACGATATGTAAAATTAAATAAACTTACCCCCCTCCCTTCACATGAACTAAATTTCAAAATAAAAAATAAAACTCATCTTATATTTATGCACCGTATGTTATCCTTTAAAATATAAGAAATGTATACATAATTTAAAAATTAATCAATGGTTGGCTGTCTATAATTTTTTCTAAGAAGCTCTTTGATAAGTGTATTTGTACCCCGACCCGGCCGAAGCCATACGGAAAACTGACGATCGATCGCCACGACGGTAACCACCACACCACAAGGTGTTGCTGGCCTACAAGAGTTCCGTCATGGTTCGAGAATAATGTTGACGACCCCAGTAAGGAACAATACTACAAAGTAAGTTCGTGACTACCAGGGAAGTCTGAAGAGAAAGATCACTCAGGAAACCCCGGGTTCGTGAAACCCGAGTATACCTAAAGGAGGTATACCCCTTGAGGTTGCAGACGGCTATCATTGGCCTAGGAGGGACACTCCTAGTTACCAGGGGGCGCCACGAGGAGGCTGATAGCTGTCCTAGGTGAGGTACCGTAGTACAACACCCTGAGGCTCATCCCCAGAGCTGCGCCGTAGCACTGCTGAGGAGAATCACTGCCCCGCCCCCCGAAGCTCTTTGATAAATTGTTCTTAATCATAACGTTTTTTCAAGTCACCGAAGCGGTGTTGTACTCCACGTTTCAACTCTTTCAATGCATTTCTCATTTTACCACTTGTAGCGGGGTGGGGTCAATGTGAATAGATTGTTTTCTTACTTTTCGAAAACTGATCCCATTAACCGATGTAACGATCACATAAAGCGGTAATTTTAACATACAAATGAATAGAGAAAATCCGGACTAAGTGATTTCGATAACAATAAGCGATTGATAACATTAACCGTGATCACATTAAGCGGAGTCAATTGTATGTCTTTTTTAGTAAATCATAAATCTATAAATGTTTAATAAATATTTACAAAACTTTGCGAAACATTTTAGACCTATTTCAAGTCTTATAAATTCATCAAGAATTAGCGTTCACTGATTATTTTAGAATTAAAAAAGTACAGGTTATGTAACGGATAATAGATTTGATTTGGTTTGGAGCTGTACAGTCTGTTGTTTTGCTACGCGAGGGATAATGAGATCGGGTTCCTTGGTCGGATTGGAGTGCTACGGTCTACTTTTTGCAACACGAGGGCTAATGAGACCGGGACCTACAGCTTAAAGCCGATTCCGAACGGCTACGAACATCCACGCCTCTGTGGGATTCGAACCCACGAACTCCGGTACCGAAGGCCAGCACCCTAACCAATCGGTCATCGTTCCGTGAGATCGGGAGTTACTGCTTTAAGCCGATCACAAACGACTAAGAACTTCTCTGACAGTAGTGGGATATGACCCTTAAACTTCCGTACCGAACTTTAGCTCCCTACATATTGGGCCATCGTTCCACTTACTGCCTACGGGATAGTTTAATTTAGAATATAGGAATTAGTCAGTAACTTAAATTATGGTGATTAGAAACTACATTCTGTAAAATGAAATAATAATGCAGAAATTTTTTTGATGTCAAAAACACACTAACTCAAATTAGAAAAAGTAGAAGTAAAATGAAATTATGAGTGATTATTTATTAGAAATAATCCATTAAATTATTATCTGAAGAATATTGTTTCATTCTAACTAATAAAAATATACACAAGCAGAAAAAAATTTGGTGTTATCTATCGAGTAGAATTTTTAAAATCTTTCGGATAGTAACGTACCATACTTTTAATTTCTTCGATATTATTTTTTCTTCTATGTTTTTCATTGTATTCAATTAAGAGGAATATTTTAATAATTTTAAAACAGATGAAACAAGTGTAATAATTTTTTGTATTATTTTGTTAAGTATTCAGAGATTTGTAATAGGTCAAAACAGACACTCTTTCAGCAAAAACACGGATTTCCTGTTCTCACACAAGGCTTCTTATTATCGTAGCGTTTCAGTTGCAAAGGGGATTTCCCCAATCGAAATTTCAACTTCAGCCATTCCAGGACTGTTCACTGAGATGAAAAGGGATGTGAATTTTGTTTTTCTTTTAATCAGAAATGCAATATGGCATTAGGATAAACTTTTTATTATCATTTCAAATTTTGAAGAAAAATATTGCATACCGAAACTAGTAGAAGCTATTTTTAGAATGCTAGTGCTCATGCATCAGTCGGTTTGCATGAAGCAAGAGGAATTCAACAGGGCAGATAAATGTCTACTTTAATATACTAGTGAAAGTGTTCGCTGGGCTCTAAACTCTTATGTCCTATATTTTCCTGTAGGAACATATAGGACACTCAGGTTGCAACTCAATTTTTTTTTACACTCAGGCTGCAACTCAATTTCCAACGTTGTTTCAATAATATACCTGTAAATCAAATAAAAAAAATGCTTACATTTATTCTGGATAGTACTTGTTTTGTAACTGTATGGATGTAGCTTAATAGAAATTAAATTGCAAATATCGCCCCAAATCGAGATAAGGAAAAGCTCGTCAGGTATATTACTATCTTTAAAGAGTTAGTATATTGGAAAGCTTACAGCCCAGTGCCGTTGGGGTAGAGCTTCGCGCTCCCACGACACAGGTCTGAGGTTAAAAAAAAAAAAAACGATCCCCGGGCTCGGCAAGGTTGGCATAGCCTTTCATGCCTTCAGTGGATAAATTAACTGAGGAACAAGCGTGCTTAGGAACTAAACACTGGGGGTTCCGCTTAAGATTGACCACCTAACCGGAACATATGCTTCGCACCCCAGGGCTTTTGGTCACGTAAATGGAGGTTGGCCACCACCTCCTAAAGAGAGAAGGCCTGACCACACTCACTGTGACGTCACGAGATTAGGCTGGCTATCAACGCCATTCAGTTGATGCTGTAGTTTTAACGACAACAAAAACATTTGATTTATCATTTACTGGTGATTGTTTATAGTAAATTTGAGTTTTTTTATTAACATTACCGTTCTCAGACACAGAATGTATTGCTTTTTGTGTACTCTATCAATTACCCCTAAAATAACACTCATTTGTAAAACATATACACTCTAAAATTTGAATTCTCTAATAAAAAAGTATTAACTGAAGCACTAATTTTAATCCTTCTAAATTTTTACTTTAACACCTATCATCCCCATTATCAAGAAATTAACATACTTTATCTAAAATATGGATGGTGCATTTAATGTCAAATGGAAAGTTATAAATTATTTAAAAAAAACACTTATTTAAATATGTTTATAGTTTTAAAAGATAAAGAAAGCATCCTAGAATTTTATTATTAATGCTTCTTCTACTATTTATAAATGAATTCATAAAATTTTAAGAAATTTCTACATTTAATCCAGGAAATATATATAAAACTAATGCATCTGACTTCAAGAAGTAGAAAAATTCCAAGTTTTGAAGGTCAAAACCCCAAGTAAACACTGTAATAAATAAGGTAAAAAACATACATTTAAATGAAATTTTATTTCTCCAAAACAAATCAAAATCAGAATTTTTTTTACATTTGATGTTAAAATTAAACATGAACAATGAAAATTTCATTATTAATTAACAAAGTAAGAATTGTATTAACAGAAAATTAGATTTTAACTTCATTTCTTTACACGTGATAACTTTATACATACACAATGAAAATACACATAACATACTTGAATTTCTTCAAGATATTTTTAAATCATTTACAATATACAATCTATGAGTATCAACCTAAGTAATTATTACATAAAATATAGATTTTAAGTCAGTAAAAACGCAGAGAAAGTTATACTGACCTATTTTGTAGAACTTTGTATTGTTAAAAGACACTGATACAGATAAATTTTTATCAATACAAACAGAAGAAGTTATTTATGGATTTAGTAACCACATGTGCAAAAAATATATTAGTTTTCATATACAAATATGCCCAATAATTATCCAGTTCGTTTTAGGATACACAAATTGAAAGTTCAGCCATAGAATTGAAATTACATTTCGATTTTTCCACAAATTCTAAGCTTTCTTCAATAGCTTTTGATAATACATTTTCCTCTTTCCTAACAAGAGACGATACAGTATTTTAGTATGTTACAAATAAAACAGTTTTTTAATATGTTATAAAATAATAATCTAAACAGAAATTCACTATACTTTTTAAAGCATTAAAAGGGTTACATCCAAATGTCAACTTCAATGATATATAATATATAATTACTATATTCTTTTAGTTGCTTTACAAATGAAAATACAAAAATTTCAACCGTCTATACATATAGGAATATTTTTCAAATATCAAAAATTAATCAATTCATTATCAAAATATCTAATTCTAAATGACAATTTTATTCATTTAAAAGTTAATACTACATTGTATTTTGAACTGATTTTCTACTCAATTTAGAAAAAAAATATGTTATTTAAAATGTTTTTAGCATAATTTTAATTAAGTAGTTAATTATAAAAAATTGTAGTATTGCATTGTAAAATTTGCTTGTATTATTTATTTATGGCAAACTACATTTCAAAGAATAATTTTTAATACGTATATGAAAAAACAAAGAATATTCATAGTTATTCGTCAAATTTCTTCATACGTTAGTCAAAACAAAAGTACTGTCTATAATCTAGAGTCACTGTAAAACAAATCTACTTTTTAAGTAGGGGTTTAATCTTATATCTTATGGTTAAAAATTGTAAACAATAATAAAGTTTATTTACCCGACAATTCTTGTTCACAGTCAGTCTTTTTCTAGGATTCGAGTTAATCCAGTTTTGTCATAAAATTTCCTTTCTTGGAAACGAGAAAACTGATTTTTTGTTATCTTTGGAGTCACAATTACTTTTACGAAAAGGAACTATACATTTAAATGCCATTATTTCAAAAAATTAACCGAAATATACAGGAATCAAAGATTGAATTCGCATACTCAAAGCACGCACAAAGGAACTTTCATATATCTCCCGCTCAGGAAACGAATTCCGCCAACGTTGCCAATAAGCACATTCCTTACATATACCTTGATTTTGCATTTGGAGACGAAAATAATTGGAAAAATATATAGCGAAAAGGGATAACTTGAAGCTTTTAGTCAGAGTAACAGAATGCCGTCAGCCCAACCTAACTACGTCATTACATTTTCTGGTAAACCCTGCTCAGGCCTGCGATCCTTAGGAGATGTTGGGTTAGCACCGTAGAATCTGGCCCCCTAGGGGCTATTGAGGGGAGGAGTTTATATTGGACCTCCGAAAACCATTAAGAACTTATTCCTTTTCTCCCTATTTTGAAGAAATTATTCCTTTTCAAATACACATTATGTAATAATATAAAGTTTCTTAAATGCTTAGCTCTAAATAGTATTGATTATATAAACCTTAAAGAGGTAAGGAAAAAACCGTAAACTAGGATTAAATTTTTGCTACAAATAATTGCATAATGTCTTCTGTCTGATGCTAGGGAGATACAGAAAAAAATATTAAAAACATTTTATCTTCGGGACACGTAAATATAAAATCATCTTTATAATTATTTTTTCCAGTCGATGTTTTCATGCAGAGCACGTAAAGATCTTTTTCTGTATACTGTCCCTTTAGATTAGGAATACGAGCTGTTACGGGGCTAAGCTATTTTTTATCATAACCAATTTGACAGACAAAAAAAATTGGAAATGTCCCTTTTTTCATACTTTTTTCTCCAAAAATTTGACATCAGGATGCAACGTTGTGGGTTGCGAAACTTCATTTTTGCATAGATTAATCGTATTTAGGTTTTAAAAACAAGTATATGGGAATGAATTTAAGCCGATTAGCAACAGAAAAAAGGAATATATTTAGTAAACGTATTCTGTATCGTTTAAAAGCTTTGCCCTTTTTTTTAACAGAATGTTATCCAAAATGTACGAAACAAAACTGTGATTTGGATTTTATATTCAAGAATAATAAACCCGGGAAATAAAACATTGTAAGGTTGAGTTATTTCTTTTAATGTCCATGCCGTAATGCGACAACCAGTAAGCGTAACTCTAGAAAATCTGTGGAGTTTCGTGACTAACATTATAAACAAGAAATCGAATAAAATTGAGAAAGCAAATTAGTTTTGGTTTCTTTACTTAAACATTTATTTCCCATAAATTATCGTTTATACCCTTAATCACTGATTAGTTAAAATGGGTTGTCAGACAATTATTAATATGCTAAACTTGTATAGAGTAAATACATAACGTAGTTATCTCTTTCTCTATCTGGTCTCATTAGCCATCGTGTTGCAAAAAGTAGACCGTAGCGCTCCAAAACCAAACCAAACCAAAACTTTCTCTATCTATCTATCTATCTATCTATCTCTATATATACATATACATATAGATATAGATAAATAGATAGATATACAGATATATAGATATATAGATACACACATACACACACACACATATATATATATATATATATACAGATACATAGATATATAGATATACACACACATATATATATATATATATACATATATATACATATATATATGTACATATATATACATATATATATACATATATATATACATATATATATATATATATATATATATATATATATATATATATATATATACACACACACACACACACACACACACACACACATATATATATATAAATATATATATATATATATATATATATATATCATATATAATATATATATGATATATAATACAAAAAACACACATTCAACACACACACATCACACACACCCACGATACACACACACACACACACATATATACACACACATTTAACATAAATATGAACGTTTCATAAAAAAATTATTAAAAATATAATTGATTTTTTTTAACAAAGTACTGCGAGTATTTTACTAATGCTGCAATTTATATGTTTACAAAATTCACAATTTTGAGTTAATGATTAACCCCCCCTCCCCTTTGTACTGTCCACCATTTTATTGTTTCGTAACATCATTTTTTCACATACCACACACACCATTCCTTCTCTTCGCCAGTTTCAACCATACTTCTCGACCTAATCTGATGGCAAATCTTACAAAAACTATGTAAAGAATTGTATTTTTTGGATTCTGATTTGTTGAGAATTACCAAGTCAAGATACGAGGTCCAAAATATAATACATGTAATTCAAAATATATATGTAGATCCAATATTAAATTTCATTTAATCCTATGATTGTGTTTTTTACTAATTGTTTTCATACACAATACAGTCATTATTTTCAGAGAAGCTTGCAGTAGGGCCCAGTATTATTAGTAAAACAATTAGACCATAACACTCCAAATTTATTCAAAATAAACTATTGCCTGATGATAGCCGGATAAGAAATGTGCCCCTTTAGGTGGTTCTAATTCATACTGATATGGATGTACGTAGCCAGAATCTGCTTTCAGCAGTAAGTCCCGACCTTTTCAGTCCTAATTTGGGGTTGAAAGAAGGTGTATCGTATTGCAAAGCCAACCAAACCAAACGTAAAATGGCTGTATCCTTGCCTGTCGGTACTTCAGTCTGTATATTACAACCTTCCTTTTGGCATAAATGTTCGTTGACATACGGAATTCCCTGTAATCCGTAATATCTCTGTAACTTCGGCACCGGAGTTCGTAGGTTAGAGTCTCGCTGATGACGTGGATGTTCGTAGCCGTTCAGAATCGGTTTTAAGCAGTCAGTACCTGTCTTATTAATCCTCGTTTTGCAAAACAATAGATCGTAACCAAACCAAACCCTCTGTAATAATCCCTCATGTTGTAAAAAAAGTGGACCTTACCACTCAAAATAAACAATTAAAAAATAAAAAAGACATTTTTGGCTTAGTATTATCCTAAAATGTTCCCATTCATCTTGCTCTCCAGTCGAATTTTCTCAACCCTATAAAATTTTCTCTATATATATTTTGCAGATGAGAAAAAAAAAAAAACAATACTTATTAAAATGCATAGTAAGTCTAGTAAAAAGAGTCATATATTTTGCTTCGTTTTTACGTGATAGCATCTACTACTGAACCGGCGATTCATATGTTGCTTGAATTTCAATGAAAGCAACGTAAAAGGGAGCTCGTGTACAACCTGCATAGAAAAATGGCGTCGTCTGATCAAATCGTGCTCGAAAGCAAATCGACGACGTCTGTCGCATAACGTTGCCACGGAAGGGGAATAAAAACGAAAATCTGAAGTATACGTGACGCCCATTTTGGACGAAATACGACAAAAGAAACACAATAAAATAGGAAACTAGCGTACACTCCCGCTAAATAACTCACAGGCGTAAAGGAAAAAACTTTTATATTACTACTTATGTATTACAATACTAAAATTTATATAAGTTGGGTCCCACTTAAAACTGCCAAGAAAATTGCCCCCTGCTCTCTAAACCACAGAAAAACACGGCAAAAATTTCTACATTCTGTCTTTTACTTCGATCTGTGCCTCAGCCGTTCGGCCTTATCTGTGCTTCCCCTCCCATAATACATAGCATTCTTTTATGCACTTTTAAAAGCTATAACTAATTTTTATATTTCACTAAAACCTAGTTTAAAAAACACACGATAATTTTAACCCATATATACATGAGAAGCACTTTGATCAAAATCAGATGTCTACTTTTCCCTTGGTAGAATAGAAAAAAAAAGGAGTTAATCACAATTTTTTTTGTTTTTAAAATTAAAGGGAAATATCTAGTACCATGATAGTTTTATAACTATTGCCTTATAGATTTAATAATTATTTTCAAAACAATGAATGTTCTCAAACTCTCAAATCAACAAATTTCTTCATTTAGAATCAATTAGGTTAAAAAATAATATGAATTATAAAAAAAGCAAAAATTATTAAACATTAAACAACGAGTAGGTTAACTAAGATATAATACTTAAAGGATAAAATCTGTACTACAATAAATTTTATGGGTAAAACTCTGGTAGAATAATCCGGTAGAATGTGTAAAACTCCGGTAGAATAGAAAAGAAAAAAAAAGAGTTAATGACATATTTTTTAATTTCATAAAAATAAAGGAAAATTTCTAGTACCATGATAGGCTTATAACTTTTGCATTATAGACTTAATAATTATTTCTACAAATTCCTATAAAATACCCCAATAAATTATTAAACATTAAGTAACCAGTAGATTGACTAAGATACAATATTTAAAGGATAAAATCTGTACTACAATAGATTTTATGGATAACACTCCGGTAGAATAATCCGGTAGAATAGGTAAAACTACAGTAGAATAGAAAAAAAGCATTAATGACAGTTTTTTTATTTTATAAAAATAAACGAAAACATGTAGTACCATGATAGGCTTATAACTATTGCATTACAGACTTAATAATTATTTCCAAAACAATCAATATGAATGCTTACATTTATTTAGAAACAATTATGTTAAAAAAATAATATGAATTATAAAAAAAAAGCAAAAATTATTAAACATTAAATAACTAGTAGGTTAACTGAGATATAAACTTAAAGGATAAAATCTGTACTACAATAAATTTTATGGGTAAAACACCTGTAAAATAGAAATAGAAAAAAAAGAGTTAATGGCAATTTTTTATTTTATAAAAATAAATGAAAATATCTAGTACCATGATAGGCTTTTAACTTTTGCATTATAGACAATAAATATTTCCAAAACAATGAATATTCTCAAACTCTAAAATCAACGAATTTCTACATCTAGAAACAATTAAGTTAAAAAAATAATATGAATTATAAAAAAAATCTAAAATTACTAAACATTAAATAACCAGTAGGTTAACTAAGACATAATACTTAAATGATAAAATCTGTACTACAATAAATTTTATGGGTAAA
>CM063504.1:151052406-151072406 GCA_032207245.1 Pardosa pseudoannulata | reverse complement strand
TCGTTTGATTCAGTATGTCCGATCCAACGATGGGGTTGATTATCGCTCAAGTACTGAAATTCCTTTTTAGGCCAATGTCGTAGAGCACCGTCTTCCTCAAGAATAAATCTGGGAATCACTTCCTCCAATTGAGGAAACAAACACTCTTATGGCTTCATGATACGTCAACTTACACGTGTTAAAATAACAACTGATTTATTATATGATTCCTTTTGTCGACGAAGAATGATAGGATTATTTGCATAATAGCCAAAAATTTCCAACTAATAGATTCTAGTTCAGATTGGCATCTAATGAGGCCTTTAATCAGTTAAAAGCTATCAGTTTTGCTCTCGTACGAGAAATCTTTGCATTTTACACAGAGAAAAGGATTCATAAATTGCATTGCAGGCTATCGTGTGATACCATATTTTATGGACTATTAAACGCACCTTAATTTTTAAGCACTTTTTTAAAATAACATATTTACCAATTTTATTTTTAGATTGCAAAGTCAGTCTAAAAAAATTCTTATTTTATACAACAGTTCTGACCATTAAAAAAAATCTCTGAAAATCGTCATCCGAATTTTCTTCTCTTCCGGCTACATTGCTTTCCTCTTCCTAATAAGATGTTCTTCACTGCCATCAACAGCGTTACTTATGCCATACTTCTTGAAAGTCTTCTTGCCGCACTTCTTAACAAAAGTGTCTCCTCTCACTCTAGGCCACGATTGTTTTATCACTGACACACTTGTATCATTTGCAGGTTTTTTAAAGACTAGAGGTGGAATTTAAGTTAAAGACTGGACATTTTTATATTAATTTCGAGTATAAGACGCACCTAAATTGCAATCTTTCGATTGAAAAAGTGAGTCTTATATTTCGTAAAGGACAGTAAAAACTTCTATGTTGCTGAATACGCCAGCTTGTATATCTTTTTCCACAAAGACCAAAAACAAACTGCTGGAAATGGTTTAGTAAATGTTCACCTTTGTAGATTCATGCTGAAGTTTCAATACATCATGTGGATTTTCCTTACCTAAAATCCAAAATTATGACGATAATCTTTGCCAGAAATGTAAAAAATGGCTTCATCTATACATACAAGTCTGTTCAAGAAATCACCTACTTCTAGATTATCTTGCAAATTCACTTGCAATTCTTCAGGACACATTTTTATGCACTGTGGACTACGCCGATAGCTTTTTGAGCAGTCGCGATATGTCCCACACCTGCAGGACGCATTTTTATGCGCTTCGGACTATGCTGTTCGCTCTTTGAGCAGTCGCGATTTTTCCCACACCACTAGGACGCATTTTTATGCATCGTGAACTACGCTGATTGCTCTGTCAGCGACCAGAGATTTTTTCTCACACCTGCAAGACACATTTTTATGCATTGTGAATAAGATCTCTGCCCTGTTTGTTTTATGTGAGCTTTTTAACTCCTTGAGGACCAGCACATAAATACGAGTCCACCGTTGTGAAAACCGTTGCAGTTTAAGCCCTCTGGTAATTAAATCTAACATTTAAAAATTAAAATAAAACGTTCCGATCTCCTATTACGCGTACGATGGTGTCTCAATATCAACCTTAGATCATCACGTAGAGGCTATGTTGGACAGATACGACTGAAATCGCTGCGTCGCGTATACGAGACGTTGTTAATCACTGCTTATGAGTGGTAATGGACATATTTTTCCCTACTCTTCGCACTACGTCGTATCCCTCATGGAAAAATCAGGGGTGTGAACGAGAATAAAACTGATTTCGGAGTAGGCAGAAGCCTTTTGTGAGAAACGATTGTAGGCTAGCGATGAGCTAGGATGCGCTAGATAGCTGTACAGTTTTATAAATAGTGTAAGTAGATATAAAACTTCTTCATTTCTTAAGAAAAGTTATCTTTTGTGGGTCTTGATCATCATGGAATTTTTTATTTAACATCATTCGGCCAATTCTAAAATAATCAATTCTTTAGACTCTAAAGTACAAACGCACGTGGAAGCTAGTTAAATTTCTTTCATGGTGATTGGTTAGGAGCGCTACGGTCTACTTTTTGCAACACGAGGGCTAACGGAAGCTACTGCTTAAAGCCGATTCCGAACGGCTACGAACATCCATGACAGCAGTGGGATTTGAACCCAAATACTCCGGATCCGTAGGCCAGTAACCTAACCATTCGGCCATCGTTTGGCAATTTATTTCATGGGTTGTCAAAATGAGTTTTTTAAGTTTCAAAGTTAAAGTTTCCTTCTGCTTACGTACACACGCAACCCAGAAACATGTTAAATAATTCATGCTGGGTTATAAGGGTATTTCCGTTGAAATTTTGCCGAACGATGGCCGAATGGTTAGGGCACTGACCTTCGGAATCGGACTTCGGGGGTTTGAGTCCCACTCTGGCATGGTTGTTCGTATCCATTCGGAATTGGCATAAAACAGTATGCCCCGGTCTCATTAGCCCTCGAGTTGCAAAAACGTAGACCGTAGTGCTCCCAACCAACAAACCGTTGAAATTTAAATACCGAAATTTTTTTTTGCGAGTACAATAATTTCTATATTTGTCCGAGTAAGTAACATCATTATTCAAATTTGATCTAAACAGTTCCTTAATTTTATACCATAAGTTTTTTCTTTATATTTAGTAGCTAATTTAATGAAAAAAATTAATGTTTAAGTTATATTTTATAAAATAGATCTTCATATTTCTAATATATCTCAGCTGAATATTTTACGAAAGGGACTTCTTGGTTGGGCCCCAGAAAAACCCAAAGTCGGCAAGGGTACCGAAAATTCAGTGAGTGCGAGAAGCCTCGCTATAAACCGCCTCCCGAGTCATCAGACATAAGCCCATGAGTCACTTTTTGGGCGGATCTTTATCTTTTTCCGACCAGAAACAAAAACAAAAAAATAAATAAAATAGCACTGCACATAAGCAATTCTCTCGTGCGTGCCAACTGAGTTTGAAAGGGAGTATCCGAAACAGATGTTGTTTACGTCTCCGGATTATTTACATTCCGGTTACATTCTATCCGATTGGTAACATTCCCCTCGTTACTCTCGCCAAGTCGCCGAGTCGATCACGCGCCAGGGCGACTGGGTTTTTTTCCCCACCTCTGCTCGCCAATAGTTGCCAAGTCTCAAACCTAAGAGGATCTTCCAGATCTGTTTGTCTCTGAATTATTTTTTTTTTCGCCACCCTCGCTTGTGTCTCTACATTATAGGTTCTCAAAGGGGGAGGTACCGCCCCATAGTGGACGCAGAAGCCTTACAGCAGTGGTGGGCAAAAGCCGGCACGCGGCCCTTTTGCTTACTTTATCCGGCCCATTGAAAAATCCTGCATGCAATTTTTTTAATCTCTCATATGCGATTTTGTTGAAATGAACAGTATTTGTATGAGTAGTGTACATATAAATAAGGAAAAATACATAAATAATAGAGAGTATTATAACTTGAACAGCTGTAACCATATCTCTACTTTAATGTATGCAACATACATACTCTCATAAAGCGTGTGGTCGGCTTACTACATAGAATTGAGCGTGCACTCTTCGAGGGACGACAGACCGCAGCAAGCGTACTTGATATTTTGATTTAGCACTAGTCGCATACTCGTCATTTCTTTTGAGACTAATGTTTGTTATTTTGTAAATAAACTGAAAAAGTGGACTTTTTGTAGGTAAAATTTTAAAACATTGGTTTTATTTTATTGTAATAACTAAATTATTTATTTGTTGGTCATTGTCAAATGAGTCAATCTAAAAAAAGAAAAGTTGATTTGGAGTGCAGAAATTTCAGTGAAGCATGGACGGTAAAATACCTTTTTACAAACATTGATAAGAAAGCAATTTGTTTAGTTTGACAGGAAACAATTGCTGTTTTCAAGGAATACGATTTAAACAGGCATTTTAAATCAAAACATTCAAAATATGCATCATTTTCTTTAAGAGAACTTTCCGAACGATGGCCAAATGGCAGAGCACTACTCTTTGGAACCAGAGTTCGCGGTTTCAAATCTGGCATGGATGCTTGCAGCAGTTCGGAATTGGCTTTAAACTGTAGTCCCCGGTCTCATTAGCCCTCGTGTGCAAAACAGTAGACCGTAGCTCTCCAAACCAAAACCTTTAAGAGAACCTCAAAGTGCAGAAGAAAACATGACAAAAAAGTTGAATAAGCAACAAAATATTTTTACCAAACAAAGTAATTCGCGTGTGCACAGCGTACGCGGTATAGTCTTCCGGCCCGTGAGTCATTTTGAAAATTTCATTTTAGCCCGCGCTCAAAAGTATTTGCCCACCACAGCTTTACAGGGGGGGGGGATTGGCCGAATGGTTAGGGTGCTGGCCTTCGGAACCGGAGTTCGTGGGTTCGAATCCCACTATGGCATGGATGTTCGTAGCCGTTCGGAATCGGCTTTAAGCAGTAGGTCACGGTCTCATTAGACCTCGTGTTGCAAAAAGTAGACCGCAGTGCTCCAAAACTAAAAAAAAAAAAAAAACAGGGGGAAGTAGCAGGTTCACAGGCAAATGCGAGTATTCAATGGGAGTGTCCAGTAGACGTAAAAATTTACATAATATCTGTAAAAATCATCAATAAATCCAAAATAATCAAATAATAGTTTATTTGCAATAATAAATACGCCATTCTTTCAACTGTAAATTTCATTAATGAGCACTATTTGATCACCTTGGGGTAGAGTACATGTATTTTAATCATATTTCCTATATCGCAGTTGGTTTAACATGGGCTCAATGTGGCAGCTAGTTGACAGTCTGAGAAAAGGTACATGACTCAACTTTTAGATTTCCGAATGATATTAATGGATTTGGAACAGAAACAAATTATTAAAACTCCAACAACCTCACCCATCTCGACAGTCATCAACCAGACACAACCACTGTGGTGTCATCTGATTATTTTTTTATTTCTTGTTTTATGCTTATTTTTAAAATTTTTAATAAATAATTTTTTTCCAACAATTGATGTCCATTTTAATTAAATTCTACTTTGGGATTCTTAATAAACAGTCAAAATAGATATAGGTAATATGCAACAATACTTTTAAAATTTGGTATAATTAACTGTTATGGAAAAGGGGCTTTCGAATACTTTTTTTTCTTGAAAAGAGAGTGGGGGTCCAGAAAAGGTTGAGAACCACTGCTCTACACCCATGCAGTTTCTGCTCCTCTATTCCATTTTGATGACTCCAGGCAAAAATGAGGTGGGTACAACACCGATGTAATATAAACTCGAATATATATGGTCGTACCGTGAACTTGAATTTATTACCGAATGTAGGGCGCTGCCATACTGTATATACCACTCTGATCGGACGAAAGGAAGAGTCTATCTTTCCTTCAGGAGAAATGACGAACAAATGACGACCTAATGGGTAGGGCGTTGCTTTTTGGTGCCAGAATCCGCAAGTCTGAACCCCACTGCTGACATGAATGTTCTTAGTCGCTTTGATCAACTTTGATCAATAGGGTTAAGTCTCTCTAGCCTTTTTGTAGTAAAAAACTAATCGTAACGCTTCAAACCAAATTAATATACACAATTCATTTGTTGAGGTCAGAAGTACAACATTAATTTCTGTTCATCCTAACTAATAAGACTGGTATTAATACTGAAAGATATTAAAAAAAACTAAGCAACGCAGGTGATTTTAGATAGCTAGTATATAATAGATAAAAAACATATTAAGAACTAATTCGAATTTTGAATTAAAGAGAATTAAATTGATCACAAGACTTTCATGAAGTAATCTATTCTGGAACTTTTGGTAAATTTTAACAAACAGAAAATTAGACATTGTTTGTTTATATAGAGCCTTCTTAAGGTGAGTCTGTACCTTCTATACTTTACACTCAACTCAGTGTTAACTTATGGGGAAAATAAAATTCCTTCTAGCCATCTCACATATAAAGTTTTCTTTAAAAAATTGTATTACAAGATAGAATAAAAAATTCTCTAGGAAACTTGCTTTTCCTTCATAAAAAATAAAAAATATATACTTTTCATCAAATTATTTGTGGAAAATTTTGTTATATTCTCTTTCAAAAACAAATAAGAGCATTTAGTAATCATAAACACAATGGGTAGCATCTAAGAGAATTTGCTGCTCTATCACATGGAATAATTGTCACTTTATTCCCCTTGAAACTTTATAAGAACTTTAAAAATACGAGCTGGTGAGAGTAAATTTAATATTTCCAATAGATTAACATTGTATAAAAAAGAATATATCCCTAAATGTATGTATGTGTGTATATATATAAGCATACATATGCACTTCCCACCAAAAACCATGGGAACCTTTAGACTTGAGTGGGTGTCCGTCAGGCTCAAATGGCGTTGGTCAGCGGGCAGTTTCAGTACTTCTACTCTGGGGTTCCTTTCGTCGATGAAGAAAATATTTACTTGCTGGAAAAAGATTGAAAAGAAAGAATGAAAAGCGAACTTTAGAGAAACTTGTATTCTTATTATTATACACTTTGAAAGTTTTAATAAAAGAGAAAAATATTAACATCTGAGGGAGGGTTAAGACTCATTATTTTCTTTGTTACTCATGGTCTATGTGTAATGAAGCGATTGAGATCTCTTCAAAAATAAATAAATTTTAATTAAATTATGAAAACTAAAATTCTGTGATCTAAATCTAACCTCTACACATTTTACAATTTTAGGAATACCTGATTTGAAATAAATAAGTATGAATGGATGTTTTAATAAGGAAATAACAGTTGAGATGTTCATCCCAGGCTTATATTGGAAATGGTAAAGAAGAGATAATGTTAAAAAGTCCTTGGGAATTTATTTATGAGCACTTAGAGGCCAAGTGTGCTGTGACCTAGTGATATAATCAACCTAGAAGGGCTGAAAACGTTACAAAGGGAAACCTTAATCAAATAAAGTTAAAGAGTCTCAGTCAATGAAAAAAATAATTCAAGAAGTTTCCACTGGTGAAGTGTAGTAGAGAGGTGTATCGTGGAAAAAGAGATGAAAAGATGGTAAAAAAAAGAAGAAGGAGAAGATCTGTAATACTTGGAGAGAGGGAAGACAATTTGAAGGCAGCGCTGAAGCAAATGTCTGGATGGACGGTGAGTCAAACGTTTCAAGAACAGTGCCTAGATGTCAGTTGTTGTTTCTCATGCCACTTGGATAAACCAAGCAGGATTGAGCCTGCAGGCTCTCGTATTAAGGGCGTGCCTTTCGTTTTGCTGTTATCTTAAGTCTTGGTCAAACCAAGCTCGATATGAGCCAGAGGTTACTCGATTTAAGTCGAAGGGGTGAGCCTTTCGTTTCAACTAGCACCTCAAGGGTTAAAGTACGACTTATGCTCGAGTGGGTCCTCATAACTTTGAAGCAAGAACCAAGCAGAAGACCCATAGACTTGAACTGTCACCCCCAGATGTATTGAGTGAGAAGTGGAGGACATTGTGACCACGAACGTATTTTACGTGTCGGAGTCATCTTCAGAGAACACGACAGATTTTAGGCCTGCTCGGGTTCCGAACCGGCAACCTCTGAGTTACGAGATCTTTGCCTTTGCCGATTGAGTTACTGCGGCTCTCTGGTTATCTTTTAGCCGTAATCATTATAAAAACTCTTCTAGTCCTGTGACACCTCTTTATAGCATCTGTTCTCCCTTCTCAAGATCCCAGGTTATCTTTCCTCGATGAGACTTTCTGCAGGAGCCTTTCTTTTAGGCGCATTTTTGCATTTTGAAAAATTCAGATCCTCGCTAATATTTTAGTATCTATACATATACATTTGATTTGCTCCTGAATCTAATAGTAAAAAGTAAATTGAATAAATTAAATAGATTTAAAAAAATATTTTTTTATTTTTCTGTTATGCATATAAATAATAAAATTTTGTAAATAAATAATTTAACTTTGTTTTTTATAGTTATGTTGGTAGCCTCTTCATAGGATCAGGGTGAACTTGAGCATTCAACTAAATGTTTGAATAGATACTTTTGTTTGGGAAGTAAATAATTTAACTTTGTTTTTTATAGTTATGTTGGTAGCCTCTTCGTAGGATCAGGGTGAACTTGAGCATTCAGCTAAATGTTTGAATAGATACTTTTGTTTGGGAAGTAAATAATTTAACTTTGTTTTTTATAGTTATGTTGGTAGCCTCTTCGTAGGATCAGGGTGAACTTGAGCATTCAACTAAATGTTTGAATAGATACTTTTGTTTGGGAAGTAAATAATTTAACTTTGTTTTTTATAGTTATGTTGGTAGCCTCTTCGTAGGATCAGGGTGAACTTGAGCATTCAGCTAAATGTTTGAATAGATACTTTTGTTTGGGAAGTAAATAATTTAACTTTGTTTTTTATAGTTATGTTGGTAGCCTCTTCATAGGATCAGGGTGAACTTGAGCATTCAACTAAATGTTTTTACACAAAGCAACCAATTAAAGTAATTTTGTTTATACTACCCAATTAACTAGCTTAAGATTCTCAGCAAAAAAATAAACATTAGGAGAGATACACAAAACAATGTGTGTATGTATGTATGTACGCACACATATATCTTTATGTATAAAATTCTTCTGTCCGTATGTTTGTAATAGAAGTCCTCCTAAACGGCTGGAATGATTTTTATGGAATTTTGTGTACGTAATTTAGTTGATTCGAGAATGGTTTAGATTGAAAATTTGATCCGATAGAAAATATTTTTTTTTATTAAAAATCCAGAATTGCGCGCTTATTGAGATTATTATAATACCGCTTGAAACCAATCATTGCCAACGTACCTGTGGTACAGTGGTCAGCGCAACGGGATTCAATGCAAGGTGTTCCTGGATCGAATGTCCGTACAGGTAAAGCGGGAATTTTAATTTTATCTAATTAAGTTTCTGATGACTGTACGTGTGATGACATCAAGTAGTTTAAAAAAATTTTCCTCTTACTTTTCTATCAAAACGGTCTAATTCATAATTTATTTAAAAACATTTTACAATTTTTGGATTTACAGCGTTAAAAAAGGACAACGTCCGTATATATATATATATATATATATATATATATATATATATATATATATATATATATATATATATATATATATATATATATATATATATATATATATGTACATATATATATGTGTGTGTGTACATATATATGTATATACATACATATATATATATATATATATATGTGTGTGTGTGTGTATGTATGTATGTATATATGTATATACACCACTTCCTTGTAATGCATCCACGACTGAGAACAACTTAAGCTCACTAATTGCACAGAAAGCTCGGGTTTAAAAAATATAGAGACTAATTTTCTTATGTGATGGCGAGAGAAATTTCGCACATTGCATATATATATAAATGTATGAGTGTGGTTTTCTCTGTGTATGTATAAATATAATACATACATATATGTATGTATATATTATACATATATATACATATATATATATATATATATATATATATATATATATATATATATATATATATATATATATATATACATGTAGTGTGCGTGTTTTTCTCTATGAATGCATAAATATAATATATACATATACATGTATATATGTATGTGTGTGAATATTCTAAATACAAGGAAAGTATTCTTATATTGCACAGAGGGGGCCAAAAACATTAAGTTAATATGTGCTACGCAAAAGCAATTTATATCGTGGATTTTCAGAGTGAATATAATTCAAAAGAAAGTTCTTATCTTTTTTAAGAGAAAATTGGTTTTCACAAAGAAAGAAGAAAAAAAGTTCTTAAGGTTTTCTTAACCTTCTTAGAACCGAAATTTAAAAACCTTGAATGCGTACAAATCTAGTTTGCACAAGTTTTCTTCTCCGAATTAAAGCTATAACGTGATCTTCAAGATTTCGGATGCTCCGCATTTTCCTTTATCAAAATAATCAACATTTGCATGCTTATCTGCAGCGTTTTGTGAATCCCATTTTCTGAGAAAAAAAGAGAATTTTGCAGAACTGAGAGAAGCAGGGTCACTGCTGCCCTTTGGAAAACTTAATAAAGAAATTACAATCCAGGAGTGATTTCGTTTCTGTTAGTTTTGTGTATGTAGTTTTATTTTCTACTTGTGGTGTTAATTAACTCTTGAGATTTCATCAAGCATGTTTCTGATGTTTATTATGTTTGTTTTTGTTGAACTAAATATTTCTAGGCTCTGTTTCTAGCACGTAGGAGTCACCTAAAAATTAAATAACTAGAACTAATAGCAAAATATATTGTTTGAAACAATATCTTATTTTGTTCATTTACTTCATTGGAGATCGATACCAAACTAGTTAATCCAAGTGTAAAATCATTACATAATAAACTAAATAACTTTATATGTTTTTAATTGATTTTAATGACATAAAATATTTTGCAAGATGAAGGCTATTTAGACCAGGTCCTACTCCTTTGACACGAATCTGAATGGCTCTGAATACCCATGCCAGCAGCCGGATTCAAACCTGCAGATCCTAGTACCAACAGACAGCGCTTATTTTAATAGATACTAGTTTAGATGATTTGTTTAAAAGAAAAGGTCATGCTTTGCAGTCTAAATTCCTTTCAGAACACACGGCCGAACGATGGCCGTTTGGTTAGGGTGGTGGCCTTCGGTACTGGAGCTCGTGGGTTCGAATCCCACAGTGGCATGGATGTTCGTAATCGGCTTTAAGCTGTAGATCCATTATCCCTCGTGTTGCAAAAAGTAGACCTAGCACTCCAAACCAAACCTTTCAGACCACACGATTCAAGTCACGTGCTATTACGGAAAAGCTCGGGCCGCGGTAGCCTGGTTGGTACAGCGTCAGTCTCGTAACCTAAAGGTGGCGAGTTCTGTCCTCGTCTCGGGAAAAGACCGCCATGTTGCTAATTGCAGTTGGGGTACGTTAAATATGTCGTGACTGCAAAGTCCTCCAAGTTTCCATAACAAATTATACCTCTAGGGGGTACAGAATCGGGGATGAGTCGGTCTCTAGTTTGGATATGAATTCTTACTTGCGGATGGATGAATGAGTGTATGAATGAATTAGACCGGCCCTAAAAAGGTTGAGTCGTGTGTGTTCGAGCTAAGTTGTACCTTCACCTTACCAGTGCTCGTTAATCCCTTGCTTGTTTAGCACGTACACCGTCCGGGTGCGGTTTCCGTGCCTTTAATGATTTGCTCGTACGGCGTACGGACAATCTGTTTTTTTTTTCTCGTTCTCACTATTTGTATTAATAACGTCAAATTAGCCATGTAAATGTCCACAAGCTGTTGTTTTTCGAAGTGTATTCTGTTTGGTTTAAAAGCAGAGGATTTCTGATAGGTTTTGCATTACTCCGCGAGTTTTTATCTTTGAGTTTTTGTGAAACTGAATTAGAGACTCTTTAGAGGTAATTCCACCTACAGACAAAAAACTAAACCAGTGCTATATGTGTTCACTGAAGAACAATGACAGCGGCAAAAGAATTAGAAATGACATTAGGTATTTTTGTCCGGGCTATGCCTCTTTCCCTCTTTCAAGATTTATCGCACTAAATCTGATCTTTGAAAAAACAGATTAAATAAATGTACTTGTAGCATTTCCATTCGAAAATAATTGTTCAGTAACGGTATTTGAAAATATTTGTATTTTTTATATACAAAACCATAAACATAATCCCTGTCTGTCGTACGTAAGAGAAAAAAGACAAGTTGTCAAGTCGTAAGTTGTAATACATGCTTAAAATAATTAGAAATATTACTTTTAATAACATTTTATAGCTTACTAAGGCAAAAAAAAATTCAATAAAATAATATGACATTTCTTAAATGGAATTCGTGAAAAAAAAATGAAATTGAAATTATTAAGGGGTTACCAACGAAAGGCGCACATTTTTACCTTAATTCGAAAGAGCAGCGCTCATTCGGGCTTGGTATGACCAAGTGGCATTAGACCCACCCACCCACGGGAAAGCTGGATTTTGTGTGCCAAAATTCGAAGGTTCGAATCCCATTGCAGGTATAAATTATCGTTTCAAATCAGTCTTACAACAAGTCTTTGATATCAAGAGTATTATTTTAAGAAAAGATAAACGTAGCCGTTAGAACCAATCCTTGTGAATGTGTGGGGAGGGAGATAAACAACACATTTTTTTGTAGACAAACTACTTGATATTTTTAAATAAAAAAAGTTGATAAGTAATATGATCTATACAGTAATATCTTGCGTGTTTTTCCTGCATATTTTAGATATCGTGCATAAATGAAAGATTTTTTTTTTCAGGTTTCCAATAAAAAATGAAACGTGATTCTTACGAGAAATCGAACTTCACTCTAAGTAAACATGTTCCATATCAGAAGCAAACGTGACCTTCTTATCTTTGGCTATGATTCCCTCCACCCTCCGAACAGTCTCTTTTTTTTTCGTTTTTATTTATATCTATATCCAGAAATAACACACACTCACATATGCATATCTCTCTCTATATATACATACATAATTTCTATTTATTAAAATAAAAAATCGTAAATATTTAGCGATATTATTTTATTAGACATTTCATCGCTGTTTTTAAATCTCCTATATAATAATAGCCTAAGTTGTATGTCCGCGAATTTATGAAGCGGTTGTATCTGGAATGGATACAGGCATCCATATTGGATTTTTTATGAGTTAGGGTTAGCAAAATTCAAAGGGAATTCGAAATCCACCTCATCCCCCCCTTTTCGAGCGTTTAATGCTATTATTTCAAGCCTTATTCTCCCTCTTATTCTATACTAAATTCATTATTGATAGGATGGCGAGGTCGGAGAGCAATATTTAAATTTCTGGACTGTTTTCACTTGACCCTTATATACCATCTCCACCTCCATCTGTGAGCTGGCACATATCGTAGAGTGTCTGCCCATTTAATCGTCGTACTTCTTGGGTTGATGGTTCTAACCCCGACATAGCCGAATTTTTCTAAATGTCTAATTCATTTAATAATTTCTGCTTTTTCTTTTGAGTTTTTATTCCTAAAGTTGTTTTATTATTTTTAAAATAAATTTTTTACCATTTTTCAAATTTTTGTGATTTTTATTTTATTAAATTCACGTATTACCATTATTATATCAAGCCCCATTTTAAGAGCAGGCGATTAAATGTATCAATTTATCACATAATAAATTTGTAAAAATAACAATTTTTTTAGCATTAAGACGTCATTCCTTTAACCATCTCATTTAATCATTTATTTTAGATTATTTAAATATCTTTTGCATTATTTCCATACGTTTTATCACTAAACTTAGATATTACGTCAATAATTTTCTTAAGGTAATATTTTGTTGCAAAATAATTCTCAGCCAAAAAACAAACCATTTTTTTTACCTGCCTCATAGGGTACTTTGCAATTCTGGAAAATTAAAAATTTTACTGATCCCGTCATATGACGGGCTATATGCTAGTATTTCTATATTAAGTGTGTAGGGGATTACACTACTTAAAATTAAAAAAACTGTTGGAAATATTTCCAACCACTCCTTTTTTTTTCACTGTAACCAAAAACTTTGGGAGAGAAGCTCCAACGTTCTTCTTGTAATTCTGATTTCTTTGTATGTTGAATTTGGCTCTGTGAGCAATGCATGTATGAAAAGATTGTCTTGTTTTACAAAAATGTTCTTGGTCGTGGTAAAAGCACCACGGAAGATAAAATTGGAAAACTATGTATTACTGCCAATGTAAATAATGTATATAATTTTAAAATTACTGTAATAAAGCTCTCCCATATAGAAGATTACTTGGAAATGAAATATCTTTTCTACATGGTGCCGACATAGTTCTCAAATATTATTACTTGGAATACTTCTTATTTACTTGAATTACTTGATTTACTTGGATTAGTAATTAATATTTTTGGTTAGTTGGTTGGTTGGAGTTTTACGGCGCAAGGTCCTATTTAGGACGTAAGAGCCAAGCACAAGGTGTTTTCATAAAAACAACAAGACCTAACTGATAAAAGTGTCCTAATGTAAAAACAGAACAAGCTAAAACCATCAAAGGTAAAACCGTACCAATTTAATAAAATTATAGAAAAGCCTGCAGTGTATATACTCAATTACACCGGATAGGTACGTAAAAGGTAAAAATGATGAAACATTAAAAAGCTAAAAGCAGAATAAATTGTAATTAAAAGATGTAAAAAGTACTAAAACAATTCATAGAAAATAAGTTAAATAGACCAAAATAAGCCTGTAAAACGGAGAAAAGAGAAAACACAGAGATGCGGAGGTTCATCCAGTAAATCCCTTAAGTTAGGATGCCGTGTACCAAAATATAAGGCATTAATTAATAATATTTTTCTTCAAAACCTCTTCACGTCAAAGAAGTTTGGTTTGGTTTGGAGCACCCCAGTTTATTATTTTGCCATACGAGGGTTAATAAGAGTTACGATCTCGCTACCCTTGCTGACTTCTGTCGATCTTCAGATTGCAATGGAAATAATCATTTTGACCATGCCTCAATTCAGTTTTACTAGTTTTGGGTTTACGTCAGTACGTACGTACAAGAATGCTTTAATTTAAAATATCGATTTTGACTATCCTTGAATAAATTTTGCGATGCGACGGTTGTATTGCACATATATCTTGTATAACTCAAAAATAATTACCCGTTGAATATTGATATACTCTATCTGAATGAAGGTGTACCTTCTAGTTATAGAACCTTCATTTTTAAGGACAAACCAAACTGTAAAAAATGAAAAATATCAATTTAACGGAAATTAATGTTGTACAAAAATATAGCGAAATAAATTATTGTGTATACCAGGGGTGGCGAACCTGCTGCTCGCGAGCCACATGCGGCTCTTCTGAAGGATTATTTGTGGCTCTCGATAAATATACCCGTGTTCCCTTTTCATTTTTGTGTTATTATATTTTAAAAAATTATCACAACTGATGGAGCTCCGGCAATGCTGGGTAAAAAAATCGGTCTTATGGGGCTTGTAAGAAATGATTCTGAAATTCCACAATTCATATCGATTCACTGCAAAATTCACCGAGATCATCTCGTTACAAAATATTTAAAATTTTCTGATAGTATGAAAACAGTGTAACACATTGTGAATTACATTCGCACCAATTCAAAAAATCATCGACAATTCAAAAATTTCCTTGAAGAATTAAAGGAAGAAGAACTTTCAAATAACATTCAATAAATATAATTTCTGTAAAAAAATTAATACCTTTTTTGTATACCTTTTAAATGCGTATTTAATTACGGCCCAAGAAAAATTTCAACTTTTGGAAAAATGGCTCGGACTATCAAGGAGTTCGACCACCCCTGGTATTTAGGATAATGAACCTGTTTTTCAATATAACTAAATTTAAACATTTATTTATACTCTTGATTTCAAACATTCTCTAGATTCAGAGAAGAAAAGATATATTCGTTCAGAAGTAAATGGGTTAAAATTTTAATGGTATATACAGTTGAAACAGTGTATTTTAAGCAATTAAAACCATACTTTTAAAGCCCCTTTTTGAATATCAAAAATGAAAATATATTTGCGGGGAAAATTTTGAATTTTTACTCTGTTATTACTTCCTGGTAAATGAAGTTTAGTTGTCGTGAAAAATTTCTGTTTAAAACAAACTACATATATATCAATATATTGGATATTAATGCTACCAATAACTAATTTTGAAGCTTTAAGAGAAATGTAAATAGTTATTCTGATGAATACTCTACAATTAAAATAAAAAAAAATGCGCATAGGAAGCTATGAAATAGGAAGAAGGAAGCTATTTGTTAACATCAACTATTTTTCTTCGATTTTTAAAAAATAAAAGAGAAATGGGATTTAACTGTCAGTAACTACTTTACATTGTTAAATAAACTGCACAAAGTAAACTTTTTAACGAAAAAACTGAAATATTCCTTTACCATTTAAAGTGATTAAAGTTTTTATAGATTTAACGCTAAACGTACCAACACTCAACGTACCAACACTCAACGTACCAATACATACCTATTTCTACCACAGCCGGTCAAATGACCGGACTTTATTTTTTCTGATTATAAATGTATGAAATAAGAAAATTGGAAGGAAATAGACAAATACACTTTATTATAATTAACCCTTTCCGGTAAAATGACGAATCTAGCTCGTCATTAGTTTTTCATTCCATACTGCACAATAACGAGCTACACTCGTCATGCGGTTAAAGTTACTGTTAAATATGATAATTAATTTAGTTTAAAATTTTTAGTGTACTGAATTTGGCAACACTTTTATCACTTGTGAAAATCACAAGTCACTATTGCATATTGTTTACTTAGAATTTCTTAATACAAGTCACTACCAAATTAATGAGTCAGAATAAAAGAAAACCTACTAAGAAATGCCGTGTGTGTTACAATAATCAAATTAAAAGTGAGACTACTTGGCGGTGTAAACAATTAAGAATTCCTTTGCACTTTGTTTTGAAAAGTACCCTTAGCTTGAAGACTATTATCTGTATACCTTATTAATGTTTTGCTTTGATTTCTTAATTTTACTGTTTCTGATATTATTTAACACTATATAAAAAGTATATTTTAATTAAGAATATGTAAGAGTTGTAAAATGAAACAAGTTTTTTAAATAAAAATTAAATGGTTATTTCATGCACAGTTTTTCATTATTAAATCATACCGGAAGTGGTTAAAGAAAATTGTATAGTGTCAATTTTTATGTATTGCAAACACAAAGAATAAGAATTTTTAATTCATTTCTCATCGCAATTTTTACATACACATTATGGGTTATTTGACCCGTTATATGGTATGTTTAGTGTTAAAGTATGAAAAATGTTTCGTTTTATGTTTCACACAAATGAATGCAAGCATATAAATAATTGCACCTCTTATGAAAAATTTGCAGTTACAGCGAAAGTGTCCAGTTTCTAAAATATGTTTAGTCAAAAAATATTTTAAATTCCGGTTTCAGCAATGGTATTGTTATACTTACGGCTCTCTGAACTGCTTATGCATCCAGTTTAACTCAGAATTTTTAATATTTATCATAGAAATATTTAACTCTGTGGTTCGTTTTATCTTATAAGTCGATTCAAATTTATGCAATAAAAATACACTCAAACCTGTTTTTGAGTGGGGTATAAAAGACACATAAGACAAATCGCATAACCATATTTTCTTAAAACTTCATGGGTAACTATAAAATATATTGCTTGGAACACATTAAAAAAAGGTAGTTAGGTACCGCATAAAAATTTCCACATAGAAAATATGTAAATCAAAATCTCCCTTTATAGTTAAATATTGGCTGGCTAAATAAGGAAGTATAAACAGACAGAATCGTGTCCGAAAATGGTATGCCTACGGTCTCGGCTCTTCCTACCCCCTAAAGTAATAAAAAAAGAAAAAAGAGTATATAATGTAAAGGTATTTTAACCGAACTACCACCTTAATTATAATTGTAGTCTAAAATAAATTTCTAGCGGTTTTATCCCTTAAAAATCTTTGGCGATATTTCTTTGTTTCTCCTTTAATTGTGGTAAACTTCGGTGCATTTGAGAACATCAAATTAATTTACGCTTAGTTTAACTGTTTTTATATAACTACTTTACTTAACTTAGCTTTACTTCTTAAACTCATCATGTGAATAATCTTAACACTCTGATTCCACCCTCACAGCGCAGAATAAGCGAATGTAAAACGGTTTGGTTGGGAAGGCGCCAATGATGGATTGTCGGAATACACTCACCATTTTTATTCCTAAATTCTTTCATGGCCTAAAGGCTGCACTCTATCCAGAATGAATAAATTTATGAACTTGTAGCAGTTAAAAACACACCCATAACATACACATATGTATATAGGTAGGTAGACAAAATATTGTTTTTTGAATGCAGATTTGTTTCGTTTGGTTACGAATTCGAACACCAGCCGAAATTGTTCAGACAAGTAATACAGGGTTCTCCTGGATTGCTTCACCTTCTGTTTATTTAATGATAATGAAGATATCGAAAGATGCAACCATTTCCCGAAAGTCTGTACAGCTATGGCCGAAAGGTTAAGAAGCTGTCCTTCGGAACTGGAGTTCGTGGGTTTGAATTCCACAGTGGCATGGATGTTCGTAGCTGTTCGGAATCGGCTTTAGGTCCCGGTCTCATTAGCCCTCGTGTTGGAAAAAGTAGACCGTAGCACTCCAAACTTAACCTAATCTAATCTAACCTGTACAGCTATGGATTCACTATCTGCGGTACACCTAAAACTGACCAACTAAGGATGCTATAAACCTTTTGACAGAATGTCATGGACATTCCATTCCTGCTTATAGTAGAGCAGGTTAGGAAACATCTAAGGTAAGTTGAATCGCTGTACCGTATATTTTGTAGAATCGTCTTTTAATCGTAATAGTGATAAAAAAATCTCCTTTCTCTAGGCGAAACAAACTCGTTGAACTAAGATATGTAAAATTCTCAGAACAAAATTCTTTAGGCCGCACCTAAATTTGCTTCCTCACTCTGGTGGCGCCCCTAAGGTTATAAGAGGCCCCATGGCTAATTTCGAGATGACCAAATAAAGTTGTTGATCAAATTTGACCAAAGTTGACCAAATTTGTTGGAGATGACCAAATAAAGATGTTGATAATTATCCTTTGAAAAATCTTGTAGTGCTCTCGACCACCACAACATCAATTCGGTCCCGACTACTGAGGTTCCCACTTGAGGCATAGCGTTTCCATCGCTATGTTTCATATATATATATATATATATATATATATATATATATATATATATATATATATCCATCAAAGCTACTGATCTAGAATAATACATAAAAATATTGTCTTGTCCATACTCACCACTGAGGGTTCCATGTAAGTTTGACCACCAAACCTGGAAATATGTTTCTCACCCCAGGGTCCTTGGTTTCGAAAACGGAGATTTCGAAACCAAGGACATGGACTCTACAGTCCACAATGGACCATGGCGCCATAGGCCATGGTCCATTGTGGACTGTAGAGTAGAGGGTTTAGTTTTAGTTTAATTTTAGTATTGTTTGATCATATTGTGTATATAATTATATGATCATAATAAGGATGAATTTAAAATTTCAACACACTGGAATTCCCTTAAGAAGTTTTCCAAGCAACCGAGTAATATAGAAAAAATAAACGAAAAAACTGGAAAAATGCACGAAGAGAAATATTTTAATTTAAAATTTATTATTTATACTTTATTTTCGCTTTTAAATGTATTCTCTTTTGGGTACATGTCTATTTTACATCTAGAAAATTACGATTTACATATTATGTAGAGTGTATATTTTCAGAATATTTAAATTATTTATTTTAAAAAAGAAAATTTCACATGGTTCGAACATTACAGAAAACATTAGGCTCATGTATAGATTAAAACATAATATTATTATTTTAATTTATATTTAATATATTTCTGTTATTCCTAAGAATACGTGTTTATTTATAATATATTTACTCTTATCTATAACTTTCAGCCCTGTTTAAGAAGAATGGTGAAAACGATTGAATTGTCTACTCTTATAAAAAGTTTTACTTGTCATGATTTTAAAGAAGAGTGCCAAAACTTCCCAGGTTTCCAAGAACTGTTAAAGAAATGCTGTTGTTTATTAATTACAATAATTATTCAGTTCTGTGGCAAATATATCTTTTGCATGTCTGTTCGGTAAAACTATTATTTAAGCTTCAAAATGACACAGAAAAGGGAATTTAGAGAAAATAAAATCTCAGCAAACGTTAAAATGTTTTAAATAGAAATTTCTTAAACGTAAAAATTTATTATTATAGATATATGAATAAAATAGGGACCACGACGTCTACTTTAATGAACGTCTTAAAGATGTTTTATTCCTATGGATGGTATTTTTGTGTTTATTTAACACTAAACATACCATAAGTGGTCAAATGACATTTAATGTATATGTAAAAAATGCGATAGGTAAAGAATTTTTATTCTTTGTGTTTGTAATACATAAAAATTGACAACATACAGTTTTGTTTAATTATATTATTAAGTTTATTAGTTTAATC
>CM063504.1:151034906-151047406 GCA_032207245.1 Pardosa pseudoannulata | reverse complement strand
TTTTTATTTAGTATGATAAGTCATCCAAATTCTTATTTGTATATTCTTTTCAAAACTCAAAAGAAGAATTCATTTCTAGTGTTAACCTTGTTTTGGGTAAACATGAAGATAAGCCATCTGGTGGATACCCGCAGCGTTAATTTTAATTACATTGAGACATTTCATAATAGATATTTCGTTATGAACCGAAATCGTAAAATCCCAGTTCCGGGGACCGGTCGCCATGTATTTGGTTTTATTTTTTACAAATGATCGCCATAATTGTCGCCAATTGATATTTACAATTAGTGCTTCGTTTTATATTAAGTTTATACCCAATTTCAAAGCATATTTTGAAAAAAAAAAAAAAGATTTGAAATTTTCTTAACATAAATACAAATTAGAAAAAAAAACTAGCAAATAAAAAATAGAGCAAGATTTGACAGAAAATTGGGTTCTAGAATTTGGCGACATCGCGCACTCTTGGCATGCCCACTGATCTTGGTCTGTTGAACCTCTGAACTGGGATTTAGCCCCCGAAACATTTCGTGATTAGAATAATTCCTTTACTCCGCACCAGGAAGTAACATACCGTAAAAATTCAAAAACTTTCCCCACAGTTATTGGATATTTACTTTTGTTTTTAAAAAATGAATGTGGCATTTTTTCAACTATTTAAAAAGCATTGTTACAAGTACATATGAATATGAAAACAGCCTAACAACAATTTAATCATTGCAGACGCGATACCATTATAGCTGAAAAATGCAGCCAATGGACAGAAATTTAGCATTTATTACTGAGCTAGTTTTGGCAGATGGGTTGGTTGGTTGATTTGGGTTTAATGGTGAAATATTTTAGAAATGATCAAGAAATCGGAGATCACGCCTTTATCCCTCTCTCTCTTTATGTATATATATATATATATATATATATATATATATATATATATATATATATATATATATATATATATATATATTATATGTAATAATTATTTTCCTCTAGTCACGATAATTATGTAGCCCCAATTTTTACTTGCCGGGGCTTTTGAGCAAGGAGAGGACTAATTAGCTAGCAGTTATAATGATGCAATCGGCCGACATTGAAGAGAACGGCACAAGTCTAATTAAAACTTTATTTCAGAGTTGCTAAAATGGACTTCTTTACTATTCAACGACAGAGAAAAGACACACGAAAAACTCACTCTGCTCGAACAGAGGTGCACCCAAGAGTAAAGACAGAAAGAATTTTCCCACTTACTCAGTGAATTTAAGTGTAAGATCAGGAAAAACGAGGAGCCTCTTGTTGACGACAGCAGGGAAACGTGTTGAATAGACAGAAAATTTACAACTATAGGATAGAAAGCTTTGGTAAATGTATTGAAAGAATTTTAATTCGAAGACACTCCTTTGATTAAGACATTTAGAGGCTGGGAAAAAGGTTTTAAGGAGTTAGAATGGGAGAGATCAGGTTTTTAAGGGAATATTAAAGTTAAATAATTTTGATATATTACACACACACACACACACACACACACACACACACACATATATATATATATTTGTATAGTCGTACTCGTATATAACGAGCACGGAGGGACCATGATATTTATACTTTATCGTGGAGTGCTAGTATAAAACAGGTTCTCGAAAAAAAAATAATAATTTCTACTTACTATATTGCAATAGTTTATGTAGTTTTTATTTGAGTACAGTTTAAAAGTAGCTGGTTAATTTAATTTGAATTACCTTATTGTCTATTTCTTGTGTTATTGTTGGACCGTTAACTTGCAATAGTGGCTTCGAAAATATTTAGAAATTGAGTATGTGTGGTGCCATGCAACTTAAAAGTTGTCTATCACCGTTGTTCTCATTTTTTTCTGCTTTATCTTAAATTTCAGCTGGAGTTAGGAATGTCAGAATTGAAATCGCAGTATGCTTGTGTGTGTGTATAGAGAGGCACTCTGCACTCTATATTAAATACTTCTTACTAACAAAGTTACTTATCAGTAACAAGGCTAAGAAAGCTTATTTTCAATTCGATGATTCACATTACAATTTAAAGCCGGTCTAAGTAATTTTTAAAATGAATTAAAATTTACAGAATTATCTTATATGTAATTTATGTAGAGCTTCAGGTATCAAATCAAAATGGGGAACAGTCATACACACTTCTTATGACTGAAAAATATACTATGACATAGTATCATAATACGGAATAGATAAGCTCGATTTTCTATCAGCAAGTACAGACACAGGGTTTTTCTATTTATACGTATATATTTTACCAATTTTAGCACTGTGAGGAAATACACTGAAGATAAAAGCATAAATATAAAAAGAGTCCACTTCAAATGCAAATAGATGCGCATGCTGTTTGATTTATAGAGTCCTGGTTTTTCACTACATTTACGTTCGAATTCCAGTTCCGGGTACACCGGAGGGGTGCTACAGGCAGTTAATTTATAGGTCCGTTCAAAAATGACGTGATGCCAGACGGAGCCCGTTAGAAAACGACTTGATACAAAGCAGGTAAACACCTATATGTCAAGACCTTGCTTATTTTGGACGCAATAGAACTTCCCATGCATAGAACTAATTTTACATATGCATGAATGTAAACATATTTTACGTTTGCTCTTCCTCTGTGTGTTTATATGTATGCCTCAATGTATACACACACGTACATACTACATACATACATACATGCATACATATATATATATATATATATATATATATATATATATATATATATATATAAATACACCGAACAAACATTACATTATGACCACTCTATTAACATGTAGAACCACATTTAACCCTCAAAACCGCTAGCATCCGGCTAGGAATTGGCTTTAGAAGGTGCTGAAAGGTAGTTTGAGGTAATTGGTATCAAGCTCTCACCAAATGGTCCTGCAATTCCAGCATATTGCAATAGCGTGGCAGCACAAATTTTGTTTTCCAGTTTGGTACCACAAATGCTCTATTGGCCAAGACAAGACTTGAAAGTCACTGGAAAATTCTTCGAACCCCTCCCTGACATTGCGATCCTTGTGACAGAGTGCATTATCCTGTCTGTAAACACCATCCCTGCCGGTAATACTGTGCTCATAAATGGATGAACTTGGTCTGCAATGATGGTCACGCAGCACACAGACGTCAAGAATTGTTCTATGATAATTATGGGTCCTGATTTACTCTCTGAACATATTGCTCACACTATAATACCCACGTCACCGGCTTCTCTCCAACCATTTATGCATCCAGGAGCTAGGATTTTGAAATTGGCGTATTCGCTACGTCCGTCGATGTGATGGATTAGACACGTGAGTCTTCGTACCACACAACTTTCTTCCATTCTTCTAATGTTCGATTGCGATGTGTCTTGGTGCATTGCAGACACAATGCATACATATATGTATATGTATATAAATAAATAAATAAATAAATATATATATATATATATATATATATATATATATATATATATATATATATATATATATATATATATATATATATATATATATATATATATATATATATATATATATATATATATATATATATATATATATATACCGGGTGGCCATAATTAAACTGACAGTGCTCGCAATGTTCTGTAGAGTGATCTATTTGCGAGAATGACGCCATATTTTGTAGGAATAATAAACAAGACGGCAGACGAAGGGAATATATATATATATATATATATATATATATATATATATATATATATATATATATATATATATATCCCTCCAAGTGGAACACATCGAAGAAAAATGTGTCTAAAAAATACGCTAAATGTTTACTGTGTCAGTGGCCAAAGTGTTCTATGATTTTTTACTTAGTCTATTAGAATGGAATACGGGAAACCCACCTTCGTAACTATCCCTTTACTTCCGGTTATAAATAGATATATAAATAGATATTATAAATTGTTAATTTTTAATACATATAAAGCTCTTCAAGTCTCGAAGACTATCTCATCAGAAATAATGGATTCGAAAAGTAAAATAAAAATATTCTTTGAGAGACTTATTTATATTTTTTGCGAAAGTGATCCAAGATATTTAAGGGGTGCAATTAGAGATACATCTGTTACAGCAAATGAAATACTTCGAAACAGAAACTTACAAAGCTATGAAAATCGATCAGTGTCTTTGTGCCTCAGGGAGTAGGAGTGTATCCCTCAATAAATGTTAGTCAAAGAGGGATGCAGATCCTAAACAATTGACCTGACCCTTCTACCGCTACATTGCATGGGAAAAAGCACTGGCAGAAATGTATATTACATACTTTTTCGTAACGTTTTTGGAGGTCGAAAATTGTACGTTTGAAGACATCATCGGTTTGGCGGAATTGTACGTGCAAACCGCTTAGAGGGTTAAATATATATATATATATATATATATATATATATATATATATATATATATATATATATATATATATATATATATATATATATATATATATATACACATTTTCAATCACCTCGAAACTCTCCTACCAGAGGAATCGCTGTGGGCTGACTGTGACATTTTAGTATACTACTTGTTATGCTTTTTTCTTCTAACTACCTGTAGAAATCCATTGACAAACTTATTAACAAACATGTGTCGTAACTTTCTGATCCTAAGGCACTCGAGAATTTATATCTTAAATTTATCAATAGCTCCGGAGAAATATTTGACAAACAACGAATATTGATTAACTAATTTTTAGCCAAAGCACACACCACCTGTTTTTCCGACGCGGTGCCGGAGCACTGCTTACATGATAGGTCAGGGAAATTATTTTGTTTGTGCTGCGCAAACAACATTTTGTCGCCGGTGTAAATAAATGAAAGTAAAAAAGAAAAAAAAAATCCGCCTAATGACGTTCGACTTTACGAATTCTAATCAGAAAACAGAATCTTAAAAGGTAAAAAAAAAAAAATCGTACGAAAACTGTGAAAATGAGTTTTTTTTCCATAAAAGAGTCCTAGACTCGACGGTAAAAAAATAAACCCCTTCGTTCTATTTTAATCTAAGTTGTTTACCTCTGGTAAATATTTTCGTGAATATAAGTTTTTTTTTTTACTTTCTTTCTTTGCTTTGTTAATGAGTTTTCTCCTTTTGGCTCAGATAAGTAAAACTAAAATCATTCCACACACATAATTTAAAATAGGATTTCGCCCATATCTGATAGTTTACCTAGCTCTATTTCATTAATTGTATGATTATATTTCGTATACATATCTGTACATGTACGGATACAAAACGTAAAGAAATAGAGCAAAACAAACTATAAACACCCTCTAGACATATAAATATGTACATGCATACACATAAGTAGTTTGGAAAATTAAAAAAAAATATACAAGACGAATAACAGATTTAGAATTTAATATTTTTTATAAATACTAGAATTTTTAATCAAAGAAATATAAGGGTTATTATACTGAAGAGTCGGGGCTCCATGTAGAGGAAGGGAGCTGTATGTAGGTTAAGTGATGAAGAGTCGGAGGCTTTATTTTAAGAGTCACCTCAGGTAGATAAAATCAGACGCTGACTTGATGGAGGGACATCCTTTTATTTAGTATTCGATCAAATAATTTTCTTCACTTTATAATCTACAAATAACATAGTCCACTTCTGCCTTGATCTAATAGTGGGTAACTGAGATTCATTCAATTGCGTTGTTTAAAAGTATTATGGAGATTAAATTGTTGCTTTATATAAAAATATGATGGAGACTAATTTGTTGCGTTATATAAAATATGATGGAGATTAATTCGTTGCTTTAAGTAAAAATAACGCCAGGAACGTCGCAGTAAAACAGAACAAGGATAGAGTGCTTAGGCTAGCCAAAGATCGAGGTGGCTCCAACGGAAACATTTTTCCGACCAAAAAACAACGCGTCGGCAAGGGTGTTAAAACTTCATCTCATTGTCTCTCCGTCTCTCAAAAATTACAAGAACTTCTAGGCTGCGCTCACGCCAAAAGCGCCGAAACACAGCCAGCAAGAGGGTTGCCAGGCGCCAAGAAAACCCCGCGCTCTCAAGGAGACGTAGGGTTCTCGCGGCTCTGACCAATGAAACGTCGAAACAAGGAGAGCGGAGAACAAAAAATCCAATCGTAGTGAGGCTCAACCCCGGTGGTGAAAATTCGCCAAAAACGATGCGGAGAGGAGCTTGGCAACACATCACAACGCAGCACCTTTCAAAGGAGCGGCTTTCACCTCAAACCGAAACTTATGACTACAGCAACTATCAGAATATGAGCTGATGGGCGCAAAATTATGGACGAAAGGTTTAAGGCAGGCGGATGCAGGTGGACAGAATTGGAATTTCCGAAACTTAATCCCAGATCGAGGACGGCTCTGTTTCAAAAGATAGGCTGCTATTGTGAGAAAACAGCTAGACCTGCAAAGGGGCAATATGCGAAAAAAAAGGAGCAAAATGTAGGTAGGCAAAATGTTAAAATATATATACCCCACAAAGGGAAATATGTAATGAAGGGACGTGAAAAATCTTCATTACCAGTTATATTTAACAATCTTGGGAAATCTATTCTTGCATTTTGCTAACGGTAATTTTGTTACTTATTTTAAGAGAGATTATTTTATAAGAGAGCCAAGACATCCTTAAAAATTAAAAATATTAAGCATATGGTATAAATATCAATTACATTTTAAATTATTGAAATGACCACGTCGTTTTTCTCTGCAACAGATTTGGTTGGCTGGAAAGAAGATTCATAAAAATGATTATGCCAAAAGAAAAAGAAAGAGAAATGCCGTATAAAGATAGATTAAATGAAATATCTCAAGTAAACCTAGTTAAAATTTGCAAAACTCATATCATCTTAAAACGCATTTTAAACATTATCGAATGACTTCCGTTGCTTAAAAGTGTTCAATCATTTTAGCACGTTATTAACAGAAAGCTCTAGGTCAGGGGGCCCAACCCAAATCTGTTGGCCGGCCAAAAAAAAAAAAAATACTGAACTGAGGTGGGCCGCACGTATAAAAATAAAACAACAAATTATTCAAAATATTTTATTATCGTACACTACTATACTGTTTTACACATCACATTTTAGAGGTTAGATTTTCAAACGCATCGTTAGCTTGCGTTTTCTAAATAAACAATACCTTAATTACTCCTTTACAATTAATGATAACTTCACAATAGCCATAAATATAATTTATTAATTTCCATACAACTTCCACTGACTGGTCGGACAGACCACGTGCACGTAACGCGAGTCAGCTAGTTGTATGGTCGATTGACAGAATATTCTAGAACACTCAAATTTCAACGTAACCTGTTCAACCCTACTCAAAGACCAGGCTTACGTTAGTTACTATCAAGTCTTAACGTACGTGATATTTATTATTGCAAATATTAACAACTAAAATTCTATGTTTCAACTGTATTTAGTCATTATGACTAAAACTATATAGACAGTTGAAAACTTCAATTGGTCCGCAAAAAGTTTTTAAATGGGCCGCATGATGCCCATAGGCCGCGGGTTGGGCATGCCTGCTCTTGGTAATGGCGACATGGTCACGTAGAATGATTCTATCTCTCTGGTATGCGCTTGACCTCGGATGCATTTGATCTGCCTTAACTTTCCCAGATTTTACCTGAATCACTATGGTATGGTTAATTTCTATCTAAAATGAAATCTCTGAAAAAGTCGCTTTCCTGACCTTCCCTCCCCCTTTTTTAATAAGCCCTGTCCATATCCATGTCATATTTAATTTTACTGTGCTGCTCATCAGTAAATTGCCGTCTTTACTCTCCCCGTGATGTTCCATTTCTAAATTTGTACTGTTTGTTGTCTTGGCGCTGTTAAATCTGTGACTGATTTCTCTATTCCGTCTTCCTTTTGATGATAGTCTACGATTCCTGCTGGGGGGATTTTTTTGAGCTCGTCATGTATTGTACTCTGTTGAGTAGGCCTAATTTTGGACAATTTTTTAAGAGAAATGATCACCTTGTTCTTCAATATATTTTTTCAATATATTGAAAATTTCAATATATATCATTTTCAATTTCAGCATCATCTTGGTGCTGTTAAATCTCTGGCTTATTTCCGGACACGAGCTTCGTTTTGGCGATGGTATATGCTTGCTGTTGCCAAGTTTTTACACAGAGCTCGTTATGCGTTTTGTTGAGTGGATATCATTTTGCCCAAAATATTTTGGAAGAGATACCCATTTTCTTCCACTTTTCAACTTGAAAGTTGTTCTGACGCTGTTAAATCTTTGGCTTATCTCTCTACTCTCGCTTCTTCCTCGACGGTCTTGTATTCCTGCTGATAGGATTTTTTATTGAGCTCTCCATTCAATGTGTTGATAGAGTATCATTTTGGTCAAAATAGTTTGGGAAAATATCCCTGTGTTCTTATATTTTTTCACTTGAGCATTGTCTTGGTGGTATTAAATCCCTGGCTTATCTCCCTACTCACGTTTCGTTTCAGCTTCATGTTGGATTGATTGCTATGTATTGTTGATTTCCCTACCTACTTCTCATAGTCCAGGTTCCAGTATAATTATTCTTTAATTAGACAACACGTTGGTTACTCATAATTTTGTATCAGAACGCATTCACTTCCTCGATTTCTATGAAGCTGGAGTGCATTAAATTTTTGTTTGAATTACTTTTGCATTGATGCCTAAATTGATGTTTTGATCTGTTTCACGTTCGGTGGTTAAAGTGAAAACTTTCCACTTCACTAGGTACTCCGTTAAACCCCAACTACCTTGACCTTGAAGTTTCGTTTTAGTGATATCTTTGTTTCGTGTTGGTGGAATTTTTTTATTGATTTCGCCATGCGCTGTGTTGATTGGGCATCGTTTTGACCTAATTTGCTTGGAAGATATCACCGTGTTCTTACATTTTACCACTTAAGTATTGTCTTGGCGTTGTTTAATCTATGACTTATCTCCCTGCTCACACTTCGTTTTAGCGGTGGTTTCTCTGTTTCCCGCTGGCTGGATTTTTCATCGAGCTCTTAATACTCTGTGTGTTGTGTGGCCTTCATTTTGTCAAAAATGTTTTTCAAGAGATCCCTGTGTTCCTTCATCTATAAACTTGAGCTTAGAGTCGCGGTAGCTCAGTCGGTAAAGACAACGATCTCGTAACTTTGAGGTTGCAGGTTTGGAATCCGAGCTTGCCTAAAATCCCCCGTGTTCGTTAAAGGTGACTGGGAACGTAAAATATATTCGTGGTCACAACGTCCTCCAAGTTCTCAATCAGTACCTTTGGGGGTAGCAGGCCAAGTCTGTGGGTCTATTGCTAGGTCCATGCCTCAAAATTACGAGGACCTACTTCGGTATAAGTGGTACATTTACCCTTGTGGTGCTCGTCATAAACGAAAGGCTCACCCCTTTGTCCTAAAACGAGTAGACTTCGGCTCAATCTTCCTTTGTTTTACCAAGTGGCATAAGCCAACAGCAACAACTTGAGCGTTGCTGCGATGCCGTTAAATCTCTGGCTTATCTCCCTCGTTTTTGCGATAGTCTGTTTCTTTGCGCTCTCCATGTGCTATGTATTGGTTCGGATATTATTTTGTCTAATTTATCCACTTTTTTCTCTATTCTTCTCCGGCCTGACGAGGCACGATGACTTTGCTAACAAATTCTCCATCATCCCAGGAGTACTTGCTGCATAAATAAAGTTCCCCTACTTTTAAGCTAATATTGAAAATCTCTCATTTTATTTATTTAGTAACATAACTAGAATTTAATTAAATGGGGCTCCACGGAACCTGCCTTTTCTTTACTCTGATGTGTATGTATGTCTGTAGCTTCCATATATACAAGAAGCGTAAAGGATTTTGTAGTTTTTCAGTTTTCAACATGTATAATCATGCTTCACTTCGTTAGTTACTATAATTTGATTTCCTTCAACCAAATAGGTTCACCATGAAATTTTTATTAAAGTTTGATCCAACTGTTTTCTGTCTATATGTCTATACTTGAAAAATATGTATGCATACAATGAGAATTATATATATATATATATATATATATATATATATATATATATATATATATATATATATATATATATATATATATATATATATATATATATATATATATACATATATATATATATATATATATATACATATATATACATATATATATATATATATATATATATATATATATATATATATATATATATATATATATATATATATATATATATATATATATATATATATATATATACATATATATACATATATATATAATATATATATATATATATATATATATATATATATATATATATATATATATATATATATACATATATATACATATATATATATATATATATATATATATATATATATATATATATATATATATATATATATATATATATATATATATATATATATATATATATATATATATATATATATATATATATATATATATATATATATATATATATATATATATATATATATATATATATATATATATATATATATATATATATATATATATATATATATATATATATATATATATATATATATATATATATATATATATATATATATATATATATATATATATATATATATAATATATATATATATATATATATATATATGCCATTCCAGGTATTAAAATTTTATTCGAATATCATTTGGCACATTAGAAATTTGTTGTCAACAAGAGATTTGTCAACAAGAGTCGGCAGCATATCTCCACCCCACAAGATTTACCCAATTTCTCCTGAATCTTGGTGTAACTGCTCTTAAATTGTGTTGTTCTTCCACTTCAAAAAGAGTCCGCTCTCTTTTTAATAATTAAGACTTTAATTTTTAATTTTAAAATTCCAAACCTAACATGCGCCCCCCCCCCCCACACACATATAGTGAACCAAAAAAAGTTGGACAGTAAGGTTGCAGGATTTTATCATTTAATAATTTTGCATTACATTATGCTTTGGAATGAAAATAAAATTCCTAAAAAATACTTTTTCAAAAATAAATTAAACAATTTGTTTTAATTTCAATAGCACATAAACATAAATAATAAATTTAAAGAGCATATTGATAATATCCCTTTCGATAGCTAAAAATAAGGACATTTAGCCAATGTAACAAAAAATAACTTTTAAGTTTTAAACAGAAGTATTTAATACGTAGTATGATATCCTTTGTCTGCTTTGACTTGAATTCGTGCTAAAATTGCAAAAGTCACTTAAAGATTTGTATAAAATTTGCATAAAGCAGTGTATAGTGCGAAATTTTTTTTTGGCTCTGTAGAATTTTATCTTTAAATTATTTTAAAATTAAATGCAGTGTTTTATTGAAATTCAAACCAGTCATCTCAATCGTGGAAAAAATTACCATTAAAAAAAATAATTTTAAAAGTAGAACTCGCTATTAAAATATTGTGCTACAAAATGGATTCTTCTTGCTGTCCAACTTTTTTTTTGGTTCACTGTATATATATATATATATATATATATATATATATATATATATATATATATATATATATATATATATATATATATTAACATTACATTTATAGATGTTGAGTATATACCTATTTTAACTGAAGTGAGCCAGTTTTACTCATACAAGAAAATGGAAGTTTTTTGCAAAGAAAATAGTTCCAAATTAATTTAAATAAAATGTTTATTATAAAAACAAATTATGGAAAACATTTGTTACATATAAAATCAGTTTTTGGAACAAATTTTCCGAAAACATTTATATTACATTCAGCACAATGGTTTCTAAACCTCCATGATTCTTTTGCATGATTGTTGAACTTGACAATTCTATCGTGCGTCAGTAGCATGAATTTCTGTCATTGGAATGGAAATGTTCTCGACTTCTTCTCTGTATTTACTTTATACAATACTTTATATACTTTATACTTTATATATACTTTATACTATATTTATTACTATATTTATTTATTTTCAAATACATTCTATGAGTCAAATTGGCTCACAACCGTGAAAATAGGTATACCACATTTGATAATGCGAAATGAAGGGGTGTGCGAGGAAGAGGAATGAAAGTTTACCTATATTTTATTACTTAACTAAAAACCAACGTATGTTTTTGAAAAGGGATATTAAAGTTTTATATATATATATATATATATATATATATATATATATATATATATATATATATATTTATATATAGGGATCAAATTTTTACAGAGTCAAATCTAGTAAATCTAGTGTTAACATATGTTAAATATAATAATTTAATGTTAGAAAGTAAAACACAGAGATAGACATATCAGACTGGCAACAAACATTTCCAGTCGAATGTTTGGAAAAAGGAATGCTTTAAAATAAGAATAGCGGCCTTGGCCTTGAACCCTTGAAACGAACTACAAAAAAGATATAAGGTCCAGTTTCTGTTGAAAGGAACCTTATCGAAATATTCGCTTTTCGTGGAAAACGGACGAGCGACCGGTATTGGAAATGACATGAGTGCATACACACCTGTCTTGATT
>CM063504.1:151017406-151024906 GCA_032207245.1 Pardosa pseudoannulata | reverse complement strand
AGAACGTTTTTGGAGGTCGAAAATTGTATGTGACAACCGCTTTGAATACATCATAGGTTTGACGGAATTGTACGTGCAAATCGCTTAGAGGGTTAACACTGTGTAAGTATCTTGATTCTTTATTTTTTAGCACTGTATCTGTTGATCTTTCCTACGGTGTGCATTATTGTGTTCTTCTCTAACCGTTGGAGAATTCGTTATACTTTGTTTTTTTTGATCGGCCTGTACACGTGGCATTGTGGATTTGGCAGTCAAATACTGAATTTAGACTACGAAATCATTTTTTATTGTTAGAATGATCAATATTTCTTCACTAGCATATGACCCCTCATATGTCAGGATCAGTAAAATTTTTAATTTTCCAGAATTGTAAAGTACTCTGTGAGGAAGATTGAAAAATATTTTTTTTTGGCTGAGAATTAACTGGTACACGCTGAATAATTTGTTTATCTTTATACTCCTCGTTACTTGCTTATCTTCATACTGCTTGATTTTATGTATCCTCAGTCTAATTTTTCAACCACTAACTGTGCTGACATCAGTAATTGAAGATTAGAAAGGGCTTTCACTATTCAGTCTTTTTCTGTTGCTACATCGCTTTACGTTGGATTTGCACTTATTTCTATATTCTGGCACAAATGTATTGCCTTCTGTTACATTGTTTCCTTTTCGCTAATGAAATGTTTAAAAAGGATAAATAACGCTAAGAACGAAAAGCATCTGTGCGACATCGCTAAAGATAAATTATTCTTCTAAAATAAGTAATAAAAGATGATTTCTATTACATAATTACATATTCCCAGTGAACGAGATGTTCATACATATACATTTAAAACTGTATAAGTGTCTAGATTCTTTATTTTTTAGCACTGTATCAGGGGATCTTTCCTCCGGCCCTGTTTTCTTCCCTAACCGTTGGAGAATTCATTATACTTTTTTTTTGATCAGCCTGTAAGCTTGGCATTGTGGAATCGGCAGTCAAATGCTGAATTTGGACTACAAAATCATTTTTTATAGTTAGAATGATCATTATTCCTTCACTAGCATATGACCCCTCATATGTCAGGATCAGTAAAATTTTTAATTTTCCAGAATTGTAAAGTACTCTGTGAGGCAGATAAAAATATATATATATATATATATATATATTTTTTGGCTGAGAATTATGTGGTACACTATGAATAATTTGTTTATCTTCATACTCCTCGTTACTTGTTTATCTTCATACTCCTTGATTTTATGTATCCTCAGTCTAATTTTTCAACCACCAACTGTGCTGACATCAGTAATTGAAGATTAGAAAGGGCTTTCACTATTCAGTCTTTTTCTGTTGCTACATCGCTTTACGTTGGATTTGCACTTATTTCTATATTCTGGCACAAATGTATTGCCTTCTGTTACATTGTTTCCTTTTCGCTAATGAAATGTTTAAAAAGGATAAATAACGCTAAGAACGAAAAGCATCTGTGCGACATCGCTAAAGATAAATTATTCTTCTAAAATAAGTAATAAAAGATGATTTCTATTACATAATTAATTACATATTCCCAGGGAACGAGATGTTCATACATATACATTTAAAACTGTATAAGTGTCTAGATTCTTTATTTTTTAGCACTGTATCAGGGGATCTTTCCTCCGGCCCTGTTTTCTTCCCTAACCGTTGGAGAATTCATTATACTTTTTTTTTGATCAGCCTGTAAGCTTGGCATTGTGGAATCGGCAGTCAAATGCTGAATTTGGACTACAAAATCATTTTTTATAGTTAGAATGATCATTATTCCTTCACTAGCATATGACCCCTCATATGTCAGGATCAGTAAAATTTTTAATTTTCCAGAATTGTAAAGTACTCTGTGAGGCAGATAAAAATATATATATATATATATTTTTTGGCTGAGAATTATGTGGTACACTATGAATAATTTGTTTATCTTCATACTCCTCGTTACTTGTTTATCTTCATACTCCTTGATTTTATGTATCCTCAGTCTAATTTTTCAACCACCAACTGTGCTGACATCAGTAATTGAAGATTAGAAAGGGCTTTCACTATTCAGTCTTTTTCTGTTGCTACATCACTTTACGTTGGATTTGCACTTATTTCTATATTCTGGAACAAAAGTGTTGCCCCCTGTTACATTGTTTTCCTTTTCGCTAATGAAATGTTTTAAAAAGGATAAATAACGCTAAGAACGAAAAGCATCTGTGCGACATCGCTAAAGATAAATTATTCTTCTAAAATAAATAATGAAAGATGATTTGTATTACATAATCACATATTCCCAGTGCACGAGATGTTGATACGTACTTTAACACTGTATAAGTGTCTAGATTCTTTATTTTTTAGCACTGTATCAGGGGATCTTTCCTCCGGCCCTGTGTTTCTTCCCTAACCGTTGTAGAATTCATTATACTTTTTTTTGATCAGCCTGTAAGATTGGCATTGTGGATTCGGCAGTCAAATGCTGAATTTGGACTACGAAATCATTTTTTATTGTTAGAATGATCATTATTTCTTCACTAGCATATGACCCCTTATATTTCAAGATCAGTAAAATTTTTAATTTTTCAGAATTTTAAAGTACTCTGTGAGGCAGATAGAAAAAAAATATTTTTTTTGCTAAGAATTATCTGGTACACGCTGAATAATTTGTTTATCTTCATATTCCTCGTTACTTGTTTATCTTCATACTCCTTGATTTTATGTATCCTGAATCTAATTTTTCAACCACTAACTGTGCTGACATCAGTAATTGAAGATTAGAAAGGGCTTTCACTATTCAGTCTTTTTCTGTTGCTACATCACTTTACGTTGGATTTGCACTTATTTCTATATTCTGGAACAAAAGTGTTGCCCCCTGTTACACTAATACACTTTTCGCTAATGAAATTTTTAAAAAGGATAAATAACGCTAAGAACGAAAATAATCTGTGCGACATCGCTAAGCATAAATTTTTCTTTTAAAATAAATAATGAAAGATGATTTGTATTACATAATCACATATTCCCAGTGCACGAGATGTTGATACATACTTTAACACTGTATAAGTGTCTAGATTCTTTACTTTTTAGCACTTACCTGTCGATCTTTCCTCCGGCTGTGTTTTGTTCCCTAACCGTTGTAGAATTCATTATACTTTTTTTTGATCAGCCTGTAAGATTGGCATTGTGGATTCGGCAGTCAAATGCTGAATTTGGACTACGAAATCATTTTTTATTGTTAGAATGATCATTATTTCTTCACTAGCATATGACCCCTTATATTTCAGAATCAGTAAAATTTTTAATTTTTCAGAATTTTAAAGTACTCTGTGAGGCAGATAGAAAAAAAATATTTTTTTTGCTAAGAATTATCTGGTACACGCTGAATAATTTGTTTATCTTCATACTCCTCGTTACTTGTTTATCTTCATACTACTTGATTTTATGTATACTGAGTCTATTTTTTCAACCACTAACTGTGCTGACATGAGTAATTGAAGATTAGAAAGGGCGTTCACTTTCAGTCTTTTTCTGTTGCTACATCACTTTACGTTGGATTTGCACTTATTTCTATATTCTAGCACAAAAATATTGCCTCCTGTTACATTGTTTCACTTTTCGCTAATGAAATTTTTAAAAAAGGATAAATAATTCTAAGATAGAAAAGCATCTATGAGAAATCTCTAAACATAAATTATTCTTTTAAAATAAATAATGAAAGATGATTTGCACAACATAATCACATCTTCTCAGTGAACGAGATGTTCATACATACTTTAACGCTGTATAAGTGTCTAGATTCTTTACTTTTTAGCACTTACCTGTCGATCTTTCCTCCGGCTGTGTTTTGTTCCCTAACCGTTGTAGAATTCATTATACTTTTTTTTGATCAGCCTGTAAGATTGGCATTGTGGATTCGGCAGTCAAATGCTGAATTTGGACTACGAAATTATTCTTTTAAAATAAATAATGAAAGATGATTTGCACAACATAATCACATCTTCTCAGTGAACGAGATGTTCATACATACTTTAACACTGTATAAGTGTCTTGATTCTTTATTTTTTAGCTCTGTATCTGTTAATCTTTCCTCCGGTGTGCATTATTATGTTCTTCTCTAACCGTTGGAGAATTCGTTATACTTTGTTTTTTTGATCGGCCTGTACACGTGGTATTTGGCAGTCAAATGCTGAATTTAGACTATGAAATCATTTTTATTGTTAGAATGATCATTATTTCTTCACTAGCATCTGGCCCCTTATATTCAGGATCAGTAAAATTTTTAATTATCCAGAAATGTAAAGTACCTTTTGAGGAAGATTAAAAAATGATTTGTTTTTTGGCTGAGAATTATCTGGTACAAGCTGAATAATTTGTTTATCTTCACACTCCTCTAAAGTCTCCCGATACTGTGAATGCAGTTTAGAATCACCTTGAATTCATTTAGAAGGTAATTCAAAGTTCTTAACTACATCGAAACTATCATTAAGTTCTTCCTAATTATTTTACCCCAATAATAATGGAAGTAAAGGAATGAAACTATATTTTCCACTACAGTATGGAGGTAGATAATTCAGATTTTCTTTTTAGAAGAGGTGTCCCGGTAAATATCTTCGGAAAAGAGATAAATCTGGAAAATCATTCTTATGTTATAGAATTGAAAAAAATAATTGTTTCAAGTCCAAATATTAACAAAAATGAAAGAAAGTGGAATAGAACTGTAATACTAGACTCAAAACTCGAGTTGGTTTTACATGGCCCCCTGGATTTTTTCGGCGGCCGAAGACAGACACCCCGACAGAAGGTGGGCAAGCTATGTTCCATGAAGTTCTACAGATCAGAGATGCGATTCCGCCCGCGCCAGCTGCGGACATTTTGTGGAGGCGAAAACTTGACCGAGGGGGGGGTTCTCCCCGGCCCTCACGAAGAGGGGTAAAAAAGAGTTGCCCGGTCAGAACGACGGGGAAAGGACATTATTCTTCGGAAAGGAGAGACCGAGAGAGGTATTATCCGCTCGGCACTATTAATTTTGTCCTCTCTTATTGGATGTTTTTGATTTGCGATGTATATAATATTTTAACATGTCTTAATAATAAATGTTTAAGGGTTTTGTCGCTGCTGTGATTATTGTCGGCCAAAATATAAGCGAACAAGATACCTGTTAGTAAAAATAGGCGGGCAGGTATAGAATGGCTTCAAGACTTCAGAAAGTGCAGCGGGGACGCGCTAGGCGTTTTACAAGAACTTGAAATAAAAGACAAAGAATACACCATTTCTGCAAAGTGTAAACAAAACAATAAATCCAAACATTTAATTTTTAAATAATAGAGTAAAAAATAAGATGCAGTAATCCAGATTAAAAATACCCCCTCTCTCTCTTAAAAAACCATGATTTTTTTCTATACATTTTTATAGAAAAAGTTTAATTTTAAAAACGCTGCATGTCTAATTTTCCCAGTCAGAATTTAACCTGAAACAAGAAAATACGATTAAATAATATATGTTTAAATTTGTTGTTAATACCGGTAGTAAAATTTTCATCACTACAAAATATAATCGATGATTAAATTTAAAATTATCACATATGTACTTAATCTATTATTTAAGCCAAATATAAAAGAAAATTATTTACGTAATATCTAAGTTCAATGACAAAACGCATGAAAATAATGCAAACGATATTTAAAAAATAAGAAATAATTAAATGAGATGGTTAAAGAAATGACGTCATAATGCTAGAAAAATGTTATTTTTACCTATTTTATGTGATAAATTGATAAGCGGGAAAAATAGGGCTTGAAATAATGGCATTAAAACGCTCGAAAAGGGAATTTGAATTTTGCTATCACTAACTCATCAAGAATCCAATATGGTTGCCTATCCATACCAGGTCCAACCGCTTCATAAATTCGAGGACAGACGGACAGATAACTTAGGCTATTATCATATAGGGGATGTTGTGAATAAAGGTTTAATATTAATTTACTGGTTAATGTAACAGAATTTGAAAACAGAATGAACACGCACCTGGAACAAAAAAATAATGCTACACATATACATATATATGTACACATATATATGTGCATACATATATACACACGGAGAAACACAAAATTTCCGGGATAAATTAGAAATAGGAAAAACCAAAATAAATTTCTCGTTAAGTGAAAATGTGCTGACAAATACAATCTGATTCATGACAATAATTTTTTTTTCACTATCGCGGTTTTAGGTTTCACTTCGGAACGATTCATTAACAAGAGCAACACGTCGTTTGTTTTTGTCCTTTTTTGCGGTCGCAGATCTACTCAATTATTGTTTCGGGGGGAGAACGTGTTAAAATGTTTTTCACTTTGAGAGAGAAGACTGCATATCGGGGTCAGAGTGTCCCGTATTTCCTCAGTTAGCAATAGTGCTGGTCTAATGACGGGTTGTGTAACTAGTTAGTCGTTGGGATTTCGGATGACGATCACGAAACGTTTGTTCAAAGTCGCTCGTGGGATTTTATTTATCTGAGTTTATGTTATCTCTTCACACGACAAACAGTATTACGCAATGTCATAATTCCGGAGTCTTTTGTAGCTCAACGTGCGTCAAATACCCCCTTCTCCTAGTCTAGTTTGGTTTGAAGCACTATTGTCTTCTGTTTGTAACACGATGACTAATGAGACAAGGACCTACTGCTTAAATCTGATTCCGAACGGTTACGAACATCTATGCCCCAGTGGGATTCGAACCCACGAACTCCTTGTTGCGAAGTAAAAGGTTGTTCGCAACATTTTATGGTGTAAGACCCCTCAGACCAGTTTGAATGTCAGAAGGTACTGCTTTAGTGCAGCCTTGTTTTGTCACCTTTTAACCTTCCCGTTTTCTGTGGTCAAGAGGCATTGTAGGGTCCCTTTAGGGTTACTCTAAGGAATGTCTCTGCTGCTACAGGACACTGCTGTCGAGTCCACAATTGGCACTGTATCTCTACACGGTTTTGCCTTGGCAATCCTGGTGGCGAGAAATGAGTGCACCTATTTAAGGGCGCACGCTTTGGTGTTGAGTCAGTGAGTATGACTGAACTTAAAATGACCCCACCTTGAACAGGCTGTTATGTACCCTGATGATATGTGAGTATGTATATTCTTAATATATTGATTTGACCAACTCATTTATGTCTAATAAAATACTTTCAATTTTTATTTCTCTCCCTGAGTCTGTCCCTTTTGAGTTGGTATATATTTACCATAGCGTGAAGTTTAGTTTATAAGTTTACTCTTCACAACGCATTGTACTTGTTATAGTCCCCGTGACTTCATTCCCATTTTGTTGCAAAGTCATATTCTAATACTCCTGTACAGAAGATCAGTGATCTAACAATTCGGAACTCCTGGTCCGAAATTGGGAAGTAAATTTTAACCTTTTGAAAGGGGCTCTCTGAAGGACTAATTCATCTGCGGGAAACATGCTGTACCAGCCCCTCTGAAATAGATAAGTTCATTCTGTTGTCTTAGCATTAGGTTGTCAAG
>CM063504.1:151002406-151009906 GCA_032207245.1 Pardosa pseudoannulata | reverse complement strand
ACCCTATATGCACCCATAACACACAAACACACACATACATATCCATTCATATCACATTACTTGGATTCTGATAACACTATTATGGCGTGAACCTGAATGCAGACATTTGCTCGTTCATAGTCACATGACTTCGTCAACTAATCACAGCTTCGCTTACGAAGAACGGAGAGTTAAAATCTCCGTTCAGGAATACCATTTGCGAATGATCCTGGGTTAAACCTAGGTTGGTGGTAAATTGTGGATTTCGTGATCAGCGTGTAATCCTTTGTTTGGTAAATACAGCCGTTAAAATTTTACGACCAGTTAGTTCTATAATTTTTTTTTAAAACTCACCCTATACGCACCCATACACATACAAACACACACATGCATATCCATTCATATCACATTACTTGGAATGAAATGGTATAGATATATTCCTTATTTGCAGTTTGATTTCTTTTTCTTTTAGAATATAATAAACAACTCTCGCCGCTTTGAACTTTCGTCATTCGAACTTTTACATAATTTAATAAATTAAAAATTTGCATAAATTAAACTTTATCTTTTAATGGTAGTAAAAATTTCGCTATGAAGAAATTTCCATTAGGATTGCAAATCTAATATTCGGTTAACACTAGTATGACCTGAAACTGATTGCAGACATTTACTCATTCATAGTCACATGACTTCGTCAACTAATCACAGTTTCGCTTAGAAAGAACGGTGAGTTAAAATCTCAGTTCCAGAATACCCTTTACGAATGATCCTGGGTTAAACCTCGGTTTTAGGTAAATTTCGGATTTCGTGATCCGCGTGTTATCGTTTGTTTGGTAAATATGGACTTTAAAATTTTACGACCAGCTACTTTAAAATTTTACGATAAATTATTTCTATCGATTTTACAAAACTGACTCTGGACACACACATACACAGGCATACACGAATACATATCCATTCATATCACTGCTTTTAATAAAATGGTATAGATATATTCCTTATTTGCAGTTTGATTTTTTTTCTTTTAGAATGTAATAAACAACTCTCTCCGATTTGAACTTTTGCGCTGAGTACCAAAATTTTAATTATCTCGGAATACTTTCGTAGAAATTCTTGTAGTGCGAAGTTCGACTATCGCTTTGTACACAAATTAACATACCTTTACTCGATTTGTCGACAAAGAAAGACTTAAACAGAAGAAAGCTCTTCGTTTTGGATTTCTATATAGGGATCATACAATACTTGCCCCAGTCACTTTTAACAAACACGGGAATCTTAGGCCTGGTCGGGTTCCGAACCCGCACCTCTCAGTTATGAGGTCGCAGCCTTTGCCGACTGAGCTACCGCGGCACAACCCTTTGCTGTAAAAGAAGGCAAATGAGTATTTAAAATTTATACATTTACTTTTTCAATCTTTTCATACATTTCATTTTGCCAATATAGGATCGACTTCTTCTGCATTGGAGCTAATTTCAGGCAGTTTTTTAAAATAAACCTCAATCAACGACGATATATTTTTAAATATTCGTAATAAACAGTTGGACTTTTTGCTTCCTTGTATGAAATAAAGGAAACATTGTATTCTCTACAAGGAAATTTCAACGGAAACATTTGTTTTGACGGTGACTGACTTAATTTTGACCATTTTAAACGTTGCATCTATATGTACACACAAGGAAACTCAATATCAGGGTTTCGAAGCGTGATTTTGTTTCGTTCCAGTACCGGTTCCGGTTGAATTAATAAAAAATATATATATCGGTTCGGTTCCGGTTTTCGCTTTGTCAAGAATAACCGTTTTAGAATATTAGAATATTTTATACACACACACACATATATATATAGCATATATATATTTTACATATATATATATATATATAAATATATTTACATATATGTATATATATATATATATATATATATATATATATATATATATATATATATATATATATATATATATTTATATATATATATATATATATATATATATATATATATATATATATATATATATATATATATATATTTTATATATATATATATATATATAAATATATTTACATATATGTATATATATATATATATATATATATATATATGTGTGTGTGTGTGTGTGTGTGTGTGTGTGTGTGTGTGTACTATTTCATACGCATGGTTTATGTATATGTACATGTATATATGTGCGAAGCTCTGCATATATTGGACTTCCATTTACATGTCAGGCTCTTATCTAATAAATATTGTGTACCATTAATTTTATGAAAGAATTGTAAGACCTGCATGAAAAATCCTAATGAAAAAATCCTAATGAAAAAAAGCTTAATATGTTTCCTCACCTTTATATTTTTCTCTAAAAAAACTCATATGAAGTTTTATGAAATATCGCTTTTACATCGTAGCCTCAGCAGTCGCGATACTGATGCTTTTATGTAACCTTTCGAAAACGACTTCCTGTACAAACAAACAAAAAAACTACTTTTGTAATTTTAACCCTGCTCTATTAATTACTAATTACCATATCTTATCACATGATATCGCATCCCAGAAGGAGAAATAGTATAAACGTCCCTGAATTGCCAAACTCATGGAAGCCACCATTATGTTTCGACAGCCATTTTGTTTCGTGCCGTTTAACTTAATCGATGCAAGCACGGTGGGCTCTCGCTCCGACGTGTGTTCGGACTTCGAATACATAGGGAAGGACTGTAATTAAGTCAATCACGTTATATATACATCTTTAAAAAGAAGAAGAAGAAGGAGAAAAATGTTGAGGGGGGGGTTACAACTCGTTTTCAGACGGTTGTTTACAAAAACCGCTGTCCGACCTACATTTCGTTTTGAATATTCTCAAACGTCAACACATCTGACCTCGCCGGATTATCGTTACGCCGAGAGGCAAAACTGGTTCCCCCCGTTTGCAAACGCACAGTGCCGAATGCAGAAAAAAGAAAGAAAAAAGAATGAACGTAATTTATAAGAAAACGCGTCGAACGGATTTGCAAATGACCTTCTGTGAAAACCGAAAAGAAAAGATCTGTTGCTCGCTTTTGTTGTTGGGCTTTTTTTTTTCTTTTTTTTTTTTATTTGCCTAGTGCAGAGTAAACAACGCTGATAGACATCGGATTGTTTGCGCGCAAAACAGGATGCGCATTCCTCGACCCACAAAAAATAAGAAAAATAATGAAGAATAAATGACGCTGTTCGGGATAACGCTGATCGGGAAACGTTCGGTCGGCGAGCCAGGTGCCGCGCTCGCGTCGGACATTTCATACGTGGTATATCGTTTGATGCGTCGGTTGATATTCTGCTTAAGGTATTCGGTTTAAGGGAGGACATTTCTTAGACAGGAAGTGTGTGGGAGTATGGTCGAACAATTTTTCCTTAAAAATGAGAAGAATTTTATTACTATTCTAAAGAAACAAAATCTTTCAAACTGTCATTTTTTTTAAAAATCATTTTATCTCAAAAATAATACAGTAGAACCTCTATCTATAGTTCTCATTTTGATTGTTCAATTCATCTAGACTCACAGTTCATCCTATAGAACCTATAAGTTATTTTACCGTATTAATCGTTTCTAGATTCTTCTTTTTTCCGGATCTATTGTCGAAAAGGAACAACCCCGTCGTTCCGGAAGTACCATTTCTGTAAAATTAAAAACTCTTGGGAATTTGATTTGTGTGTCTCAAGAATATAAGGTTTGCAGAGATACAATATGCTGTTTTAATACACGAGAGCTAATGAAGCTGGGACCTACTGTTTAAAGTCGATTTTAAAGACCTACTTTCATACATGTCATCAATGGGATTCGTGCCCTTGAAAATGTGGTAACAAAGAGCAGCGATTTACCCATTTGGTCATTGATCAGCGAATGATTGATGGCCAAAGAGTTTCTGGCTCATCAGATGATTTTCGGGACTATCAGATGGTTAGTAATCAATAAAAGTGTGCGGCTAAAGAAAAACAGTGGAGAATTTGCAAAATATAAATGAAATAGATTTTAAAAAATGTTTATATCTCACTAAATTATGGTATTTATATTTAGTCGCCCCCACCCAATAATGACTGGCCCTATTCTTGTAATTCGCTGTATTAAAGGGAATTTCCTCTTTAAAACTTTTAAAAAATCGAAGAAAAACTTATTGCATTTTTAGCAACCATCACAGCCCACTCCTTGGAGTTTACAGCTCAGCAAAGTGTGGGGAGAAATTTAAAATTACTATATAATTCTTAATATACATATTTAGGCACACATACAACACACAGCAACAAACACATACAACAAAGATAAAAACAACAATAGCAATACAACCCACACAATACACACAACAAACAACATACAACAACAAACAACACACATACAACACACATACAACATTACACATACAACAATTACACATACAATTACACATACAATTACTCATTCAACACACATACAACATTACACGTACAACAATTACACATACAGTTACACATACAATTGCACATACAACACACATACAAGACACATACAACACACATGCAACATTACATATACAACAATTACATATACAACAATTACACATAGAATTACGCATACAATAAAGATAAAAATAAATAAAGGGTAGTAGAACATAAGGTACCACGCCCCACTCTTCACAATATTTCACGTAAAGTGTTCCACTTACAAATTATTACAGGATTACAGAGTTACTGAATACAGTTTTCATAAACTGAATAATATATGCGTGACCGATATAAAAATTTTATAAAAAAAAATTACAAGGAATAAATTAGTAAAGTATAGCGTAATTATTATATTCGTTAATTACAGTATTTATGAGCCACAGTAGCTCAATAGGCAAACATGTGATCTCGTAACTGAAAAGTTCCGGGAGATCGTTAAGTTCGTTAAGGGTGACTGAGGCATGTAAAATATGTTAGTGGTAACAATGTCCTCCTATTTCTCAAACGATACTTCTGAGGGGTGGGGGGCAAGCATGGAGCAATCTTCTGCCTGCTTCAAAATTACTTGGTATTCTTTAGCTTCAAAATTACGAGGACCTACTTGAGTGAAGTCGTCTGCCGAACTACAGCCGAATGGTTAGGGTGCTGGCCTTCGGAACCGGAGTTCCTGGGTTCGAATCCCACTATGGCATGGATGTTCGTAGCCGTTCGGAATCGGCTTTAAGCAGTAGGTCCCGGTCTCACTAGCCCTCGTGTTGCAAAAAGTAGACCGTAGCGCTCCAAACCTAATCCAAAACCTTCTGCTTGGTTCCTGCTTCTGAATTACGAGGACCCACTTTGAGCACAGTCATTCGTTCACTCTAGTGATGTGCTTCATAAAATACGAAAGGTGCACCCCTTAACTTAATTCGAATAGCTTATGACTCACTTTCTTGGCTTGTCCAAGGGTTATAAGTTACACCACCATGTTTTGTAGGTACAATGTTAACAAGATTTATCTATATAATACTTTAAATGGAATACAACCTAAAATATGAAATAGATAGTTTAGTGCACTGAAAAGATAAATAGTCATTATCCATACGTTTTAATTTAATTTCAGAGCATTTCTATAATTTTATACTAATGGCATAACTCAGTTTGCATATAAAGCATTTCCTACACAATAATACAAAAATGAAATATAAATAACAAAGAAATAAAATATCCATGAATCAAAAATGAAGAATGAATAATTGAATGTGATTAAAGAATGCTGTATTAAGTATTTCTCAAATTATTATCTACACCATAATCTCTTAATGACCTGCTTCTTCTACACTTTATGTATGGTTAAAAAAGAGCAACAGTTCTAAACACAGTAACTGGAGTTCCTGAAATTTTCTTATGAGCATTTTAGTGAATCCAGCTCGTTAATCTGGTTTATGAAAAAGGGAAAACTCTTGTGTCCAGTTACAAAATAATTCACCACTCTATTCTTAAATTTCATTTGGTAGAAACTGCATTTCAAGCTTTATATTTAACCTGCCTCATTTTTAATTTCAATGCCTTTTTACCAAAGCTGTGATGTATTTTATGTTGAAATGCATAGATTGAAAATATCCTGTACTAGTTTAGATTTAAATAGAAGTAAGCTCTTGATTACTGAGTGACCTTCTGTAAAATATTGCAATTTTTCAAATAAATTAACAAACGCGTTTTTTTCAGTTAATTGATGATTGCAAGTCCTTTTCAGAAAACAGTGGATGTGAAATGTGGATCTTTCCAATGCATTCTTTATATCAGGGTGGTTAATGTTGTTATATAAATTAAAAAGTACACAGAAATCTGCTACTCGGATATTTTTGGAATAAACTAAACTTCTACAAAAATATGACATGAACACCATATGATTCCCTTGATCGGCTATGAAATTTATCCCGTTTTTTCATTTTGTTTGTATGATGCGCCATCAGAATTATCAATTTTAAATTCCCTTCCAGGTTTAAAGTTGGTTTCGTTTCTTAAGATAACCGTTTGATCAATGTAGAGCTTAAGTACTGCCCTCCCAGAATTAATCTGTTATATTTAGATTTTTTGATGCATAGAGCTCAGATTAAAATTAACAAAGGAGATACATAACAAAACGTTAAAACTGTCTTAAATATAAAATTTCAATATTTGAAAGCTAATCGTTTATAAGTTATGTCCTACAGCGTTAATATACGCTGGTTGTAACATTTTTTTTTTATATAGAGCGCAAATTGCAATAGAAAGAGGGTGTGTGTGCATAACTAGATGTTACGATAGTCTGACATCAACAATTTCAACATTCTAAGATTAATTGTTTTTGAGTTACACGTTCAAGCTACGTATGTACAGCCGCCTGACCAAAGTTAGTAAAGCCGATTCAGGGATAGTCAAATTGAATTCTAAATTTAACTTGCACATGCGTAGAGGTGTATCACTGAAATTAATTGAAACAGATTCAGGCATGGTTAAATAGATTTATTCTATTAAATTCCAAAGATTGAAATTTTTCTTGATTACAATGCTTCCTCTCCAAATGACGGCTGAATGGGTAGGGCGCTCCTCTTCGGTACCGGAGTTCTAGAGTTCGAATTTCGTTATTGCCATGGATGTTTGCAGTTTTTAAAAAGTTTTCCTAGTGTAATGCATATTAATTTAATGACTTAATTTAAGATTGTACGTTAGAATTGTAGAGAAATAAAACTGGATATTGAATTTAAATTTATTTAATACAATTTAGAATTATATATCAATTAGTTAAATTTTTATATTATTTTAGCAATTTTTACGTTGTTTCTCTGTATTACAATACTCCATTATACTCAGTGATAAAATGCCTACTAAGCGATAAATAGTTTAATAAACTATATGTAGAAATTTGGAAGAAAATTCGGAAAAATATTTTATATTCAATATTATCCAGAACATCTCCAAAATCACAAATAAGTTAAAAACATTAAACTGTTAAAAGGATTTAATTTTAAATCAAGTAAACACAGAAAGAAACAGGCTTTAAAGAAATAAGATAATTATTTAATTGCCAGCAGAGTAAGGAAAATAGGC
>CM063504.1:150994906-150999906 GCA_032207245.1 Pardosa pseudoannulata | reverse complement strand
TGCTTATTGGGTATCAGGCATGTTTGATGTCTGATGGTGCAAACCATCAGACATCGGTATCTATTATATCATTCAAGCTGTATTCATATCGTAAACCATTTGTATTCATTATGTCCAATTAATGATTCAAATGAATCATCTCCTTGCTTCATTTTCCATTTCGAATTTTGCTATCACTTACCTCTGACGTTTCCACCTATGGGTTCCTATAGTTCTTCATCTTTTATGATGCGTTCTGCCTCGTCTAGAAGGTTGGCGCAGTATTTACGGGACACCATGTATATATATATAAAGTATGTATTGATAAAAGTAAATTTCTCATCCCACAAGCATATATGTATTTTTTAAGCTGTTGTATTTAAATGGAATTATATTACAGTATGAAAATAAAATAACATTTGTTTACAGAATTGTGTATCCAAAATTTATAAGAAACCTATACATTACACTTTGTATTGTATTTAAATGGAATTATATTACAATATGAAAATCAATAACATTTGTTTACAAAATTGTTTATTCAAAATTTATAAGAAATCTTCACATTAAGCTTTGACCTTTAATTACCTCAAAAATGATTTCAGGCAAATCCTACTAATGAAAATGCTCTTCTTTGCGTAAACAAACAAATATATCTTCACTAATTTGTTTACTAACTACATCCAAAATAATTTTTTTAAAACCTACTTTTAAAGCTTATTCTAGAAATCTAAAAGGTCGCATGCACTTAAATTTTTTTCCCTTTTGCAGTAAAGAACATAAAGAATCCACGATTTCAAGGTTTCCATTTGTATTTAAAAGTGTTCTTATTTTCATTTGAGGCCCGACGTGAATTTTTCCTTTCAGGTCAAACTTGTACATATGATTGATTTAACTGTTAAAACCAAAGAATATACATTTATGTATATATAAAATTCTCATTTTCTCTCTCCCTCTCTACATTTACATATATATATATATATATATATATATATATATATATATATATTATATATATATATATATATATATATATATATATGTATATGTATATATATATGTATATATATATATATGTATATATATGATATATATATATATGATATATATGTGTATATATATGGGTGTATATATATATATGTATATATATACATGTATATATATGTATATATATATATATATATATATATATATATATATTATATATTATATTTATATATTATATTATATATATATATATATACTCATGTCCATAAATTAAGGATAATGAAGTTCAGGCAATGAAAGAGACAAAAGCAAAACAAATTTGACTTATTTGTAAAGTCTATTTATTAAACAAAAGGTAAAGAGCAAAAAAGATGCTATATGTTTGACATAATTAATAAAAATTGCGATTTTTACTCCCTGGAGCAAATTTCAAAAAAGAACCTATTTACAGAAAACAGTATAACATGGTTAGTATGATGGTTAATACGGAGTATGTCTCCCGGACGATGCAATACAAGCGTTACAACGCCTACGCATGCTGAGTATCAGATTATCAATCTGATCTTGGGGAAAATTACACCACTCATCAAGCAATGCCCTCCGAAGTTCCGATAGACAGTTGGGAGGGGGTTGACGGGCTGCAATTCGTCGGCCAAGCATGTCCCACACATGCTCTATTGGATTCAAGTCCGGTGAGTATGCTGGCCAATCCATACGGGTGATATCCTCCGATTGAAGGCATTCGTCTACAATGTTTGCACGGTGAGGTCGGGCGTTGTCATCCATATACAGAAATTCAGGACCCATGGCGCCCCGAAACAAACGTACATGTTGTTCCAGAATGACATCCCGATAGATGTGGCCTGTCATCGTTACACTCTGAACATGCAGGTCAGTTCTGGAACCAAGAATAATTCCTCCCCAAACGAGCCATCCTGCACCACCGTAACGGTGTCGTTCAATGGTGTTCTCTTGGTGGTAACGGGTACCTGGCGCTCTCCATATGAAAGTCCGGCGAGAATCAGAATGTAAACTGAACCTGGACTCGTCGGAAAACATCACACAAGACCACTGTTGCGGTGTCCACAATGCATGCTCTCTAGCCCAGCATAATCGCAGGCGACAGTGAGTTGCGGTAAGGGGAACACATCTGACAGGCCTACGAGCATATAGACCAATGTTCCCTAAGCGTCTGTACACGGTCTGCCTTGAAACTGTCGTACCGGTAGCTGAAGAGAGCTGACGAGACAGGTCTGATGCTGTGCTCCGTCTGTTTCTTTTGGCAGTAACTGCCAAATACCGGTCATCATTCGGCGTAGTAACTCGGGGGCGACCTGTGCTGTAACATCTACTCACATTACCATCATGTTTGAATCGTTGCCAAAGCCTGGAGATGACACTCTGGGCGATTCCAAGTTCCTCGGATACTTCCAGCTGGGTACGTCCACATTCCAGTCGTCCGATAATTCTACCACGTAAAAAATCATCCAAATGCTTCCTTTGTGCCATAACTATGCGGTTATTGCACTGAAAGGCTTTTAAAGCGCTTGTGAACAATTTTACTTCTTTGCTACCATTCCTTATATACTTTCTGTCAGGTCTAAAAAGGGGGTAGTTTGAAATTGCGTGGTTTTAAGCGATTTTTACAAGGGAACTCTTTTATAATAATAAAATAAATGAAAAAGACCCATGCTGGCGATTTTGGGATCATCAAGCGAAAAAGATATTTGAAGTATTTGATGATTAAGCGAACCAATATGAGTCAGTAAGCTCGTGGAAATGGAGTTGTCAACACACTCTAGTTATCTTCGATGAAAAAATGAAAATGGCTCTAGTTTTGCTTTTAAATGAAATATATTTTAATAAATTATTATATATAAGATAATATCTGTGTTATTATATAATATAATGTCTATAATATATAATATATATATAATATAATTATATATATATATATATATATATATATATATATTATCTATATTACATATTTATTATATATAATATATATATATATGCTTATATATATATAATGCAGATATGTATATACATATAATACACATATATTAAATATATGTATATATCAAATTTTTACGCCCATAATTTCTATCTAATATGTCTATAATCTATCTAATATATCAATAATATCTATCTATTCTCTTTTTCCCCCGTTTTTCATTTTTAATACATAATTTCCTAGTCGTATAATGTCACATATAAAGGCACGTCGTCGACTTAAAATTCTTATTACCCGTCTAAAACTAACGATAGAATAAATTCTCATTTTTGTCCATGGTCACACTTTTCAGCTTCCCAGGAAAAACAGTTTCACACCCAAATAACTAAATTGCTGTCTGTATGGTTTCCAAGCTAATTAAAGAATTAAGTTCACTCTTGACTCTTAAAAATTGCTTAATAATTTAAAAGTCTCATGGGGGAAAAATTCACTTGATCACTCGTTCGTTGAACAATTGTGGAAGAAATATATTCTTGAGTTTTTGAGGCAAAACCCTTGCCTTGTCTAGACAGTCTTTTAACCCGTTAATTCTTTTATCCTCTATAAATTTAAAATTCCAAATCATTGGACTTCCGATTTTTTTAATGGCTGCATTTTTTTAATCGCTGCATATATATATATATATATTATCTATATATATATTTAAATTTATATTATAAATATAATTAATTATATATATATATACACACATAAAATTTATATATATATATATATATATATATATATATATATATATTTGTGTGTACGTATATCTATATGAATATATGTATATATCTATTATCTATATATGTATATGTAATAAGACGGACTTCTCGATGGTTGGTATCAGTCATGGCCATTAAAATGACACCTTCAGTTTGTCCTGTCCTGTGATTAAGTGAACCTGTCTTCCAACGTTATCTTAATAAAGGTCTTTAGCTAAACGGTGTATATTTATGGCCATGACTGCTACAAAATCGAGAAGTCCGTCTTATTGCATATATATATAAATATATATATATATATTATATATATATATTGTGTGTGTGTGTGTGTGTGTGTGTGTGTGTGTATGTGTCACAATGCTTTCAGCAGTCGTCACAACTAATTTCAAAGAGTCGCAGAAATTCACAGTTATTTCATATAAAAATCACAACCATATATTTACTATCTTTACAGTGCAACAAATCTGCATGAATGTTCTAAAAATATATTGCGGTCGATGTCAACCCCACAGCGAGCGAGTCATGTGATTTTGTTCTTATAAGAATTAAATATAGATCTCCAACTTTGTGATGTAAGAGTAAACCCTATTATTTAAGGACAACTCGAACACACATTCAGCAATTTAATTATTGGAGATACAATACCACTTCACAGTCCATTAAGTGGAATGATTGGTTGGTTGGTTGACGAGACGAAATTAAATAACAAGTAACAGATAAAAAAAACAAAACAAAAAAAGAGAAAGAAATTTTTAGGATGAAATAGAAGAAAACAAGAGATTGAACGTTAAAAGCACATAAAATCAATCATGGAGATAGTAAAATAGAAAATATATACCAGATGGATTAGTAAAGTTTATGAGAATTAAAAACAAAATTGAAAATTGATAAATTCTAAATCAGAAAAATTGTTAAATTGAAAATTAATAAAAAAAATTGAAAATAAAGATTAACTTACAAAATAAAAATCACAGTATTCAGATGTCATTAAAAAACCTGTACAGCGAAAAAAAGGGAAAACAAGCCTGGATGTGGCGTTTCATCGATTATTGTGTCAAGATTCGGCGATTAAATTTTTTAAAAAATTTATATACATTTCTGAGACAACAACACGATGATAAAATGTGTGCGACTGTGTAAGGTGTTTACAATCGCTCATTGTGGAGGATCTTCACAGCAAGAGATGGGCATGGGTGAGTCACTGACCCACTCGAAAGATTGAAGACTGGGCACGCATCGGCTAGTACAAACTAGTTAATAATAAAATGTTTTGAAACAATAAAATTTTACAGCTAGAAAGTAGACAAGTTAGT
>CM063504.1:150992371-150994806 GCA_032207245.1 Pardosa pseudoannulata | reverse complement strand
TGTTGTTTATATAAAATTCTCATTCTCTCTCTCTCTCTCCACACACACACACACACACACACACACACATATATATATATATATATATATATATATATATATATTATATATGTATATATATTATATAACATATGTATATGTATTATATGTATATATATATATATATATATATATATATATATATATATATATATATATATATATATATATATATATATATTATATATATATATACATATATATATACATATATATATATATATAATACATATATATATATATATATATATACATATATATACATTTATATAATATGTGTGTGTGTGTATGTATGAGTATATGTATATATCTGTGTATGTATACATTTGTGCGTGTCAACAGTCATATATTTACTATCTTTACAGTGCAACAGATCTGCATGAATTCTCTAAAAATATACTGCGGTCGATGTCAACTCCACACATAGCGAGTCATGTGATTTTGTTCCTTTTTAAGAATTAATATAGATCTCCAACTTTGTGAGGTAATTTAAGACAACTCGAACAAACATGCAGCAGTTTAATTTTTGGAGATACAATACCACTTCATAATCCATTGTTATAAATGGAGTGATTGAAGATTGGGTACGCACTGGCTAGTACAAACTAGTTCAAAATGAAATGTTTTGAAACAATAAAATTTTACAGATAGAAAGTAGACAAGTTAGTTTCAAAGCCGTATTCACCAGCATGAGTTAAATCAGATTCAATTGTTACTTGAGTGTTAATTGCAGAATGATATTCACCACACCATAATTCCTCTTCTAACTCGCTGAATTTGATTAACTGAAACATGGAGTAACTCTCGGATTTATTTATAGCACATGCGTAGTTGTCTGTAAACAAATATGGCGGAAAGTCAACTCTAACTGTATTTTAGTTCTGATGTATGCTTATGTATGTTTAGAAATGTAATTTACTTAACTATTTATAAAAACTGGCTCTATAATTTCTAAAAATGTATAATTATTAACTAAGTAATTGGGACATACAATATTAAATCTTATAAATGTCGAGTTTGGTTTCCATATGTATTAGTGTTCACAATGTATCACATACATTACACATACGTATCACTGTATTTGACTACTACATGATACATGGAGTAATATATGGGATATGTTCTCCTTCAGGTATGATAGTATCTCTTAATTTTCTTGGCTTAATTTTAAAGACTGATATATCAGACTTTACCTGTGTTATCAAAGTTATAAATTTAAATTATTCTTATTACATATTTCTTTAAAGATTTTCTTATTATTTATTTGTGTTTTATTATTTGGACATGTTAGTTGATAGCAATATTTAAATTGGTTTCTTTCCATTGATACAAATGTCACTCATCATTTCCAAACACTATCAATTATGTAATGTTAATCTATGAACAGCCTGAGTATTTTGTAGTATTGGAATTTTGTAACATTAGAATTTATATAAGAAATTCAAAATCACTTTAATTTGTAAACGTGTGATTGTGATAGAATTTACAATTTTACAGCTTGTGATCAAGATAAGAAAAGACTATAAAGATACTGATGCCTTTATATACTGCATAAATTAAACTTTATCTTTTAATGGTAGTAAAACTTTCGCTATGAAGAAATTTCCATTACGATTGCAAATCTATTATTCGGATAACACTAGTATGGCCTGAAACTGAATGCAGACATTTACTCGTTCATAGTCACATGACTTCGTCAACTAATCAGAGCTTCGCTTACAAAGAACGGAGAGTTAAAATCTCAGTTCCAGAATACCATTTACGAATGATCCTGGGTAAAACCTGGGGGTTGTAGGCAAATTTCGGATTTCGTGATCCGCGTGTTATCCTTTGTTTGATAAATACGGAGTTTAAAATTTTGCAAAAGTTAATTCTATAGATTTTATAAAACTCACTCTGTACACACACACACACACACACACACACACACAGGCACACACGAACACATACATACGTATCCAGTCATATCACATTAGTTGGAATGAAACGGTATAGATATATTCCTTATTTGCAGTTTGATTTCTTTTTTCTTTTAGAATGTAATAAACAACTCTCGCCGCTTTGAACTTTCGCATTCGAACTTTTGCGCTGAGTACCAAAATTTTAATTATCTCGGAATACTTTCATAGAAATTCTTGTAGTGCGAAATTCGGCTATCGCTTTGCACACAAATTAACATACCTTTACTCCGTTTGGTGACAAAGAAAGACTTAAACAGCAGAATGCCTTCTTTAAAGCTCTTTGTTTTGGATTTCTATATAGGGATCATACAACTTAATGAATACTTAAATTAAAACTCTTTTAGCAATCAAGCATTTTCGTTCTTTCCATCCATTTGATGCTGCTTACCTGTATATCTGTATAAAAATGTATACTTATATATGTGTTAGAGAGAG
>CM063504.1:150977371-150984871 GCA_032207245.1 Pardosa pseudoannulata | reverse complement strand
ATTTTCTCATGTCTGTGGATGCCTATTGTCAACAGATGTCACCTTTAACTTTCTTGATATCTTTACTGCAGAAATTGTAGGATTCTTTTCGTGTCTGTGGATGCATATTGTCAACAGATGTCTCCTTTAACTTTCTTGATATCTTTACTGCAGAAATTGTAGGATTTTCTTTAACAAATCTCAGCATTCGCCTCTCTACTGAGGCGAAGAAATCTTTTTGGGCCGATCACTTCCATTTGGTCTGGGGAAAAATCCATACCTTTTATAGTTATTAATTACGTAATGCACTGTTGAATGAGGCTTTTTCTCAATTTCTGCCATATCTTTTATGCTTTTCTTTTCTTTCAATGGTTTCACAATTAAGTTTTTCATATCTATAGAATTTTTATTTTTGTCTCCATTTACCAAAATTAAACCATGAAAAATAAATTTAAACAAGTTCAGTCTCAAAGCTTTGACATGGATTCGTATCAAAAATGTAACATCATCTTAAAAAATTGCACGGAATTTGCATAAATCAATGTGTGGAAAACTCAAAATTTCATCTTTAAATTACTTTAAAATTAAATGCAGTGTTTTATTGAAATTCAAAACAGTCGTCTCAATCGTGGAAGAAATTGCCATTTAAAAAAAATGTTTCATTTTAAAAGTACAACTAGCTTTTAAAATATTGCACTACAAAATGGGTTTTCCTTGCTGACCAACTTTCTTTTTGGTTCACTGTATGTATACCGTTACCACATATATCAATTTATATTTGTAACAGACAGATGGTAGAGTGCTCAACTGTTGATGGGGCGCGGTCGTAGCATACCTACCCATTTAGAAAATTAATAACATACTTTGAAAATACTTTTTGTTTCATAAATTATCCTTTTATTTTACTATGTAAAAATTTTATGATGGTAACGTAATTGGAACTTGACATTAACAAATTGATAAATTTCCGCCAGCTTTAACTAATTCAGTAATTTTTTATTGATTTTGTACTCTTTTAAAATTTTAACAAACAATTTTTTACTACATTTCATGATCGTATTAATTAATATCTAGTTTATGATTATTAATAGATACACAAACGAATACAATAGGTATTTATAAAGTACAACAGTGTTTTAATATTCAGTATAATTTGCAATTATGAGAGAAATGGCATTAATTTTTTTTTCTTGTAAATGGAGCTGGCTCTCTAGAAAATGTTGTAAACATTTGTATTAGACTGCTTTCGTAGGAACATTACTGGCTTTTTCTGAAACATGCCGACAGTCAATCCCGGTAGATGCATGTCTAGGGAAGTGAGTCCCGAAATCTTAGCACATGCCATCTTATTTGTTGCACGTGACTTTGTTTAGCTAGTGGTTGAGTAAAGAGAAGGTTTTCTCTCGCCCACGTTCGCTCGCAAACACTCAGCTGCACACACAAACACTCACCGCTTGGAGAAGCACGCTAGCTGGCAAATTTCAGGAGACTATTTCATCGCGACTCGAAATAATAGGTTCGAAATTTTTCAGTTAGATTTCACTGAAAATCAAATCTATGAAAGATTATAAACTTCTATCTCACGTAAACCTCGTTCTCCTAATTTAAGTAATAAAAAGTTATTAAAAATAAATTATAAAGAAAACTTTTATTTTTTTATGTCTCTCTTATAAAAGTAAGCTTCATACACGAGTTTAAAATAAATTAAATTCTCGATAAGAGTCGGTAGGTGATCGAAACTTCGATACCTTAGAATTGTCGAAGAAATGAAAATTGAAACGAAATGTTTTTTGTTTGGTTTGGAGAGCTACGGTCTACAGTTTTGCACTCGAGGACTAATGAGACCATGACTTACAGTTTAAAGCCTATTCCGAACGCCTACAAAATATCCATGACAGCAACGGGATTCGAACCCGTGAATTCCGGTTCCGAAGAGCAACGCTCTACCCTTCGTCCATCATTCTTCTTGTTTGTCCTAGATTTTTGCCTTCATACTACTAGTAATTTTTAGAAATACTCTGCATAACAAAGTAAAGTGTTAATAAATATAAAATATGTCATCCAAATCCAATGTTTTCTTTAATTTTCATAATGTACAAGCTGCAGCCAATCGAGCCTCCAGTATTAATTCAAATTTTGATTAATATCATCGTGCTATCAAATTATAGAAATAAAAAAATATATTATTCACACATGTGCTGTTAGAGCCAAGGTATCTCTGTCGGCAAAAGCGTCGGTCTCATAACCAATGGGATGGGGGATCGGGGCTCGAATCGATCAAATATCCGTCGTGTTCATTAATGGTGGCTGGGACACGTAAAATAAGTTCGTGGTTGCAATGTCCTCCAAGTGCCCAAACTATACCTTCGAAGGTGGCAAGCCAAGCCTCGGGGCATTCTGCTTGGTCTCTGTGAATTAATACTGGTACCAACTTTTTTTATTGTTTACATAGTGGTCCCATAGTAAAATATAACAAAATTATCAGCGTTGTAAAGGCAATTATTATAGAAAAAGAGTGTAGTATAAGTAAAATGTCAAGCTAATTATTATATTATTATTTAAAGATCAAAGAGTGTAGTTAAAAATTACTAATCATAGAAATCTTATTTATAACACACAAATTATATATATATATATATATATATATATATATATATATATATATATATATATAGATATATATTAGAATTTATTATATAAATGATAAAGATCATTTTTACTGTATATTTGTTTTATAACTATTCGAGAAATCATTTATACTTATATTATTTATATTTTTTAAATATTATTTATATTTAAGATATATACACCACAATTTTATATATATGTTTACTTCTTTATATATATATATATAAATATATATATATATATATATATATATATTATATATATTTATATATATATATATATATATATATATATATATAATATATATATATATATATATATATATATATATATATATATATATAATTGGATTAGATATATGTATATAATTACACAATTTGGATTAAAGCTATATGTAAGAGTATATTTGGTAAACAACATTGAACATTGTAACATACACATATATGTTACATTGTACATGCAGTTTACCACATATACAGATAATATTGAGCTACATATAGCTCTAATCCAAATTGTGTGCTTGACGAAAAATATCGACTAATACTTTGGGATAGAGGTTAATATTCTATCATCATTTGTAATTTCCCTGTCTTATCTAATCAGGATAACTATATGACACAAATTTCAAAGATTAACCCCATGAGGACCAGCACGTAAATACTATACTAGTCAACCATTATGAAAACTGTTGCTGTTTACGTCATCTAGTTATTAAATCTAGCAATTAAAAATTAAAATAAAACGTTCAGATCTCCTATTAGGCATACGCGAGACTGGTCTCTCAATATACACCGGAGATCAGTGTGTGGAGGCGACGCTGAACTGATAAGAGTCGACTGAAATTGCTGCGTCACGTATACGAGACGTTGGTCGCAAAGAGGTTAAATTTTGTAAATGATTACAGGGCACAAATTTCAAAGATTAAACCTTTTAAATATGATTGGTGATGACTCCAGGGGTAACAGGCAGTAAATTCATGACTTACTAGGACGAAGTTGAGAGTTGAGGCACGGTTAAGACAACTGAGTCGTGCATTCAAGGGTGACAAGCGGGCGTCAGACGCGGGACATTTCAGGCGTCAGTTGAGGAACAAATCAAGGGAACTTCGAAAGAGTGCACCTGCGGTACCACGTCCAGGAAAATCTCAGCAATGAGTTTGAAACAGGCAGCTGGGAGTTTCCATGAATCTCCTCCAATCTCTCTCATCTCATCACATAGCCTTCTCTGTACCAGGAGATTCAATCTCTCTCTGTCTCACTTGTTTATCACCCAATCGTTATCAAGATCAAATCTGATCTGCCCATAGTAATAAATATTGTGTGCAACTCTTTTGCTATTTGCTTACTATGACCATTCTGGATCCGCTCCCAGATGTAAAAATAATTGGTGGTGACTCCAGTGAAACAGACATTAAATTCATAACTTACTTGGACGAAGATGAGAGATGAGACACGGTGGAGACAACTTAGGTGTACATTGAAGGGCAACAAGGAGGGTTCAGAAGCGGGACATCTCAGACGTCAGTTGAGAAACAAATCGCGGGAACTTCGAAAGAGTGCATCTAGGGTGTCACGTCCAGAAAAATCTCAGCCGGCAGTTTGAAACAGGCAGCTGGGAGCTTCCAGGAATCTTCTTTAATCTCTCCCATTTCATCATACAGTCTTCTCTTTACCAGGAGATCCAATCTCTCTGAGTCACATTTGCTCGTCGTTCAATCGTTATCAAGATCAAAACTGATTTGCCTATAGTAATAAAAATTGTGTGAAACTCTTTTGCTATTTGCTTACAATGACCATTCTGGATCCTCTCACAGATGTAAATATGATTGGTGGTGAGTCCAGTGGTAAAAAAACTGTAAATTCATAACTTACTCGGGCGAAGATGAGAGATGACGCAGGGTGGAGGCAACTGAGGCTTACATTCAAGCCCGACAAGCGGGCGTCAGACGAGGGACATCTAAGGCATCAGTTGAGGTACAAATCGAGGGTACTTCGAGTGCAGCTGGGGTGTCACGTCAATCTGAGCCGGAGTTCGAAACAGGCAGCTCAGAATTTATCAGGAATCTCCTCCAATTTCTGTCATTTCATCATACAGCTTTCTCATTACCAGGAGGTACAATCTATCTCTCATTTGGTTGTTACCCAAGATCAAATCTGATTTGCCCATAGAAATAAATAATAGGTGTAAGTCTTTTGCTATTTGCTTACTATGATCATTCTATATCCTCTCCCAGATGTAACCTAGAGTCCTATATTAATTTCATGTAGGAACCTCTTCAAGATTCAGGTGGCCCCAGCTTCTGATCTTCCGGCCTTAACTAACCCCTGCATAATGCATCTTAATGTGCCACTCATCAACTTGTCCGTTGCATCTATTAAAATAGACATTCAGCGGAGTTCGTGAATTAAGTCATTCCTTATATATATATATATATATATATATATATATATATATATATATATTATATGTGTGTGTGTGTGTTGTGTGTATAAATACTATAATTAATTTAAACCCATAGAAAAAATATCATAAAATCCATTGATTATCTTAAAGAACAATTTTCCCAGAATGCCGGATTAAAACTTCATTAAGAACATATTACGATTGATAACAAATAAACACCTTCTTATCAACTACCGAAAATGACTCATGAGGATGAAACACGAACAAAATAAATGAAACGAAAAGAGAAAAATCTTCAGCTTCCAAGAAAAGAAACAAAAATGTTAAAAAAAATTCTTCCAGTTTAAAAGTCGCATATTTTATTTGTGCACCGTCACACGTAAAGAATTTAATCTCAGTCATTAGTGTTACGCTATTAGTGACAAACTGAAAGAGGACTAATTAAGTATTTAGCGCCAAGGAGAGTTTTTTTTTTAATTCTAGAATTAAAAGAATTTCCATAATTGCAATTAAATTGTAATTTTAAATTCGTGTGACTTAGTTGATTAGTTATAAAAAATACTTTTAAAAATTGGGAGATAAAAGATAATTTCAAATAAAACATGATAGCTGAACATATAAGAATTATTAATAGTAAGAAGGTGGATCATATCTGTCAATCTATCTAACTGAGTGTCTATATACAGAGGCTGTTCACACATTTTTAGACGATGTATATGTAGTCACAAAACTAAATTACATAAAATTGATTTGTTTGAAATGTTCTATTTGATAGCCCTTATTCTGAACTACCTTGCAACCCCGTAATTTCTGTCGTGTATCTTTCATTTTATTTTGGTATTTACCTATGATCAAATTTATAGTGGTTATTAGTTAGTCACAAAGACTAAATATTATTTGGGTTGCATTCTATAGTTTATTTATGTTCTAAATTTAACTACAGGTTCTGAGAGACTACAGACTTAATCTTAAAAAACAAACAAACTAATAAGCTAAATTAAGAGTTATTAAAATCAAATATTACACTCTTAAAATAAACACATACAAGGTTGATAGTTTAAAATAAAAATAAGCAAATTTATTATTATGCTATATACATGTCTATATACAAAAAAATTGGATTTAAATTTCATAAAATTACAAAAATTTTTACAAAGCTTTTACAAAACTTCTTACTAGGAGCCACATTATTTTAGATTTAACATTAATAATATCCTAACCTTTAGGTAAAAAATAAAGAAAAGAGAGGACCTAATCTCAAATTCAAATGTTTATAATAAGTACCTTTGTGGATCTATTTGGTGTACCAGGGCGGTAATCTTGGGAGCTCTTGTTGACATAATGTAGACACCTTGCGTGTTATTTCGAATGGTGGGATGATAATGTTGACTTTAGTCTTGCCGCTGGTCTTGGGCTTTCTAAATAAATTAGAGTGATTCTGAAAGGAAGATGCTCTGGAACACTTCTGGTAGGTGTGTGATGTCGAAATTTTTCTTTGACCCATATTTAACTTTGTCCCTGAACTTTACTTTCGACTCCTGAACTTTGATTGTCGAAATCTGCTTCTCGATCCCTGAACTTTCACTGTCAAACCCCACTCCTTGACTCCCGAACTCTCACCCTTCTTGACGTTTAATTTATTTTATTTTATAATATTTTCATCTCTGTCCTTTCTTACTTCTCTTCGTCCAGTCAGCAAAGCTGTATAAATCCATTGGTCTCCTTTTCTCCGCCTTGAAACCGCAAACATGGAAGAACCTTGCCCCTTCAAATTGGGCATTTTCCCTTAGGGACTCATAAATTATTCCACAAAGGTACATTCTTATTGTCATGTACGGAGACGTGATTCTAATCTGGGACTGGGATCAGAACCCCGGCCAAAAATCCTACACACGATGAAATCCGTTCAATTAATTTTTATGGATCCTCTTCCATTTACAAAGATGTGATGAGGTTAGATTTAGATCCCAAGCATTTCACTTCTCATTTTATTTATAACAATTATATTAATTAATCAGTTATATTAGTTATATCAATTATATTAATTATCAATTATATTAAAGATCTAAATCGCCTCACCCCAATTTCCAGGATAATAATGCCTTTTGAAATGTCAGAAGAGGTATTTTATTCCATTCTTCCTGAACAGCTTTCCAGAGTCCTGTAAGGGTTGTAGGACGACGTTTCGATAATGCAGATTTTAAAAGTACGAAAGCACAAAAATCCATAGGTGATACATGGGAGATCTAGCAGGGATATCAGTGAAGGGTATGACCTTGATACCGGTTTTTTGTTCCATTTCTTTTAGTAAATTTACAGTGGATTTTGAAGTATGACTGCTAGCTTTGTCTTGATGGAGTTCCACAGATTGATGGCACTGCGGGTAAAGCGATGGCATTTCATTCAGAAAAATTAGCAATAAATATGTTCCTGATAGAATTTGGAGTCAATCTTGACCATTTTTTAAACTCTCTTTATTTTTAACTTGCC
>CM063504.1:150967371-150969871 GCA_032207245.1 Pardosa pseudoannulata | reverse complement strand
TAAACTTAAATATAAAATGCTTATTTTTTAAAAAACAGTGTTTGTCGCTAGATAATTACACTCATGAGGAAAATTATTTTTCATATATAAATTGATGGATTTTATAGAAAATGTGAACTATAATTTTATGAATTTTTCTGGAATGATACATAAGAATATGACACAGAAAAACTCGCACTTTCTTACTTTATTTTCTTATAGTTTTTCTTGGAGTTATTGCTTTTTTTCTGTATTATCTTTTTACACTTTTTTAATAATGTTTCATACGTAATGCTTTCATACGTAATCGTAAGTCTCCATGGCGAAAGGTCACCTTCGGGCTCCTCGTTCTTTAGGGTCATGTAACGGATAGTTACAATATATATATATATATATATATATATATATATATATATATATATATATATATATATATATATACCGGGTGGCCATTATTAAACTGACAGTGCTCAAAGTGTTCTGTAGAGCGATCTATTTGTGAGAATAATGCCACATTTTGTAGGAAGATTAAACAAGACGAGGGACAAAAGATTCCGAAAAAAAAAAAATTAGTTCCAAAAGTCACCGCTAGGGGAATATTTGGAGTTGTATAATAGAAAATAGAGTGATCAAATTAATACGGAATAAAATTACCTTTTATGAGGCACATTTTCTAATTTAGTTCAAGTGCAATATGGCAACACTTTTAAAAAAGAGTAAAATCCACATAAACACCGATAAAGTCTCGTGATCTGCAATATCAAGTACGCTGAGGAGAAGAAGTTCTTTATTCAAGTTTCACGTTACATCCATTGGCACAGTGCCAGAAGGTAATTTCCGTATTCATTCGCATTTGTTAATACTCTATTTCCTTTTGCACAGCGCCAAATATTCCCCTAGCGGTGACTTTTGAAATTAATTTGTTTTTTGGGGAATCCTTCGTCTCCCGTGTTATTTAATTTTTCTACAAAATGTGGCGTCCTTCTCGCAAATAGATCGCTCTACAGAATACTGTGAGCACCGTCAGTTTAATTATGGCCACCCGGTATATACATACATACATATATATATATATATATATATATATATATATATATATATATATATATATATATATATATATATATATATATATATATATATATATATATATATACATATATATATATATATATATATATATATATATATATATATATATATATATATATATATATATATATATATATATATATATATATATATATATATATACATGCATATACAACTAACAGGCATATTATGACCAGCCTAATAATAACATGTAGGCCACCTTTAGCCCTTAAAATCACCAGCATCGAACGTGGCATTGATTCACCAAGATGCTGATAGGTAGTCTGAGGTTACTGGTACCAAGCGCTTACCAACTGGTCCTGCAATTTCCACACATTGCGAGGGGTATCGTGGCAGAACTAGGTGAGACCCACTGGATGAATGTCAGGTGCATTAGTAGGCCAAGACATGACTTGAAAGTTATTGAAATGTTCCTCTAACCACTCTCTGACTATTCGACAGGACATAGTGAATTATCCTGTTGGTAAACACCTTCCTCCGCCAGAAATATTGTTGCCATAAATGGGTTAACGGGGTCTACAACAATATTCACTTGGCGTATAGACGTCAGGGATTATTCTGTGGGAATTATGGGTCTTAATGTACTTCATTAAAACATTGCCTACAGCATAATACCCTCCACACCGACTTGTCTCTGTCCCACAGTGAATCCAGGAGCCAGGGTTTCCTTTGGAAATTTGAGTATTCGTAAATGTAATGCTCCAGCAAACGTAATTCGTCGGACCATGCAAGTTTCTTCCATTCTTCTTAAGTCCAATCCCGATGTGTCTCTGCCCATTGCAGACGCAGCACTGGCGATGACGTGCCTTGAGTACAGGGACATGGCCTTAGGCTGCATAGACCTTTACGCAGCAATGAAAGCTACATAGTGTGTTGAGAAACACTGTCTGGCTAGCCATTGTTGGAGCTGGTGAAGATTTCGGCTGTTCTAGTTCTTTGGTCACCTCGAAAAATGCGTACCAATGTCCGCTCTCCTCTGAAACCAATATTCCTTGGAAGACACACTGTTGGGCAGCGACTTGTTGTTTCACTATCCACTCCACTTACGATATGTGCTGATAACAACTGCACATGAACAGACACTAAAAGCGTCGTTTCTTAAATTGATTTTTCCAGTTGCAGAGCCATAACAATTTATCTTTATTGAAGTACGATAAATCAGCTGCTTTTCCAATTATGTCACTAATCGCAATATGCTTAGAAAGACAATGCATAGCCGCTTTATATACACACGCACATTGGTTTTGTTGCTGGGTGGGCCCTTTATTTTAAATGGATTGTCGTCATTATGTAATGGCTCTTCTGCTTGTATATTTCAGGCTTTGAAAATTATATTATTATATTAAAGATGTAATTAATATAAATAGAGCGAACAATTTTATAATGAGCAAGGATTTTGGTGTTTGTT
>CM063504.1:150949871-150962371 GCA_032207245.1 Pardosa pseudoannulata | reverse complement strand
TATATATATATATATATATATGTGTGTGTGTGTGTGTATGTGTGTGTGTATATATTCATGTATGTATATATATATATATATATATATATATATATATATATATATATATATATATATATATATATATATATATATATATATACATATACATACGAGGATAGTCGGCTTTCGTGTGTTTTTGTCATTGCACAGCTTCTAACAAATTTCTACAGAATACATATTGTGCATATAATTGTATTAATTACACAATAAATTAATATCATTCATATGACTAAACATTTAGGTTAGTTTTAATGACTTCTTAGTTATAGTTACTTCATACCTCTAACATACTTTAGGATATTGAATATCTATCACAGTTGTATAAGAATGTGAGATGTCTATGGCTTATTTCAACTGTAAGATTAAAATATTTTACTCTTTGGATATTTTGCATAAAATTGTATTACCTACAGAATGAATTAATATCATTCAGATAACTGAACATTTAGGATATTTTTAGTGACTTATTAGTTATACCAGTAATTAAATTGCCATAATTTGATTTTTTTATATCAAAATGATTTGACATTTTTAATTCAATCTATAAAATGTAAATTTGATATCAATTATCATTTTTATAGTATCTTTTTCTGAAATTCAGTTAACTTAGGAACTGTAAGATAATGTAGAGCCTTTTCTCCAAAAATTTTATTTTATTAATTGTTATACACTATTCAATTTAATCAAGACGAATCAATTTATAATTTTAATAATGATGACACATCATAAATATTTTGTTGTATCCATGTATATGTATGTAATATATCAAAATTATTTCCCAATAATATCTCTTTAAAAACCTCCTCTCTCGCATTCTAATTACTTAAAATCAATTTTCCCAGCCACTAAATATGTTAATCAAAGGTGTGTATTCAACTTAAAATTCTTCCAACACTTTTCCCAAAGCTTTCTGTGCAATAAATATAAATTTTCTGTCCATTCAACACATTTTCCAGCTGTCTCCGTCTTAATTTCTCAATTTACTCAACAATTAATCGAGAAATAGTTTAAATATTATTTCCTAGAAAATCACCTAGAAGACCTTTTGTCGAATCTGCTGGTAATCTCTGGAGTCATTTTCAGTTTATCTGTTTCAAAATTCAAATTTTGAATTAAATTGATAATCTTTTTCTTCTATTTTGGATTTATTACAAATAGAATTAATTTTGTCATTAAAGTCATCACTAAAATTTAAAGCTGCGTAAAATTTGTTCTTTGAATTTGGCTATATAATATAATTAGATTTTTAGATTAAATATTTTGAAACATGCAATTACAATTTGATTTTATGATTAATCCCTACGATTTTATTAGGTTAACTTTGATTGGGTCTATTTTCCCAGTTACAAAATGTCTTAATCAAAGGAATGTCATCGACTTAACATTCTTTCAACATTTTTCCCAAAGCTTTCTGTGCAATATATGTAAATTTTCTTTACATTCAACAAATTTTCCAGCTGTCGCCCAGTCAGTTTCTCAATTTACCCAACAATTAACCGAAAAATGGTTTAAATATAATTTTTTAGAAAATATTTTTCTGTCAAATCTCCTGGTAATCTCTGAGGTTATTTTCAGTTTGTCTATTTCAAAATTTAAATTTTGAATTAGATTGATAATCTTTTTACTTCTATTTTGGATTTATTACAAATAGAATTAATTTGGTCATTAAAGTCATCACTACAATTTAAAGCTGCGTAAAGTTTGTTCTTTGAATTTGGCTATATAATATAATTAAATTTTTAGATTAAATATTTCGAAACATGCAATTACAATTTGATTTTATGATTAATCTCTACGTTTTTATTAGGTTAACTTTGATTGGGTCTATTTTCTCAGTTACAAAATGTCTTAATCAAAAGAATGTTCTCGACCTAAAATTCTTCCAACACTTTTCCCGAAGCTTTCTGTGCAATAGATGTAAATTTTTTGTCCATTCAACACATTTTCCAGCTGTTGCACTCTCAATTTCTCAATTTACTCAACAATTAATATAGAAATCGTTTAAATATTATTTCCTAAAAAATATTCTTTTGCCAAATCTGTTAGTAATCCCTGGAGTCATTTTCAGTTTATCTCTTTCAAAACTCAAATTACGAATTAGATTGATAATCTTTATAGTTCTATTTTGGATTTATTACAAATAGAATTAATTTGGTCATTAAAGTCATCACTAAAATTTAAAGCTGATTAAAGTTTGATCTTTGAATTTTTAAGTATAATTTTATTAACTCTTTAACGTTCACGCTCGAGTTACCTCGGGCGTGCTAAACTGGCCAAACTGTGCAAACTCGAGATAATTCGAGCAGCGTTGTGCTTTATGTTTCTATAATTTTTCATACTCGAATGCAATCGAGAACTGAAAATAACAATTTGAAAGCAAAAGAAAAACAATCATTTTATTGATATTTATCATTTACATGGGATTGTAAGCTATAATATTTACTTATTAAAGTATAATATATATATATATATATATATATATATATATATATATATATATATATATATATATATATATATATATATTTATATATATTCTAAATTCAACTTTCTAAATTGTGTTTTCTAAATTGAAAAATTGATTTAAAAAAAAATCAATTAAAAAAAATTTTTTCATTAAGGTGTTAGATTAAGTATTTCGAAACATGCAATTACAATTTGATTTTATGATTAATCCCTAAGTTTTTATTAGGTTAATTTTCACTGGGTTTATGCACTAAATCTACTTTAGAAGGTATGAGAACTCTTAAATAAAAGTTATTACTCCTCAGATAAAATTGAAATATGTTCAAAATAAACTCTAGACACGTGTGTGTGATGGATTATATATCCCCTTCAATTTTCATCGAAACTGATTACTTAACAAAACCACACAAGTTTATCTCTGCTTTATTTTTCTTTCTCTGTTTATCGGGATTTCGCCGCGCTCTCGTCTAAGGACTTACGTAAGGGAGGTCAAAATAATCGTGTCTTAGCGAAAGTCAGGAAGGAGTTTTATTTCTCTAAACGGATTACACATCGTTCGACACAGATTTTTATTTTCAACAAAATGTGCTCAAGATTTTCAGTGTTTGACAATTATTGATTGAGCTCCAAAATAATGTTAATAATCTTATATATGTATGTATGCATGTATGTATGTATATATGTATATGTATATGTATATATATATATATAAACACGCACACACACACACACACACACACACACACACATATATATATATATATATATATATATATATATATATATATATATATATATATATATAATATATATATATATATATATATATATATATATATATATATATATATATATATATATATATATATATATCAGTGGCGTGCGGTCTATATGTGCAGGGTGTGCACTGCACACCCTAGCAAAATTACGAGAGACAATAATTTTCTTCACCTTTGTCTACGTATCTTTATATGATATATAATAAATATTATTTATAATATATTCAAATATTATGTTCTATTGCTTGCTTGTATTCTCGCAGTGCGTGTGGTACTAGGTGCTGCAGAACGTTGCGCGTTCAAAAGCAAACAAACATAAGAAATTTTTATGTGTACGCACTGCGCACTAATGGAAAATCACGCTTTATATGTATGGGCTACTGGAGAAGCACAGCATACTATGGCACTGAGGTAAGTGCAACTATTTTTGCTGCACTTATCATTCAGGATAATCCGAAGGTACGGTTTATTAAGCGTTGTATTAGAATGGGGACTTACGTGCTGAAGCTCTTTTGGTTTTTTAACTGATTAACTGGATATACGATTTTGAAGACGGTTCATGTTTAAATTTATATATTGTAAAATTTTGCTTTCATGGAAATATAAAAAAAGTATTTCATCAATATAAAGGAAAATGTTTTAGTGTGGTAAAGTAAATTCGGTGATGTATTATATTTATAGAAATAATTCGCTGAAAAACAATTTTGTCTTGTTAGAAAAAAAAAGAAACGAATTCTAACAGACCAGTCCAGATTTTACCATTCATCGTGTTTAACAGACAGATATAAGTTATATCTGTAACACCATATCCCTGGTTTTGATTTTAAAAATTGTGAAGATATTTTTCGCAGAATATATGATTTCCAAATGTTAAAAACAATTAATAAATATAATTTAATCCACTGACGAATGAGAAACAGTTTGTTCTATTGCTCCAGCGTGCAGGGAAATCCTCTGCATGTGGACTAGACTTTCGGTTTGTCGGCACCAAGGAGCATCCGGATGAGGCACCGCAGCGGTGGGCGGATGAGGCACCGCAGCGTATGGTGCTAAGTTTGCTGAAAATATAAGTTTTTCTTGGAAATATAAGCTTTCCGTTATTTTATTAGTAATACGGATAGACGTATGGACTTTGTGTACAAATGAATAATATACGTTAAAGAAGTGTTTAATGTACATTTTTATGGTTTTATTATTTTGTTGTTGTTGCTCTCTGACACCCTGCACGAACACCTACCGCACGCCACTGATATATATATATATATATATATATATATATATATATATATATATATATATAGATATAGATAGATAGATAGATAGATAGATAGATAGATAGATAGACAGATAGATGTAAGAAAAATTCTCGGGGGTTTTCAAAACTTAAATCAAGGGCTAAAAATTCCCGCGTCATTTTGCATTCTCCTTTTTAACCCCTAACCTAAATACAGTTTACGCCCTCAGAGAAGGGGCCTAACCAAATATCATCCTACATGGCCCTAGCGGACAATTTAGGAAATTTTCAAATAAAAAGGAGATACACGCAGTCGGAGGCAGATTTTTCCAGAGATATTTTCCTACAGATGTTGACCCAGGTGTTACGGGTCTTGTACATATAACTTCATGCTAGCTGACCCTTCAGTTTGTCCAGTCTCTATGATGAAGTGGGAAGCCGTGCTCCAACGCTATCTTAATAAAGATCTTTAGCTAAAACTGTATCATTTTTATGGCCATGACTGAACCACCCATTGAGAAGTCCGTCTCATTACACACACACACACACACACACACACACACATATATATATATATATATATATATATATATATATATATATCTTTAGCTTCAGTTTTTCATTACGCTCACATATATGTACTTGTGGCTGCACGTCTTGCTGGACAAGCCCTCCTTATCTTTCCCCCGCCCTTAGGATTTTTTTCAATACTTTGTATAGAAAAGAATTTTATAATAGATCACAACTAACTAAAACCGAACTCCTTAGTGCAACAGCTCCTAGGGGGCTAAGGGCTACGGTGCTAATCCTTGGTTTCTAGACCAAGGGTCCTGGGGTGCGAAACATATGCCCCGGTTAGTTGTTCAACCTTACGTGGAATCCCCAGTGTTTAATTCCTAAGCATTCTTGGTCCTCAATTTGCCTACCCATTGAAGGGATGAAAGGCTAAGTCAACCTTGCCCAACTCGGGGTCAAACCTTGGATCTGTGGGAGCAAATTAACTGAAATATACGAAGATATTTGTATATAAGTAAGTATTTTACCCTTTTCTTTTCAATTACATTAATTTTATGCACAAGAAGACAAATATGGCGACTAAAGTTTGTCTCTGAACTAACCAACTTGACGATATTATTTACACATATTCCAGATCATGTGACACTCATTTTCATCATTTTACAGTTCTCTTAATGTAAGTGAGATAGAAAAAGACGCATTCAGTAATATGTATATCTGTCTGTCTTTGTGTGTATAACATCGTTTGTATAACGGTAAAGTAAAAACAGTTGCCTAAATCTTGTTGATGCTGCTTGAAATAAATTCCTCGTTCCGAGCAAAGGTTTACAACAAAAGAGGTATCGTATTCGAATAAAACCCACGATAGGGTTGAGTGATGAAATTCGAAAAGAACGGGATGAGTCGCATGGAAAATAGGCAATAGTTACGCAGAACGGTTAATCAGAACGGTTCGTGTCTTGCGGAATCATCGAGAGGTTATTTCTCTGAAGTCGCAGTTAATAATGTAAAAGGAAAATGCGGTAAGTGATTTAAAAAGGCAGGGGAATGACCCGTGGCCATTATTGCGTGCTCGGTGACCGCATCGATGCGCTCAAGATATTGAATGAATTCCGAATCAAAGCGGGATTCCTTTACGTGCAGACGAATTCTTTAGTACCCGATGAGATTTATTCATTGAAATGGGTCATATATGGAACTTTTTCATGTTCTGTATTATATATTTTTATTATTTTGATGTAGTGGGTTCAGATCTATCTCGAAACGTCTGGTTTGGAAAGGAATGAATTAAAATAGCAGTATAACAAACAGACCTTTGGTAACGACGCATTTGTATGACGTTATGCGGGTTTTCGCAAATCCATCATTCTATGTCCGATTTTTTACGGTGTTGTTTAAATCCCAAATTTCAATGTACTCAGGAAAATTATGTAATTTAATTTCCCACCATGTCTTTTTAAAAATAGTAAGAGAGTTCCAAAAATTTTCCATTTGGGGCTATTAGGATTTTCATCATTGCTAGCAAAATAGGTGCACTCAGGTTCCTTATAAAACAGCAAGTGAATCTTTGAACGGATATTATATAGATAATAGAAAAATCAATTAAAAAATCAATTACAAGGTAAAATAAACTGAGTACTACATTTTTATTTATATTTTTCCCTTAAAGATATTTATGGTGTAATGTATCTGGGTCCCACAATTCTGGTAGCTTCTGGGTGTTGGAGTGGTAGCAGACACGACGTACAGCTCTAACAATAACAAGCGATTTATTCTGGAGAAAATAAGATTATTTACAGAGTTTCCAAAGGAAAAACCAAAGAGCTCAGGATGAATCAGGAACGGTAACTTGTAGATCCTTAGTTGATGGTGAATCTAAAATTGAATCGGTGGTGAGATACCTGCCAGATAGATAGTTGTACAGGACGTACAACCTCGACTCCCTGGAGTCTCTCTAAAAAACTATAGATAGACTCTCCAAAAGCAGAACGTCCACCCTTCCCCACGCTGACCTTCTAAATCGTCTTTCTTCTCCTTCCAGATCTCCCGCTGCCTGACGTCAGCTCTGGCCTGTCCTGATTCGGTTTCTCCTTCACATGACGCCGTCCTGCAAGATTTGGATTCGTCTTTTCATTGGCGTCTCTAGTTTTTCCACCGCGTCTGACCTTCCAATTTCTTTGAACATCTCAGGGCATTCTGTAACCAAATTTCTTTGCATGTTAGTGTCAATATCCTAGACTGGTTGGCGTCAAGTCTGGTTCTTAACACAACCTCTTTTGTGACTCTAATAGGGTGTCGCGACGTCAAAGTGGTTTTGTACATGACATTTGAAACAAATATGTGTTTTTAAGTGTAAATAAGAGAAAATCCTTTATGGTGAGAATTAATTATGAATTGTAAGTTTATAAGCTGCCATGTTATGTTTTCAGATATGGTAACATTAACTTGAAATTTGCGGAAGTGTTTTGCAAAATTTTTTTGTAAAATATGAGTTAACACTAGAAGGTCCGTTGGAGTCATTTCAACTCTAAGCCATCTAAATTCTTTTATAAATTCCAGTAATATTTATCTATATATCAATCAGTCATATACATATGTAATATATCAAAATTATTACACTTAAAATATCGCTTTATGTTTCTCATTTTTTCATTCTTATTCTTTGATATCCATTTTCCCAGTCACCAAATATCAAAATTAAAATGATTATTCTCGACTTGCATTCTATGAACCCATTTTCCAAAGCTAACTATGAAATAGATCTGAATAATATCGCTGTGCAGCCCAATTAGAGTTTTCATGTATCATTTTCTTCTCTGGTATTGCTTGGATAACATGTCTTTTTCTTAGATTTTAAATAAAAGTTAAGTTCCACTACAGACTCGCTGTGTCTTTTTATGGAACGGCCAGATTGCATCTTCAAACTGAGGGCTATTAACTAGGCTTCTCCTTGCCCAGTAAGCCTGGCAAGTAACATCAATAGGGGCTAATTTCACGGGTAACCGGAAGATTAATTTTCGCTGTGTTATAAATATATATACTTTTCTTTATTTCTCTTTACACACATACACATATATATGTACACATAATTATACACTTAAGTGAAAAATATATAGTAAATAATTTATAGTAAATATACGTTTCGATACATTGTATATGAATACATTATAAATTTTTAGTAATTTGTATATGACAGTATAATATATAGATATATAAATATTCGTTGATAGTCTTGCCTGTAGGAAGAGTAAACTTCCGGACATTCTAACCCTCTAAACGTTACTCATGTAATTTTCTCCCGATCCGATTATGTCTTGAAACGAGTGTACACGTATTATGAGGTGATTTAGATACATTTAAAAAATCTTTTAATAAATGATTATAACAGTTCTATTTGTAATAAAAGCTTTAGATCTAAATCTAACCTCTAACATATCATCGGCTTGGAAGAAAATTAATGAGTAACATTTAGAGGGCTAGAGTTAAGGTTATTATGTCTTCTGTACAAGTAAAGAATTGTGCTGCTGTAACAGAATATTTTTATAATACCTATATTCTTTGTTTGAATTTGTAAATCATAAGAAAACATGCTTTGTCAAGAGAAAATTAAGATATTTTTCCGAGAGTTAAATAACAACCATTTCAGATGCACGCTCGCAGGTCCTTAACAAGTGTTGACAGTGAGGGTAAGTATTTTGTTTCGCACTCTACTTTAAGAATATTTTTAAAGACAGACAAAAACATTGTTGTATTTTCGTGTACTAAATGAAGCACCTTCACAAATAACTGCTATAAGTTCAGGAATAAAACTCACTTTTTACCTTTTAAAAAGTGACTCATTATATCTTAACCTTGACTGAAACGCGATGGGAATGAGGGTAAGTTTTAAGATTAATATATAAACCGAAATCAATAACCCGATTATATTTTTAGCGGTTTGAATGTTTGCCTGTCAATTTTCTAGGAATCTCAGCTTGCGCTTTAGTCTCGTAATCTGTCACTTCTTTCACTAGACTTGGTGTCGTCCTCATCACTGGTTTATAATAACTGGCTGCTCATATATTAACCTTTTAGCAAGAACAACAGCGAAAGTTTTATGACAAGTGTGATTTATAATACTGGATTTTCAATTTCAAAGATAAAGGTGTATGAAAGGCATTAATATATTATCTTCAGGAAAAAATGAATTTCTCCGATTTGTAACATTAAATTCTCGTTTAAACTTTGATTTCTTGCAAAAACTGTTTTTCTTTCGTAATGTTTCCAAATCGCATTCCCTAGTGGCATGCACAGACATCTTTTATGGATGGGATTTTAGTAGAAAAAGCCACAGACGGATGAATTTTTCTATGTAATTCACTCACCATTTATTCACGTAACACAAGTGCTTACTGTAATAAAATTTGACAAAATATAAGGAAAGAGTCAGAATTTAATACAAACCCGTAAACCGGGGCGGTACCTTTATGTAAAATAAAGGAATACAGTGAAATACGTTTAACACAAAAACACTTAAGAAGGAATATCAGTTAACACGAAATAATACAACGGTCCATAGAAACTACTATGTGTTTTCCTGCATTTTTTTATTAGGTCCCGGTCTCATTAGCCCTCGTGTGCAAAACAGTATACCGTAGCGCTCCAAACCAAACCAAACCAAACCTGCATTTTTTTTCTTAGCACAAAAACATTCCCCTCCTCAGAACGAAGAAAATACGGAAGACACCAGTCGCGCAGGCGCACATTTCAGTATTTTTAAACATTTCTACTGTACCATTGAGAGAATTCGTTGCATTACATGATAATAATATGTGCAACGCCAATTATGGCAGACAAAGACATTTTGGAATTTGTTCAAAAGCTCAAATATCATTGATGCATTGATGATCAAGTATCATTGATAACGAAATTGAAATTGATAATACAGCTCCTCCCACATCATCCGAAAGGAAATACAATATATCTCTAGCATTATTAAAAATTATGATTACGCTCTATTCAATAAATAAAATTAATTTCTAATTTACGAATTTCAAAAACAATTTTGAGGAAAAAGGGGTTTCTATCTTTTTTCCTTATCTTTACATTGTTTGCCCTTTTTTAATGTATTGCTTAACATAGCAAAAATAAGTACTTTTCAGAAAAGTATACTTTTATTAATAATATAGAAATAAATTTTATTTTAAATAGAGTTCATCCTTGTATATTAAACTGAATTAAAAATCAAGCTTTTATAATGAAGATTTTCCTCTCGGATCATACTATATTCCCTAAATAAGATTTATTATGCTTTGAAAAGTATATTATAGTCATTACAGACTTTAGAACACTTTAATCGATATTTTGTACAAAAGGAATGGTCATCATCCCCATAATTCTTTTTTTTACTTATATTTTTTCCTTTACAAGAAAAGTATACTTGTAAAAACTGTATTTCATATCTAAGATCTAAAATGAATTTATAAATAAAAATAACCATATATTTTGTATAAAAGAACACACAATGCACTGTTTATAATAAAGCTGTTTTTAAAATGTATTGCTTTATATAACAAAACGAAATAACTTTTATATAAAGTTAGAACTTTATTAATGACTTAAGAAGAACATTATTTCCTAAATAAAAAAGAAATTTTTATTTTATATTGGATCAAATATTGGCTGCTGATATAAAGACTTTTCAGTACGAAAGTTATGATGTCTCCTTAATTAATTTTTCTAAAAAATTGAAAGTTTTACTTCGATAATTATGTACTGTTTGTTCTATATGCTCAATTATTAATTTATATCAAATATACAAAAAAAAAATAGATTATTTACAACTGAAACCATCAAAAACATTTAGTTTGGATTGGATTACCATAAAAAAAGAGGGGGAGTAATCATTATTGAAGCATGAAATATTACGCATGTTAGTGATAAACAATAAAACAATGATGAACATATCTGAACAAAAAAACAATGATGACTAATAAAGAAGCTAATAAACAAAAAAAGTTTTACTTTTCGGCAAGTGGAGGATAATCATGAACCAGAATTCATCTTACTCAGAAATCTCTCTCTCTCTCTCTCTCTCTCTCTCTCTCTTTATATATATATATATATATATATATATATATATATATATATATATATATATATATATATATATATATATATATATATATATATATATATATATATATATATATATATATATATATATATATATATATATAATATATATATATATATATATATATATATATATATATATATATATATATATATATATATATATATATATATATATATATATATATATATATATATATATATAACCTGTATTTTGGTTTCTCTGCCCAGCCATTGTATTTTACAACCAGAAGCAATAGAGGGAATTTCTTTTGAAAAGAAATGTCTTAAAAATATTCAATTTGCTATAATATAGTAAAAGAGACTCTGGTAGAACGGTGATAGAGAAAGTAACAGGGAGAGATAAAAAGGAAGAGAAAGTAAGTTAGAACTTGATAAGTAGAGAGATATATTAACAGAGATAAAGAGAGCAGAGACATAGAAAAAGAGACAGGGAGATACATATGGAAAGCTAAAGAAGAGAGACAAACAGACGAAGATAAAGATAATTACAGATAAATAAATAGATTGGGAGCGTGGATGAGTGATTGAGAAAGAGGAATATTGAGAGATTTATAGATAGATGCATAAAAGAGACATAGATAGGTAGTTTGGCGGTAAGAGGAAGATAATTACAGATAAATAAATAGATTGGGAGCGTGGATGAGTGATTGAGAAAGAGGAATATTGAGAGATTTATAGATAGATGCATAAAAGAGACATAGATAGGTAGTTTGGCGGTAAGAGGAAGATAATTATAGATGAATAAATAGATTGGGAGAGCATACGAGTGATTGAGAGGGAGGAATATTGAGAGATTTATAAATGAATGCATAAAATAGAGATAGATAGTTTGACGGTAAGAAATAGAGAGAGAGAGAGAGAGAGAGATTTAAGTTGAAACTTATATCAGTTAATGATTCAAAAAAGTAGGATTAGAGATAGAATGTTACCACAAAATATCTCTCAATTTCTCGCTTCAAAAACCTTACTTTCATTTCTACAATAATTATTTCTATTTTAAAATACCACTAATTATCGTCATTTATTACCATTCTGACATTTTCAAAGATGAAAAGACGTGTTTTTACCAATTCCGCGTCATATATTATTCATGGGTAAGTCATTAAAAATTTCCCTCTACCCTTCTGTTTTACTTCGGTTAAGACATATCTCGATGAGCACCCCCCACTTCTTGCCATTTTGTTATCTACCCGGCTAATGCGCAGGTATATGAACGCTCCTTTGTACGGCCGTACATCACAATTCCCGACGTTTCCTGGACTCGCTCCAAAAAGGGCATCTCCTTTTTTATTGAACGAAAAGGGATTACTTCTCATGAAATGAAA
>CM063504.1:150939871-150944871 GCA_032207245.1 Pardosa pseudoannulata | reverse complement strand
TTGATTTTAAGATTTATAATAAACATTGTTTTTACTATATCTGATGGTCATTTTAATTTATTCCTACTTTTTGATTTTAATAGAGAAATACACATATAAAGTAGGTATATATGGTATGCAACAATATTTAAATATTTTGTATAACTTAAACACCCTGAAAGAGGGGGGTGGGGTTCGTTTGAGGTATTTTTTTCATGTAAAGATGGTGGTGGTCCAGAAAAGGTTGAAGATGCAACAATATTTTAGTATTACACAGTAACAATATTTTAATATTTGGCATATTTAAACTTTATGAAAGAGGAGATGTTGGAGTTTTTATTTTCATATAAAGATGGTGGTGGTCCAGAAGAGGTTGAAAATGCAGCATTTTAATTTTGCACAGTATGCTACAATATTTTAATATTTAGCATACTTAAACATTGAGAAAGAAGAGATGATGGAGTTTTTTCCCCATGTAAAGATGGTGGTCATCCAAAACAGGTTGGAAATGCAACAATATTTTAGTATTGCACAGTATGTAACAATATTTTAATATTTGGCATACTTAAACATTATGAAAGAAGCGATGGTGTTTTTTTATGTAAAGATGGTGATGGTCCAGAAAAGGTTGAAAATTTTAATATTGCACAGTATACAACAATATTTTAATATTTGGCATACTTAAACATTAGGAAAGAAGAGATGATGGAGTTTTTTCCCATGTAAAGATGGTGGTCGTCCAGAAAAGGTTGGAAATGCAACAATATTTTAATATTGCACTGTATGCAACAATATTTTAATATTTGACATATTTAAACGTTATGAAAGAGGGGATATTGGAGTTTTTGTTTTCATGTAAAGGAAGAGGGATCTAGAAAAGGTTGAAAATGCAGCATTTTAATATTGCTCAGTATGCAACAATATTTTAATATTTGCATACTTAAACATTGGGAAAGAAGAGATGATGGAGTTTTTTCCATGTAAAGATGTTGGTGGTCCAGAAAAGGTTGAAAATGCAACATTTTAATATTGCGCAGTATGCAACAATATTTTAATATTTGGCATATTTAAACATTATGAAAGAAGCGATGTTGGAGCGTTTTTCCTTGGGAAGGAGATGTGGTCCAGTAAAGGTTGGAAATGCAACAATATTTTACTATTGCATAGTATGCAACAATATTTTAATAGTTGGCATATTTAAACGCTATGAAAGAGGAGATTTTGGAGTTTTTATTTTCATGTAAAGGAGGAGGGGTCCAGAAAAGGTTGGAAATGAAAAAAATGTTTTAATATTGTACAGTAAGCGACAATGCTTTAATATTTGGCTTACTTAACCATCATGAAAGAAGCGATGGAGATTTTTTCATGTAAAGATGGTGGTGGTCCAGAAAAGGTTGAAATTGCAACAATATTTTAGTATTGCACAGCATGCGATAATATTTTACTATTTGGCATATTTAAACGTTCCGAAAGAGGGGATGTTGTAGTTTTTTTCCGTGTAATGAAACGGTGGTTCAGAAAAGGTTGGAAATGCAACAATATTTTAATACTGCACTGTATGAAACAATATTTTAATATTTGGCATATTATATTTAAACATTATGAAAGAAGAGATGTTGAAGTGCTTTTCCTTGCGAAGGAGCGGCGGTTCAGAAAAGGTTGGAAATGTGATAATATTTTAGTATTACACAGGGGATGTTGGAGTTTTTGTGCTCGTGTAAAGGAAAAGATGCAACAATGTTTCAATATTTGGTATACTTAAGCATTATGAAAGAAGCGATGGAGTTTTTTTTTTTCATGTAAAGATGGTGATGGTAGAGAAAAGGTTGAAAATGCAACAATATTTTAGTATTGCAAAGCATGCGATAATATTTTAATATTTGGCATATTTAAACGTTCTGAAATAATGGATGTTGTAGTTTTTTTCCGTGTAATGAAACGGTGGTTCAGAAAAGGTTGGAAATGCAACAATATTTTAATATTGCACTGTATGCAACAATATTTTAATATTTGGCATATTATATTTAAACATTATGAAAGAAGAGATGTTGAAGTGCTTTTCCTTGCGAAGGAGCGGCGGTTCAGAAAAGGTTGGAAATGTGATAATATTTTAGTATTACACAGGGGATGTTGGAGTTTTTGTGCTCGTGTAAAATGCAACAATGTTTCAATATTTGGTATACTTAAGCATTATGAAAGAAGCGAGAGTTTTTTTTTCATGTAAAGATGGTGATGGTAGAGAAAAGGTTGAAAATGCAACATTTTAATATTGTGCAGTATGCAACAATATTTTAATATTTGGCATACCTAAACATTAGGAAAAGGGAGATGATGGAGTTTTTTTTCATGTAAAGAGGCGGTAGTCCAGAAAAGATTGGAAATGCAACAATATTTAAATATCGCACTGTATGCAACAATAGTTTAATATTTGGCATATTTAAATATTTGGCATAAACATTATGAAAGAAGAGACGTTGGAAGTTTTGGTGTTTCGTTGCGAAAGGAGGAGGGGTCCAGAAAAGGTTGGAAATGCAACAATTGTTTAATATTGCACAGTGTAAGCAACAATGTTTCAATATTTGGTATACTTAAGCATTATGAAAGAAGCGATGGAGTTTTTTTTTTTCATGTAAAGATGTGGTGGTCTAGAAAAGGTTGAAAATGCAACATTTTAGTATTGCGCAGAATGCAACAATATTTTGATATTAGGCGTACTTAAACATTAGGAAAGAAGAGATGATGGAATTTTTTCCATTTAAAGAGGCTGTGGTCCAGAAAAGGTTATAAATGCAACAATATTTAAATATTGCACTGTATGCAACAATAGTTTAATATTTGGCATATTTAAACATTATGAAAGAAGAGACGTTGGACTGTTTTTCTCTGTGAAGGAGCATTGGTCCAGAAAAGGTTGGAAATGTAGAAATATTTTAGTATTGCACAGTAGGTAACAATATTTTAATATTTGGCATATGTAAACGTTATGAAAGAGGGAATGTTTGAGTTTTTGTTTTCATGTAAAGGAGGAGGGTTCCAGAAAAGGTTGAAAATACAACAATGTTTTAATGTTGGGCATACTTAAACATTATGAAAAAATAGATGGAGTTTTTTTTTATGTGAAGGGCGGTGATCCAGAAAAGGTTGAAAATGCAACAATATTTTAATATTTTGTATCCTTAAACATTATAAAAGGGGAATGGATTTTTTTTATATAAAGGTGAGGGGGGAGTCCAGAGAGGGTTAGAAAACTCTGATCCAGACGAAGCCTCAAATAAGTTACTAAATCCTCTTCCTTCTGAAGAAATAAAAGTGTAGATAGAGAGAAAAGCATTGTGACGTCAATGGAGTGAGTACTTCTATGAAAGCAGACTTGTTTACCGATTTCAGCCATAAAAGTGTTTGTATTTCGTAGGGCACGTCACTTCCGTCCACAGGATGTCTCTTTTTCTCAATAACGGACGACAATTATAAGAAGGATTTCCCTTCTTACAACTTCTCAGTAGTCGTTTATTAACGTCAACAAGTAATTGCACTCATTCGCTGATTGTTTTAATTTTCCGTGCAAAACAAATTCCGGTTTCAAAACAATTTTACCTGCTTTCAAGATGAGATTTTCCTAAATAGTGAAGGTAGCTTTATGGAGGTCATCTATATACTTTTTATTAATTTATTTTGTTGATAATTACTGTATAAGACGCTACACTATATCCTTTTCATGCCTTTTCAAGCTACTTCAAGCTACTAAATATGTATATTAACCCCTTAATGCACAGTTTTTTTTTTTTTTTTTTTGATAAAGGCCGGCCAAAATAAATCAATTTTTTTAATGCAAAAAACACAATTTAGAACGTTGAATTTAGAAAAAAAATATATTTTTACACTTGAATAAGTGTTATAGCTTACAATCCCATGTAAATGATAAATATCAATAAAACGATTTTTTTTTTACTTTCACATTGTTATTTTCAATTCTCGATTGCATTCGAGTGTGAAAAACTATACCAACATAAAGTACAAAGCCGCTCGAATTATCTCGAGTGTGCACAGTCTGGCCAGTAGCGCGCTCGAGTTAACTCGACCGTGCATGTTTAGGGGTTAAAGAAAAATATTTTATTTAAGATTAATTATTAAATTTTATAATTTTTGCAGGAATTTTACAAATATTCGTGGGCGCTAGATAAATACAACCTTTATCAGTTTGCTTTCCACTCTTAATTTTTTTAAAGGACCAGGGAATAATTTTTATGCACGGTTTAAATATCCATATATTATTTAAAGAATTTAAATATAAAGCAGTGGGCATATTTACTGTTTAAAATTTGAAAAAAAAGCCATGAAAAGTCTATTCCAAGTGCTCCATATAATTCCGAAATACTTGTAAGTCTTACTTTTAGTATTTATTAGATTTAGTATTGAAATAGGAAATCCTATTTCTATGCACTGTTTAAATATCAATATATTATTTAAAGAATTTCAACATACAGCAGTGGTCATATTTATTAATTTATTTAAAATTAAAAAAATATAACTATTCAAAATTTAAAAAATAATTCACCATTAAAAGCATTTTCCAGGTGCTCCGTATAAATCTGGAAAGGTCTGTAAGTCTTTTAGTATTTATTAGATTTATTATTGAAATACCAAAATACTGTGCTGCCCTCTATGACTGATTATTCAAAGTACTATTAAAGGTAATTTACGTCAAGAAAAGATATCATGTGATATGCTAAACAAAAGATATTTATAATTTTTTATCAAGTTGTCAGAATATTGTTCTGCAATATTCAGGGAGTCAGGTGGATGCTATGCAGATCTTTATAATAAAAGAATGTGCATACGTATGAAACGTGTATATATATACATACATACATATATATATATATATATAAGCATGGTTCATATGTATATGTGTGTGTAATATATAAAAATTATTGCTATTATTATTATTATAATTCTTATCAGGTTGTCAGAATATTATTCTTAAATATTCAGGTGGTCAGGTGGATGCTATGTAGATCTTT
>CM063504.1:150892371-150907371 GCA_032207245.1 Pardosa pseudoannulata | reverse complement strand
TATAATTCAATGAAACAAACACCGCTTATTTTGAGGCTTTAGGGAGCCTTAGAAAAATTTTTAGAAAGGGAAAATATAAGGACTTGAAAATAGTTCTGAGCTAATATGATTTGGATTGGAGCACTACGATCTCCATTTTTGAAACAATGGTTAGTGAGAGCGGGACCTACTGCTTAAAGCCGATTCCGAACGGCTACAAACATCCATACTACAGTGGGATTCATACCCATGAATTCCGGTGTCCATGATCAGAGACATAACCATTGGGCTACCATTCGACTTCTAAGCTGATATGACTTTGTATTTTGAAAGATGTACGAAGGATTTTAGTATTTACTGAAAGGTAAAAAAGAAATTACTTTTTACAAGAGATTGTTTTGTTTATCTGTGAAAGTGTAATAAATATTAATTATCGTAATTTCGTGTAGCTAAGCCGCCTTAGATTATATCCTGTACGTACGATATTTAGACCTCAAAATAATAAAAGTTCATTGGAAAAGTTTTCATGGGACATATGCTCATTTGGGATAATTTAACCTTACGATAACGAAAATTCAACGATTAAGTGACAGTGGCGCATACGCGATAATTTGATCTCAAAATAATAGGTTCATCGTATAAGATACCATTGCATATGTATCGCACATATTGTAAATGAATAAAACAAAATAAAAGTTCATTAACATTTATTCATATTATTTTAACTGTTGTCTCTAATAATTCATTTTCTATCTGCTCTAAATGGTCTTCAAAAACAGCGAAAATTATAACCTAGGAAATCATGATAATCTACGACCTCCTTACAAAATCTTTTAATTTGGCTCAGGCTCATTTGCGTAAGAATAGCAATCAGTGATATCGTACGGTACACTATATTGAATTGATACTATATTGCACAATTTGAAAACTCGCAAATCATGCAACAGAAGCACGCGAAAGCGTTTAATTAAAAAATATTTTAATCCAGTAACAGAATAAAATGAAATTCCTCACACACATTGAAAACGTGATAATTTGACTTTAAAATACTGAAATTGCATCCGATAAAACACCATGAAATATATGCCTTACACGTGATAATTTTACTTTAAAATGCTGAAAGTTTATCGAGTGAGCCACCATGGCGTATATGCCGCACGTGATAATTTGACCTTAATATAATGAAAGTTTATTGAATAAGCCACCATGGCTTATATACACATGTAGGCTACGACTTACTACGGATAAAAATTACAGTATCTTTCGGGAGAATAGGAACATAATAAAAAATGTAAAGCGAAATAATGAAATATTTTACCACTAAGCTAGCTAAAAGTATGTTCACACTATTGTTACAGGTAGGCACAGAAAGTTTCTCAAAGCAGTTACTAAATTTACATCCCCGCACGTGCGTGCGTTGAATATATTGAAACTTTCCACTTCTGATATGATTTTATATGAATTAAATTAGTAAAGTACTGTAGTGTCAGATAAGCAACCATTTTAATCCCCTCAGATACATTTTATTTAGAAGATCGTAGCCAATAAAAAAATTTGAAGTCAACAGCAACTAAGTTTATAGTCTTTCAGAAGATTCGTCAGAAAAGATGCTGGAAGTATGATGTCACGTGGACCAATTATCATGTAGTGCTCCAGAGATTTTATTTTATAATAGCGGAGGTCGTAAGTGTTTAAATATTTAGTACATTGGATATTTTGATAAGTTTGTTATTAATTTTTAATAATAAACCCATCTCTTAACCCAAGCTTCCGAAAGCCTAGAGACAATTTTAGGAATTAATTTTTTTTATTTTCATCTGAATCCTGAAACAAAACAGCAAGACAATATCAATTTTTAAAAAGCAAGATTTTTTTACCCTAATATTAATGTGTACAATGATTTATATAAGATATATATGTATAATTATACTTTCATTAATACTTACAAGTTGCTCTTCAGTTTTTAAATTATGTGTGTTAGCTCGGAAGCCTAATCAACTATGTACTCAAAAAGTTTCAGATTTAAAAATCAAAATTCAGAAAGAGAAATTATGAATCATGCAATTTTAATTAATATCGTTTGTACCTTTTGTTTGTGTTGAAGTAACACGAGGGAGGGGGGAGTATCTATGATAGAGATGTATCAGGTGGACCTCCGATCTCAATCTCACTTCTGGTTAGCTCTCTGATCCTGGGACCGTTTCATTGATTTGGACAACTATTTACCATTACTGCCAGCTGATTCCATCGACTAGTAATAGTAATCATTACGCACACACAAACCTAGAACTTAACTACCGCATGGTTATTAAAGTAATATTTGCTACAACCTTTTATGTTAACCAGAGTAATTTCTAAAATAGTTTTGAATTATTGCGGATATCTACGACGAAAGAAATTAGATACCAATTTCAGTGCAATATGGTTCGAAGGTTGGTTAAAGTTTTACTGCCCAAGGTCCTATTTAGGACATAAGCGCCAAGCACAAAGTGTTTAACAACAAGACAACAGATAAAAGTGCCTTAATCCGAAAACAGAACAGGCTAAAACCAGCAAAGGTAAAACCGTACCAATTTAACAAATTTTATAGAAATGTCTACTGTATATATACTCAAGTACACAGGAAAGGTACGTAAAAAGGTAACATGAGACATTAGATGGTAAAAGCTAAAAGCATAAAGTACAGTAGATTATACGCTTCGCAGGAGACTATCTTCATATTGGAAAGTTTTCGTTTCCAATATGTCAAACCATTAGGGAAAAAATTACAACTTTCTAACGACTCTTAAATTTGACTTGACCTTCATTCCTTAGACCTGCTATTAAAGAATTCAAGTAAGACACCAAAGAAATATGCTCCAAAAAGCGTATCGTACATAGAACCATTAAAAAAATTAAAATTCAGCGTTACCACCATAATCGGCAAAACTTGCAAAGGCCTATGAGCAGAGCTTTATTTTTTATTAAATCCTCATTGCTATTTTAAATACATACGCCAAGAATGGTCCCTTTTATAATGAGCTATAACAGAATTCCATTTACGAACATAATTTCATACCCAGTGCTTCAGATACTGACATATTGGAGACTTTTCTATAGTTCCATTCCTACTTTATTTCTAGTGACCATTTTCGCACAAGCCTCATAGTGGGAGGAGGTGCTTTTCCTTTATTACACTAATTTGTTCACAAATATGGGTTCATATTTTTAGTCCTGAGCTAATAATAAAGGCAAGCTTTTAAGCGTTTTGTTAATATCTTTGCAAAAGGCTAAATCAACCGGGGAGAGGGAAATTAACTTTGAAACCCACCCAGAAATGTTATACTGAAAAGATACGCTCTTTGCGACAGAGGTAAAAAAATGTTGTACAAAAATAAATGTAAATCAGATGACGACTTTTAAAAATTCTTTATTTTTTATAGTCTACATATGAATACAAATGAAAGCACAGTTCGGTTTATATACATATACAACACACAAAAGGAAAGTTAATACTTTACTATGCTTCAACAAAACAGTTTTAAGCAAAGAATAAAATTTAAATTTAAAGCTACTTTTCCAATACATTCTTCCTATAACTTTTAAAGAATAATTCAGTAAACAATATAAAAATATAGAATCTTTATTTGAATCACCATAATCGCAGTTTTGTTTAAGATAATTACTAAAAGACAGGTATATGACGTAGTATAATAAATATTGTATATAAAAATTTGAGCCATACTCCAATACATGTTTTCATTGTTTCAAGTATTTACCAACTGAATCACCTTTAGTTTGTTCAAATTGACCAGTACCAGATCCTGTAATTCTACGAAGTGTAAATCTAGTTAAAGTTTGAGATAATTTTAAACACAGACATACACAAAGAATATTTCCCCCATGTATTTACAGTGTCAGTTGTCTTCAGTCTACAGACATTTGAAATATTTTTACAACATAGGGATTTGAAATATAAGAATTCTTGTTTCCAGAATCCTTTACTCTTCTACAAACTACTTATACTATACTACTTATTTTACTATCCTACATATACTATATACTAATATCTAAACTAAATAACTATAATAAAAACATGGCCATGTTAAAATCTTAAATCTAAATTACCACAAATCGTCAACCCATCTCAAGATCAACACCAGATATCGCAAATAGAAATATGTTGCAAGATGTCACGTTAACATGCAATTCTTGTATTCAGAAATCTGTCGGAATAAGTAAATAGAGGTTGTGAATGAATTAAATTGATCCCACATACAATGGCATTATACAAAAAGATCAAGGAGCCTTAAATACAGAGAGGGGTGAAAGTAGTGAATAATTTCAAAATTGCGTCAGTTCCAGGTCATTTAAAAAAAGAAATTTTCACAATAAAAGAATTCAACTATGGATACTTTATCAAACCCTGAAAAGTAGAATAAGGTTCACCCAATCTTCATGCCTTGTTCTGTATAAATATTCAGCAGGTAGGGAAGGCTTCCATAGCATCTGTGGAATTCCACAATCATCCAAATCTGTTGCAAAGTTTCCAGCAAAAATATGTGATGTTCTCGTTTGAATGCGTAGGTATTATACCGAACATGCCACTCTAAAAGGTAAAATACAATTACAAAATTAATATATGAAATAAATATAAGTTTACATAAACGACTATAAAACCTTAAATTGCATTTGAGAATTTTAAGTTTTTCGTTACCTTAATACCTTAAAAATAAAAATAGAATTTATATTATCAAAATTGAGCTTTTAACGTTATGTATTGAAACTTTACACCTTTAGAATTCCAGAACATTTAGTTTTAAGTAATAAAATTATTCTTAGCAAAGAGTTTATTTTATAACCTACAGACCTTATTACATGTGAACATGTACAGGTTAAAAAACAATGCACATTCTGCTTTGGGAAAAGGAATTTTGAACGAAAGCAGACTTCTGGCTTGATAATAAATTTTGACTTATATATTTAGGTTCAGATTGATATGTGATGAGGTCTTTAAAATCGGTTGAAGACTTTCTGCTGTCTATTTTTTTAAGCGTACTTATGACTAAATTTTCAGATTTCTTCCAAACCTTGCACAGAGTTTATTTTTTAACGAATATAAAATAATCGTGCCATTGGTTTTAAGAGTATGTGATAAATTTAAATTAACTTAAGTTTATATTACAGAACAAAAAACCACATTTAAACCAAGTACCTTATTACATGTGAACAGTCTAATGCGCTATTGCTGTTTTACTACACAAAGGCTAATGAAACTGAAACCTACTGCTTGAAGCCGAATCCGGACGGCAACGCACATCCGTTTCAACAACACAATTCAAACCTGCAAACTCCGGTAACTAAGAGCAGCTACCTATCCTTCGGACATCATGCGCTGAAATTGCGCGAAACTAGTAGCGAGGTAAATTTGTAACTGCCATTTATTAAGGATTTCACTAACAAGTTTTATTAATTTAGTATTGTAAGATAGCAATAAACAAAAACCTCCATTGAACTCTGGGAAATCGGCATTGTTTTTGTAAATTGTAGATATGTCACGCGAGAATACAAAGTTAATTCGAAACTTTGTCTTATCTTCAGCATCAATTTGAGTTTCTCAATATATAAATATCTGAAGAAGAGATGCAATTTTTGATACCCACTCCTTACCTTTACGATTTTAATCCAGCCTGCCTTACATAGATTCATTGTTGACATTTTTCTTAATACAATATGTTTGGACTACAAGTGATTCGCCAATACTTGTTTTCACGTCATCCAGTTTACCTATAAAAAGGATTAAATTTTAAACACTACCAGTAAGTCATTCCTAGCTGTCATTAAAATAAATTGATTTAAGTGCCAAAGAAATTTTAACGAAGACTTGTTAAGAAGGATTATTGATCTATAAAATTGTCAGTAAAGTGTCTTACCTTGACAGAGGAAATCCGGGATGTACTTCTAAGAACTTTAAGGTCTACTTTCCCATTAGGCTGTCTGTCGAAAGTGTTGCCAAACTTGGCGGTGCCCATGTGCTGTTCAAACAGATGATTTTAGTGCATATAACTCTTGAGTATCCAGTTTGGTGGTGTTTTTCATAAAGACTCAAAACATGCTTTCTTTCACGAATTTTCTTTAAACTTATCTACGTAGTTCCAAGAGAAAAAAAACATGCTCCCAAAAACACTGGGGACACAATTCCTAATCATTCATGGAATCATTCATGGTTCGAACACCCAGCGTAGGCCATAGCTTTCTAAAGCTAGTCGATTCCAGGCACATCCGCTTACAACCACACTCCTTGATTTCTTGGTCTTAATGAGAAGACAGTCCTCCTCGACTGCGGTCATCCATCGAAGTTTGAGTCACCTTCCTGTATTGTTTGGTCTAGCCAAAATATTTATCTAGATGGTTTAAAATAGACTTTCTCTTCAAAGTCTTGAGGGGAAAATTTTCGGCTTACAGTATTTTATAGTTAATTCTGTTCCATGAGGAACACTCCAGGAATTTTCGATAAGATTTTTCAAAGACATAGATCCTACAAAATTATCTTTATGCTTCATTAACATTTAACAGTATTGCTCTGATATGCGACATAAATAACTCCATTTAATTGATAGAACATGCCTTCTATAAAATTTTAACTGATGTGGCTGATGAGTTTAGCGTTTTATATCAAGAACTTTTTGGCCTGTTAGCAGAGTACAAAGTGGAGTTTATGGTGTACTAATTGTATTATTCATACCCCGGATCGAAGATATAAAAAATTAAGCTATTGAGTTTAAGAATTATTGAGTTTAAGTTCTAGCATTTAGATGATCGCCAGTATAAAGGCTTCACCGATATGTGCTCGAAAAGCATTCCATTTTGAAAAACTAGAAATTTAAATATTACTCAAGGACTCAAAGTGTACCCCTAACATCTCCTGCCAGATATCTATGTCATGTTTTCTTTATTGGTAGATTTGGAACGTAATTGGATTTTTCCTACAAGAGGCTTAGTCGGACCTGGACCTATTGCTTAAAAACTGATCTGAACGGCTGCAATATTCATGCCAGCAGTGCAATTTGAACCCACGAAATTCGTCAAGGAGCTATATTTCTTAGATGAAGCATGAATATGTCAGGTTTGACAGAAATTAATATATATTCAATTACCTAACCTATGAATTTTGATTGTCGTTTCCGGCTGATTAGAAAGAAAATTAGAGAAAAAGTAGGACAGAAGAAAAATAAGTTTACTGTTAACCCCCAACTAAAATAGGTAAGTTGAACGGCCGGAATCGAGCAATTATATCCTAAATTCTCAAATTTAGGATAAAATTTGGAAATAAGTCACGCTTTTACAGGTAGTCTATACCAATGAGAATATGTCATAATTAGCTGACCTAACTTAACCTGTCAAACCTGGCATGCATCCTAACCTAAACTCAGTACTCCATTTTTAACATTTTGAATACATCATATCGAGCTTTCAGAACAGCTTGTGAAGATCTAATATCAGTATTAACATTTCTAATAATTACCACTTATAGTTTGACCAAAAAAGGCGTTTGACAGAACCGAAGATGTTTAAAACTGATTCTGAGAAATAGAAGCAAACGAAACAGAAGCTAAAAGAAATCAGTCATCCAAGTGATCTTACAGTAAAGTTTTATGAGAATAGACAAAATTCATTCATAAGTGAAAAATTGGAATGACAACTTCTGCTGAAATGTGAAAGTATATACATATATATGTGAAATAGAGAAACAAGCCGAGACTGTTTCCGATTGCTTATTCCGTCAATTCACTTAGATACTGCCATAAATATCTTTGAAAAACCATAAAGACAGTAAATACAGAATACGGTATTGATTTCAATAGTTGAGGAAACACTTCTACAAATCTAAAAGAATTATAGGCGAACTTCCCCTTTATTTACGATTCTACTTCGCCATATAAAGCTAATAATTAAAAATTTTAGCTGTTCTACAGAACTGATTTCGATACTGAAAGGAAAGCTGACCAGTAGAGAATTCAAATCTAGTATTGATGTGACCGAAGGGAATGAAGATTGCCTTTAATCATTAAAAACAGAAATACGATGTCTTTAATGTATGTACTCTACTTGATATTTTTTAATCTAAACGAAATGTATAAACTGCTTAATACCAGAGACACTCCAGCCAAATATATGTATTTATGAATATTTCAAATTTGACTTATAATGAACTGCAGACTAAAACATGAAGTTTTAATAACTTTACATATTATAGTTCTCTTCATTAGAGATCATTCATCCTTTTAAACACCATCAGGATGCCACTTACAGATAAAACTTCATGAAAAGAGGTACTTGGTATAACACGTACACGTACCTTAAATTGAAGATTTGGGGTAGACAAAACTCGTAATTTCAGTTGATATGCCTGCTAGAAAAGTAAACCTATGTTTAAATCTGATAAAAAGGTAGACCCAAATAGCAAAGTTATAAAAGATTACCTTAAAAAGGTAAGTAGAGTGTTTACATGAGTGACGTTTAGACTAAAAATAAACATTTTCTATCTCAAATTTTCAAAAGGAAAGACTTTAGATGAATGTTTCAATGATGGGTGTACACTACAGCTATATTAGGAACAAGAACAGCACATTCACTAGAATGTACATCCTCTGTAAAATTAATCTATAAAAAAAATTAAGTTCTGAAAAATTGTGTTTAGGACAATAACAGCGGTTTGCATGCTTCATCATTGAGTAATTGCTTGGCAAATGTTACTGAGTTAAAGAAGCATAAGATATTAAATTAGAAAGGTTGGTTCAAAGATTAAATGCCTGTATCTACTGGATCCATCTCCAAACGACAAACTACCTGAATTAAAACTATTGAAACATTCTCCAGCCAGAATTATTGTTAATACGATTCCAAAACTCAATGATATGTCCAATACTTTAGTATACAATAAATGGGTAAATTGAGAAGAATAAAATGCATAAAACTGGAGCTTATGCATAGTAAAACATAATGAATTGTAACGCTACGGTGGACTGTTTTGTTAAAAGCTGGCTAACAAAATAGGAACACGCGGCTCCGAACATTTATCTGTAGAGAGTTTCAACTGAAATACTAATCATGTATAATCATTAAATTTAATTATGTTAGTAGCGATAAATTCACAAGTAGTGAATTTATTAGTATTTATAGATTTTGGAACATTTTAAAAATTGCTTAAAGTTCCAGTTCAATATAGTTCAAAATAGTTCAGAATTTTTAAAGTATAATTCAATAAACAAATTATATATGTAATTTGGAAGTCCTAAAAATATAAATTAATATTTGGAAGGATATAATTCTTAAAATTTACATCTTGAGTTTAACGCTATTAACTTCATCAGCCACTTTAGCAAGTCTAATCTGATTGACAAGCTTTTTCTTCCTCACGTGTTCTCAAGGCACATAGTTTCCAGTAAGTTTAACTATACATTCTTCTTGGAATGAATGTCCTTTTATGAATGTTAATGAAATGACTAATGGATTGATGGTTGTAATGATATGAAAGAAGTATTAATGAATGTTTTGAAATAGTTAGCAAGGGTAAATCAATGCCACGAGGTTTCATTCATAGTCATTTAGTCTACTTCTACAAAATAGAAATCTAGTAAGAACTTTCGTTTCCTTCAAATAATTTCTTTCAAACTGAAAAGTTAAAATAGTTAACAAGACCAATACTGTTACTTTCTAACCTTCATAAAATTTCAGCCGTATCAGAAACTCAAACGTTTTAAAGTTTCTCTTGCAAGAATCTCGCAATTTTTCGAGCTTGGCCTACAAAGTAGGTGATTTCAGGCATAACTATCCAGAACAGAATACTGCCACTAACCTTTAAAATAAAACAGAGGCTTGTTTATATTTAAACGTTGAATGGCTTTTAGCAACAAGCTACTGCCAGAAGTAGATATGAATTACGCAAGCTTTACGTAAAGACGAAAATCGGTACATCTGCGAGATGAGTACTGGAATATGAGCACCCGAGATCGGTTTAAAGTGGAGTGCTAAGGTCTACTTTTTGGCAACACGAAGACTAATGAGACCGGCACCCGAGATGAGATCTGTTGATGACATTCTCTTAATAGAACATATTCGGACTACCAAAAGGCGATTTTTCAATACTTGCTTTCACAAAACTTGCGTCATTCTGTCTGCCTATGAAATAGGATTAAAAAATTAGAATGTTACCAGTATCTGAACGTTAGTTACATTGATAGCTTAATTCATTTTCAAATGTAAACTTTGTATCATGATAATGCTTTATTCAAGACTATTTGTAACAAATGTTTCAAAAAAAATTACATATTTACAGTTAAGGAATAAATTGAAAATAGTTAAATTTGTAATACATGTAGTAAACTATTGAGTCACCAGGTAGTAGAAAAAACTGCAAATAAAATATATTCAAAATATGAAAAAAACTTTCTTGCTTATGAAAATCAATAGGCATTCAGGGAAATATGTTGCCTGGTTCAGAGGTTTTGGTGTATCACTAGAATTTAACCCGTTGGGCTCTAAATTTATTCCCGATATTCTAGCTTGATGTTAGAATTGTCAATTTACCGATATCTCTGTTAAATAAGTGGGAACTAATAAATACAGTGGCTAGCCGAAATCGACGTTGTATTTGTTGCAAAATAAAGCAAGAGCAAATTGTTAACCCTTAATTTGACAAGATGTTTTTTTCTAATATTTTTTTTAATTTCTGTTATTTTCCCCTGTCTGTATAGACATTAGGATCTCTAAAATAAACAGAATATATCATTTTACATTTTTGAGATAATGTCCGCTGTGGCGAACACGGACAATTATATTAAATAGTAGTTATAAATATACATTTCCGGTGTAACGGACTTAACCAAATTAAGGGGTAAACACATTCAATTTACAATGATTTCAACATTTAGGTTCGAAAAGAAAACAGTTATAGTATCTTTCTAATTTTCTATTCCAATGATGTAGAAATCCATTTATAATTTAAACATTTTAACTACGGAAGTGGTAGTCATGAAAGATTTTGAAATAAGTTATTCTTGAAAAAAAGTGATCTTTCAAATGTCTACAGTTTTTGTAAAAACTTTCGATACTAGTTAGTTACCAGCTATCCCTCCCCAGTTGCGTTTAATATTTCTATCGCTGGAAACTAATGAATTCTTTACATTCCTGTTTAAACCTTCGCGATTTCAGAAGCAAACCAGGGCAATACGAAAACCAAAGATTTTCTTAATAAAATACTTAGTAAAATGACTTACCTTTAGAGAGGAGATCCGGGGAGAACTTTAAGGTGTACTTTAACATAGGCTGCCAGTCGTAAGTTTGGCTAAAGTGATGATGTTCACGTGCACTACAACAGATGCCATAGTGGATATCAGTGCATACAATTTCCGAGCATCCAGTTTTAGTTGTGTTTTCATAAAGACTCGATAGTAGCAAAAAACTGTTTCTTCGACGAATTTTCTTCAGACACATCTACTTAAATTCCAAGAAAAAAATACGTGTTCTCAGACACGGGAGGACACAATTCCCAAGAAATCTGAAATATCCATGGCTCAAAAGCCCAGGGCAGGCCAGAGCCTCCTAAAGCAGTATCCAGGTACATCCGCTTACAACCAAACTCCTCGATTTCTTGGTTTTAAGGATAAGACAGTCCTTGATTGCGTTCACTCGCAGAAGTTTGGGTCACCTTCTTGGATTCTTTGATCTACACAAAATATTTATCTAGGTGTTTTAAAATAGCCTTTCTCTTCAAAGTCTTGAGGAGGAATTTTCCAGCTTACAATATAGTCTTATATACTATTATATAGTAGAGTTCTTTTAAAAAATGAACTTTTTATTTATTAATATAGCCTCATGTTTTAGGTTTAATACGTATTATTTAATTCTGTTCCATGAGTATTACTTCAGAACTGTTCGATAAGATTTTTCAAAGACATAGATCCTACACAATTATCTCGATTCTTCATTAGCATTCAACAGTATTACTCAGTGGTATGAGTCACAAGTAAATTCATTTAATTGACAGAAAAATCGAACATTTGAATTTTTTGTGGCTGATGAGTTTAGCGTTTTATATCAAGATACATTTTCGACCTGTTAGCAGTGTACGAAGTACAGTTTATGCTGTACTTATTGTATTATTCTTACACCGGAACGAGGATGTTAAAAATGAAACAGCTATTTGAGTTTTAAGCGATTTTTAGTTATAACATTTATATGATCACCAGTATAGTGAATCCACTTATACATGTTAGAGAAAACTTTTTATTTTGTAAAACTATAAAATTAAATATTACTTAGTACGGACTCAAAGTGTACTCAAAATATCTCCTGCCAAACATCGATGCCATGTTTTCCTTGTTGGTAGATTTAGAACGCAATGGGATTTTTTCTACAAGAGGTTCAATCGAACCTTGACGTACTGCTGAAGGACTAATAACGGCTACGAATATCCATGACAGCAGTGGGATTTGAACCCACGAACTTCATCTAGGAGCTATATTTCTGCAATGAAGCATTAATATGTCAGGTTTGGCAGGAGTTAATAAACATCTTCATTTACCTTACCCTATGAATTTTGATTCTCGTTTCCGGTTGTATAGAAAGAAATTTAGAGATAAAGTAGGACAGGAGAAAATAAATTTACTGTTATCCCCCAACTAAAATAGGTAAGTTCAACGACCGGAATCGAGTAATTATATCCTAAATTTTAAAAATTTAGGAAAGAATTTGGAAATGAGTCATGCTTTTACGCGTATACTGCGCCAAAGAGAATATACCATAATTATTAGCTAACCTAACTTTTAACCTGTCAAACCTGGCATGCATCCTCACCTAAACTCGGAACTAGATTTTAACATTTTAAATACATTATACAGGGCATTTTGAACCAAAATTGGACGGAATTAATAACTATTGATATTCCTAATTATCACTTTTTACTATATTTTTGGTCGGAGATTGTGTTCGACCGGAAGGAAAATGTTTAAAATTTTACTTTGAAAAAATAGGAACCAAATGAAACAAACAGGAACAGTTATCCAAGAGATCTGAAAGCTAAATTCAAAGAAAAACACTTAAAAATAGGAAGGAACTTCTACTGGAGTGTTTACAGCAATGTTGTATGCAACTTTAGCACACTGCAAAGTATATATTACAACTATAAAAAGCCCTGACTTCCGAAGATAGTTACTCTATCATTTGGTAAGAAATTGTAAAAATATTTTTTAAAAACAAGGTAGAGAAGTATGTAGGATATGGTAATGATTTAAATAGCGAAGGGAAAATATTTACAAATCTTAACATTTATACGTGAGCTACTCTTATATTCAGGATTCTATATAGCCATATAAAGCTAGTGGTTAACATTTTATATACTTTCAAGTACTAATTTTCGATATTAAAGTAAAGTGTTCCAGCAGAAAATTTTCTTTCAAAAGCTAGTATTGATATAACAAATGTGGTTAAGATTGCCTTTCCTCGTTAAAGACGAGTAATATGTGGTCCTTTTCTTTCGTGGTCTATACTAATTTTCAGTCTAAACAAACTGTATAAACTATTTGACCATTAATACCAAAATCATTTCTGCCAAACATTCAAATTCACTTGAATTCTTCATATATAACTTCAAATAAACTGGAGATAAAAATATGAAGTTTAAGAAACCTTGCATAGTATAGCCGCTCTTCATTAGTGATTTTAAACACCACAGAATGCCCTTAAAAATGCATGAAAAGAGGTATTTGGTATAACACGTACACAGTGTAAATTGAAGCTTTGTGGTAGACAAAACTATTTGCCATGATTTTAGTCGATGTACCGTCCGAAAAAGTAAATGTTTAGTTATGTTTTAAACCTGGTAAAATGTAAATGCACAAGGCAAAGTAATAAGTAACAGAAGATATCTGAAAATGTAGTAGATTGTTTACAGGACTGGCGTTTAGACCGAAAAGTAACGAATTATGCATTTCAAATTTTCGAAGGAAAGACTTCAGACGAATGACTGATGTGTATACAACTGTATTAGGAATAAGAACCGCGCATTCATTCGAATCTACATCTTCCCAATCTGTAGAAGAGATTAAGTTCCGAAAAACTGTGTCGACGACAGTAATATCAGCTGTTTGATGCTACATCACTTACTAATTGCTTAGCAAGTACTACAGAGTTAAAGTAGAATAAAATATTAGATTCGAAAACCGCATGGAAAGGTTGGTTTAACGATTAAATGCATGCTTGTACTATATTCATATCCAAATGTCAAATTACCTAAATTGAAACATCCTAATGCAAGATTTAGTGTTGATATAGATTCCAAACTCTAAAAAAAATGGCGATTCCAATACTTTAGTATGCAATAAATGGGAAACTTGAGAGGAATAGAATGCAAAAAAAATGGAGCTTATGTATAGTAATACATAAAGTGAATTGGAACGATACGGTCGACTGTTTGGCTAAAAGCTGGCGAAGAAGACAGACCTGCGACTTCAAACACCTGTATCAGTAGAGAGCTTCAACTTAAATTCAAATCATATATAATCATTAAATTTAATTATGTTACTAACAATAAGTTCACAAGTAGTGAATTTACTGATATTTAAAGATCTTAGAATATTTTAAATTGTTATAAATTCAAGTTCAGTATAATTCTAAATTAGGTAATATAAAATATACAATTCATATGTATAATTTGTATATATAAATCTAATTAGATTTTTAGGACTTAAGAATTTTGCGAGTATAATTCAATAAACAAATTAATCATATTTGGAAGTATATAATTCTTAAAATTTACAACTTGAGTTTAAAGCTACTAACTTCATCAGCCACCTTAGTAAGTCTGATCTTATTGACATGGTATTTTATTCACAGGTTCTCAAGTTACGTAGTTTCCAATAAGTTTAACGTCGTATTTTTTGCTTAGAAAGGTCATTTTATGAATCTTATTGAAGTGACTAATGAATGGATGTAATGATTTGAAAGTAATACTAATGAATGCTAAATCAACATAATTAAATC
>CM063504.1:150882371-150887371 GCA_032207245.1 Pardosa pseudoannulata | reverse complement strand
TGCTGCCTTTTTTTTTAACTTTATTTTATAAAATGAATGAATTGATGTAATCGAGAGATTCTTCGAGGTTCACATTTCAAGAGAAATTCCCTTTCCATCAAGAATGGATCTATTGTGTTTTTACGTAACATTAACGTTTGTACGTAAGAAAAAGAAAACCTTATTTTTTAAAACTTTAAATAGCCATTTTGATCAAACCTGCATACAATTCAATTAATTCCGCCGTGATATCAGTACTTATGTTAATAAACGTATCTCGCTTTTAAACTTTTATTCCTAAAATGTTGATATTTGGTTATAGAATGGTAATGTCTAGAAGTGCATCTCAATTTTTTATTGCAACCTGTACTCTATATAACGAAAAACATAGATACAGCAAATACTAAAATTCTACTTCATATTTATTCATTGTTTAATTAATATTATACAAATTTTTAGTGTTATTAAAACGTAATATTTTAGCAATTATGTAACAGTTCAGTTCATTAAAGAAATTTAAATAACTACAACTTTTCCTTCGTGTACGATGTAAAAAGTAATTCAACTTCGACTTCAAGCGGGGAAAATTTCCTATTTTTTTATGGTTTTTGAAAAATGTCGTTGCTTTGCTGTATAATGAGAAAATGTGAAATTTGTGAAGTAAATCTGTGATTAATTAAATTGTTTCAAAAATGATTTGTGTAGTGATATGTTCGAGTTAAGTGTGTTTTGCTGGTCGACGCATCTAAAAAGTAATAAAAAGAATTGCCAATTCATGAAAGAATTGGATAAACAAAATATGTATAATTTAAAAGTCGTACAAGGAAGTCATGTGATATCAACATCAGTTCTTTTATATCACAAAGTTGGGTCTTTTTTAGGTATGGTTAGATTTGACACATTTTCCTTCTTTTCCCCTTAACCCCTAAATCAGGAATGGGCAAAATAGGGCCCACGGGCTAAATCGGGCAGCCGGAAGGTTTTATCCGGCCCGCGGATAGAATTTTAAGTTGCTGGTCCGAGGCAAATTAAAAGAAATATGTATTTATACATTATATATCCATCTCCTTTTCCACTTTGTTTAAATATTATATCCCATATTTATTATCTCACACCCAGTTTATCCGCTTTATGTTTGCTTCTTCTTATATGTGTAAATAAGTGTTTTCAACTTTGAACCTTAGAAAGAATAATTTCAGAAGTAGACTGACAAATGAGCATTTAGCATCGTTCCTTAAAATCAGTACATCTCACTTCGAACCTCAGTATAAGGAACTTTTAAAAATGAAATCGCAATTTCATTCATCTCATTAACATATTTAAACCGTAATACTTGTATATTGTTTTTAAAATTTTAGAAAAATTTATCTTGCCCACCAAACTTATTTTCTTTCGATTTTTGGCCCGTGACTGAAAAAGTTTGCCCATTCCTGCCCTAAATGGTTAGAAATGACTGAGTTATTTAGCTGTTTTATGCTCCATATAAGTTCTTTGTCGCCGCCTTTCATTTGGTAGTCTTTGGTATGTACATGGAGAATTTTACAGCGGTAGAACTTTCCCGAATCTTGACAGCGTTGTCGCAGGTAAACAGTCGTCTGCCAAGTTGACGACCTTCGTCGCGATTCTCGACTCTCACCTCAAAACATTCTTGCCACATGAGGTCACCCCCTGACAGCTTGCCATGCACCCCGGGATTGTTTTTCTCTCTAAGGATCTTTTTAAAATTACCTTACTGACTGACATATTAAAGTAGAGCCAAAACTACCAGAATACTCGAAATTCGTTCCTGTTATTACGTATGGAACTGCTGAGAAAGATAAATAAAAGTTAGTTTCTGGTAATCTATCAAAGTCGCCAAATGACACATTTAAAGACACTTAATGCGCTGAAAAATTTACCTAAACTGTCTGAGTGAATGGAATATCACCACAAAACCCAAACTAATAGAGCTAGGAATGTGAAAGTCGGAAAACAGATTCCATTATACAGTAGACTAACGGTAGAGGGGTCGGGCGCCCTAGTCAACACTTTATGAAACGCGACAATATCCCTATTGTTGAAATAATATAAAGAACACATTTTAATGTCTTTTACTGGCTGTTTCACACCCAGCCTTCGGTCTGAGTAGCAAAAATTTTCTAATAAAAGTTTAGATCCACTACTATAGAGTTCTGGTTTGGTTTGGAGCGCTATGGTCTACGGTTCTGCACAAGACGGCTAATGAGACCGGGACCTGCTGCTTAAAGCCGATTCCGAACGGCTACGAACATCCATGCCATAGTGGGATTCGAACCCACGAACTTCGGTACCGACGATCAGCGCCCTAACCAATCGGCCAGCTTTCGGTCCACCACTATAGATTAACAAATTTATAAAAATATTAAATAAACTCTTTTGCTGCAGATTGTTCACAAATATGATTTATTAAGAACAGAGAATCTCAAGTATAAATATGTACATACGTGCATAGTACTGCCTGGAAACCTCAGCGTAATTTTGCTTAACTCCATGACTTTCTGTACTATATGGGTCAATTTTTAGCATGTTATGAATATGCATGCATGTATGTCATTACTGTAAAAATTTATTATCAAATACATTTAAAAAAAATTTATTACATACCCAATTTTAACCTTCTTTTCTTTTGTGTATAGAATAGACGTACAATGTGGTAGAACTCCAAGAAATTGTCAAAATGTATTAGTTAGATTTTTTAAAGTCATTAAAAAGAATTGAATTTATTATCTTTATCACATAGGACGTAAGGCATACAACAATTTTATGTTAATTATTTTATGTTATGGACCCTTTCGATTTCTTAAATTGTGACGTTATTCAATGCTTAAGTTAAATTTTGTTTAATTTTGAAAAATCGTAAAAAAATTATCTTGTTACATAGCATAGTACTTGCATAGACTGCCATAGACCGAGTCGAAAAAATAATTTTTTTTCAGTTAAAAAATTATTTTTTCATATTATACCAGTAATATTTATTATAACTCTCATTTCCATCAAACTTTTATCTGAGCAATAGTACTGTTAATAATTTACTAATATAAGATGTCAAAATATGTGTTTGCATTCAAAAAAATTTTCTATTTTTGTAAACATTTTAAATTTTGATGGGATCAGTAAAAATATTAATTTTCTCGCATTGTAAAGTACCTTATCAGGCAGGCAAAAAAATGTTTTGTTTATGAATGAGAATTATCTGATACATGCTGAATAATTTGTTTATCTTTACTGACCGCATGTTAGTTGCCAACCTAAATTTATCTTATCATATGACTTGATAGGTTGGACAGCAGAGGTTTTAATATTGACATCGATTATTTGGCGGAATATATGAAAAATGTCGAAAATTTAGCGAATTCATTGCAAACCATGTGGTTATGTATAAAAAACAAACACCCAAACGAACAAACTTCTTGATTTTCAGTGATATATAATTTAAACGCTAAATATTTATTAGCCCGCGAAATAGAGTCCTAGACTTTTATGAAAAGAATTTGTTGTCAATAGAAGTGATAAAATTTTCGTTTCAACAAAAATAATGGATGATTAAATTTAAAATGATCACATATGTACCTAATCTATTATTTAAGCCATATATGAAAGAAAATTATTTACATAATATCTAAGTTCAATGATAAAACGTATGAAAATAATGCAGACGATATTTAAATAATTTAAAATAATATATCATTAAATGAGATGGTTACAGGAATGACGTCATAATGTTAGAAATAAATTTTATTTACCTATTTATTATGTAGTAAATTGATAAATTTAATCAACTGCTCTTAGCCGGGGAAAATAAGGCTTGAAATGATGGTATTAAATGCTCGAAAAATGGAGAAAGGGGAGATTTCGACCATTTTAAAGACGACAGTATTTTTTGCTGTGATATGAAGCATATTTATTTTAGAATCATATTGATAGTTTAGGAGAAGATAAACTTTACTCGCTTTGAATTTTTCTAACCCTAACAAATCAAGAATCCAATATTTATGTTCTATCCATTCCAGGTCCAACAGCTTCATAAATTCGAGGACAGACAGACAGATAACTTATGCTATTATTATGTACGGGATTTATACACATGTATATATATGTAATTAAAAGATTGGAAATAGCCTCCCCTTGAATTTTTCGCATACACTTAGAAAAGGAAAGTAACTATTTCTTTCGCAATGTTTTCGTTTCTTACTTTTATAAAACGTTTGAAGTACATGATATATAATATGTCTTTTAAACTAACGGATTGTTTTATGAAATTAAGAAACAGCCTCGAAAACCAAATAGTAATTGAAATATGTCATTTAGTAATCGTAAGTAACCTGAAAACTAATAGAAAATTACAATTTTGCTGTAATGATTTGAAATATTCAGAATTCGATTTCTCAAAACGTACTTGAGTTATCGTGTACACACAGGCATAATTCCAACAATGAACTGCAAATTGAATGCAAAATTTAACCAAAATCTCGAGTCGAATTTTTTTACGATTACAGCATTTTTCCCATACTACATACACAAGGAAGTAAAAAATCAAACTGTGCACAGATAACAACAGACGGATATAAATAACTTCTACAAGATCCCAGAATATAGCACGGAAGTAAAATAGCGTCGAAAACTCAAAGTAGCCAAAGTGAATGTATGACCAAAACTTTCTTGCCCAACTCGAAATAATCGAAGAAGCTGTAAGATCTATAATCGTGGATAAAACTCCGTGTTATTTCCTTTTAACCCCTACTCTAAGTTGACCACTGAGGCTACAATTGATACCCGCAGGCAAGACACCTCACTAATTAAAACTTTTAGGGTCTTAGTAGCCAGGTTTGGAAATTGTTTAACAAACAGGGACTGCACGCTTTCAGAACAGATTTCAATTCATACACGCAGGCAAGAAACCTAACAAATTAAAACTTTTAAGGTCCTAGTAACCAGGTTTGGAAATTGTTTAACAAACAAGGAGTGCACGCTCTCAGAACAGATTTCCATTTATACCCACAGGC
>CM063504.1:150872371-150877371 GCA_032207245.1 Pardosa pseudoannulata | reverse complement strand
TATATACATATATATACATATATATATATATATATATATATATACATATATATATACATATATATATATACATATATAATATATATATATATATATGTATATATATACATATATATATATATACATATATATATACATATATATATATATATATATATATATATACATATATATATATATATATATATATATATATATATATATATATATATATATATATATATATATATATATACTTAAATAAAATTACGTCTCTATATTATTAAGTGGTAGTGATTATTTAACGTTAAATCGATACAGCATTCAATATTTTTCCCAGCATATTCACTAGAATATTACACACCGCCAAGTCATTTCCGTCTCCTCTTTCAGCCAAATGTATAAGGGATATTTATAATTCTACCCTGAATATATATTGATGACATGGGCTTTTTTCAGACGATCTATCACCTCAAGAGATCTACTGACCATCCAGTTGATGTCCAGAATGTAATCTAGACGTCGCATGGACATCGATCACAACAGAACTTCTTTGCTGTTAAGGCTTTATAGAGTCTGTATCGGTTATATGGTCAGCTCAGCGGTCCAGAAAAATCAGATCATGTAAGCGGGGTGACCATATATGCGGAACAATAGAACCCTATTGTGCATATACCGTGCATTTTTAATCCATAACAGAAGAGCCTTATCCATATTCCCATAAGGTGTCAAGTGGTGACGTTTTCTTTCTTGATCACCGATTTCAACACTTGATGACCAAAGTTTGGCAGCTAAAATGTTGTTTAATGTCGTCCGGGTAATTGAATTTGTTTTGGCGAAAGTAGCCTTTAAAAGATGAATTTTTTTTAAATTTTCAATCAATTCATTTTTGGCAGCAAATGATAAATTCTTTCTTTTCGAAGCTATAATTAAAAAATGAACGTTCTTATTCGTGACGTATGATCCAAATGCAACAAAATTTTCCTTTACTTCTTTCGTCTCAATTTCAACTTAAGAAGGGAGAGATAACTTCAACCAATAAACAGAGAGATGTCCACCTCTTGTCACGGGGCAAGAGAACTGAGAGAGGTGAGAAACTCGGACTATGAGTCTACACAAACATGAAAGGGGAAAAGGGAGGGTAATAAAAGCTTGAATTCAGGTTCTCTCCGATTTCGCACTGACTTATCTGTAAGTCTGTCCTCGATTTTATGAAGCGGTTGGACCTGGAATGAATAGAGGCATCCATAGTTAGCAAAATTCAGAGGGATTAATGTTTATCTTCTCCTAAACTATAGATCCGATTCTAAAATAAATTGGTATAAATGTGCTTCTTATCACAGAGAAAAATACGGTCTTCTTTAAAACGTTCGAAATCCACCCCTTCCCCTCTTTTCGAGCTTTTAAGGCCATTATGTCAACTCTTATTTTCCCCGGTTAAGAGCAGGTGATTAAATTTATCAATTTATCCCATAATAAATAGGTAAAAATAACATTTTTCTAGCATTATGACGTTATTCCTTTAACCATCTCAGTGAATCATATTTTATTTTAAATTATTTAAATTATGTCTTATTTTCATACGTTTTATCATTGAACTTAGATATCCCGTAAATAATTTTCTTTTATATTTGGCTTAAATAATAGATTAGATACATATGAGATAATTTTAAATTGAATCATCGATTATTTTTTGTTCAAGATAATTCTCAGCCAAACAACAAACCATTTTTTTACCTGCCTCATAAGGTTATTTTCGAATTTTGGAAAATTAAAAATCTTACTGATCCCGTCATATGACGGGCTATATGCTAGTTTATAATAAGATTGCATAAATTACAATCTCCCAAAATATTTTCCGATTATCTAGACATTTCCACCCATTTATAATAATCTAGAAACAATTTTCCTTTTTAAAATTAATTTTAAAGTTAGTACTGGTATTCTAGCGGATATGTAAAATAATTCTTTACGTAGAAGTAATGTTTAGATAAAAAAAATCAGAAGGTAAAATAAAAAATATGTGAACTTGTCAAACAATACAATCTTTGCATGTCATGACCGGTAATAAATAAGTATTGAATTAACCCTCTAAGCGGTTTGCACGTACAATTCCGCCAAACCTATGATGACTTCAAAACGTACAATTTTCGACCTCGAAAAAAGTTCCGAAAATGGATGTAATGTAGATTTTTGCCAGTGCTTTCCCCCATGGACTTTTGAGGTACGAGGGTCAGGTCGATTGTTTAGGAACTGCACCCCTCTTTCACTGACATTTCTTGAGGGATGCAACCCTACCCCCTAAGGCAGAAGGACATTGATAGCTTTTCATGGCTTTGTAAATCTCTAAGTTCACCACTTAAATATCTTAAATGACGTTCGTAAAAAATAGAATTAATTCTCTCAAAGAATATTTTTATTTGTACTTTTAGAATCCATTATTTCTTATGGGATAATATTCCAGATTTGACGAGCTTTATGTGTATTAAAAAATTACAATCTATAATATCTATTTATATATCTATATATAACCGGAAGTAAAGGGACAATAACGAGGGTGGGTTTCCCGCATCCCATTCTAGTCAACAAAGGGTGAAAGAAAAAACCGTAGAACGCTTTGGCCACTGACACAGTAAACCTTTAGCGTATTTTCCTCGATGTGTTCCACTCGGAGGGTTAAACATACTTATTCTTTATATAGATAAAAAATTGCAAATTTGTTTAATTATAATAAATTTTATTAATCAAGACTCTTGTCAGGGGGCAAGAGAAACGAGAGAGGTGATGTCTACACAAACAAGAAAGGGGTAAAGGGAGGGAATAAAGCAGTGGTTTGCGGTAGGTTTCATGCAGGGTGAGCAGAGAACATGGATTTTCCAATAAATCTTTAATTATTGAGACATCCGAGTTCTCCATTCTGAAACGGGTTATTTATTATGAATATAAATTTAAAGATTACAGTAAATAAAATATTTACCTACGAGTAGTCGAGTTATAACTATAAAAACAGCTAAACTTGTGAGAATTCTACTTGCACTGAAGCAAAAATCATGTCTTTTGTTGTGTGGTGTAATATCGGCGTCGAAAAAGCAACGCTTCGGGCTTCCACGATATGTTCAGCAAATGTAGCACCACATGCCGCCCGCCGCTGCGGTGCCGACAAACCGAAAGTCTATTCCACGTGCAGAGGATTTCGCTGCACGCTGGCACAATAGAGCGAACTGTTTCTTATTCAGTCAGTGGATTAAATTATATTTATTAATTGTTTTTAGCATTTGGTTGGTTGGTTGGAGTTTTACGGCGTTAGGTCCTATTTAGGACATAAGCGCCAAGTACAAATGTTTAACATTTGGAAATCATATATTCTGCGAAAAACATCTTGACAATTAAAAAAAAAAAACCAGGGATATGGTGTTACTTAATATAACTTATATACTGTAAGACACAATGAATGGTAAAATTTGGACTGTTCTGTTAAAATTCGTTTCTTTAAAACAAAACATTGTTTTTTCAGCTAATTATTTCCATAAATAGAATAGAAATTTAATTTACATATAAAACATTTCATTTATAGATGAAATAACAATAAAAACAAACTTACGATATATAAAAAAACATTAAACTGTCTGCAAAATTATATCTCGAAAGCTAAAAATCAATCGCTTTAGCACGTGTTGATCTAATAACGCTAATAACCCGTACTTCAGATTCTGAATAAGTGCAGGAAAAATAGCTGTTGTCAGTGCTATAGTATGTGGTTCTTCTCCATAGCCATACATAAAGCGTGATAATTTAGTGCGCAGTGCGTACAATGAAAACTTCTATTTCAAGCATTAAACGACATAATATTTGAAAATTATAATATATTTATTATATACCATAAAAGATGGTATAGGTGCAGAATTAGTTATAATTACATTTAATAATGCACAACGCACGCCATAATAAAGCCTTGAATTGAGGTCCTCTCTGATTTCTCACTGACAAAAACGAAAAGAAAAAAAACGGAAATTCGTTGAAAACATGAAATTGACCATATAACCGGTAACAAGAAAAAGAAAATGACTGTATAAGCGGTGCATTTTAAAACATACTTCCTATTAAGTTAGACTGGACTTTAGAAACTGACATATAAGCGGGTGACTATATAGCCGAAAAGATAAACGAAAAGAAAAAAAAAAACTCGTTGAAAACATGAAATTGACCATACCGTTAACAAGAAAAGAAAATGACTGTATAAGAGTGCATTTTAAAATTTTCCTATTATTAGACCACTTTAGAAAACTGACCATATAAGTGCCTTCTAAGCGGGTGACCATATAGCCGAAAAGATAAACGAAAAGAAAAAAAAAACGGAAACTCGTTGAAAACATGAAATTGACCATAAAACCGGTAACAAGAAAAAGAAAATGACTGTATAAGTGGTGCATTTTAACACCTGTTTCATATTAAGTTAGACGGGTCTTTAGAAAACTGACCATATAAGGGGGTGACCTTATAAGCGGGTGACCATATAGCCGAAAAGATAAACGAAAAGAAAAAAAACGGAAACTCGTTGAAAACATGAAATTGACCATATAACCGGTAACAAGAAAAAGAAAATGACTGTATAAGCGGTGCACTTTAACACGTTTCCTATTAAGTTAGACGGCACTTTAGAAAACTGACCATATAAGCGGGGTGACCTTCTAAGCGGGTGACCATATAGCCGAAAAGATAAACGAAAAGAAAAAAAAAACGTAAACTCGTTGAAAACATGAAATTGACCATATAACCGGTAACAAGAAAAAGAAAATGACTGTATAAGCAGTGCATTTTAAAACATGTTTCCTATTAAATTAGACTGGACTTTAGAAAACTGACCATATAAGTGGGTGACCATATAGCCGAAAAGATAAACGAAAAGAAAAAAACGGAAACTCGTTGAAAACATGAAATTGACCATATAACCGGTAACAAGAAAAAGAAAATGACTGTATAAGCGATGCATTTTAAAACATGTTTCCTATTAAGTTAGACGG
>CM063504.1:150859871-150867371 GCA_032207245.1 Pardosa pseudoannulata | reverse complement strand
AAAGTGCTGTCAAACGATCTCCATTTTTTCCGAAATATTTTTACCTTTATCTCCCTCTATTGCTCAATCTCATGTAAAATTATAAACTTTCGCTGAGTGGCAGATTTATTGGGAATCTAAAAATTATAGTCGCAATTTATTTCGTTTGAATCCCTTCCAGGTTTATTTTATTTCGGGATTATGGGTCAAAAAATGTCAATTTCTTATGCTTATATTCATACATACATAATTTTGTAAACATAATAGCATCATTCGCATACAAAATTTCCTAAAAATTAATGTGAAAAAATCAATTTAAATAAATGAGTAATTTGCTTGTATAGTTGGCTTTCTGTAGTGCAGAAATCATTAGATTTTGGAGTCAATTGACACTAACTATAAATATAAAGATTAGAATACATAGCTTTTATCTTAAATTAAATTTTATTTATATCGATTGCATTTACATAAATGATTAAGTAATTATTAATCAAAATTTGATCGTGTATGATACAATCGAAAACACAGTACTGCACAGAGTCCAACATCGCAATCTGGACAGTAGAACCCTGTTTCTCTCCTTACCTTCTTACCTCTCCTGTCTCTCTTTGGGCAGCAAATAAACAAGTAACCAGAAAAGTAAACAAAAGCATTCGTAACCATAAAAAGCACATATGACATAATTCGAGAAATACTGATTGCACAGTGTAAAATTTCCCAGTGCCCGAGCTACACTCGGGATGAGCCAGGATGGTACATTTCGCCTGCCCGAATTCAGATCGGGAAAAACCGGGAAGGCGTTAATCCTACTGTTTCTTCAAATCCCTCATTTGATTCACTTCTCGTTTACTGTCTTTTAACCTGACATATCCCCTTTCCTGTATATCTATCAAGATTACATTCAACATCAAACTCTTCACTTTATGTCTGGTTTGGTTAGTAATGCTGAGTACTGTATGTCCGATTGCTCTCTGACCTCTAATTTCCATCTTAGTAAACCCGCACTAGGCCATGAAATACACTGGTCAGACAAACCTAACTCTAACCAAGTCCGGAAACTATTTAATTTCTTGGATCATGCGAAATCAGCAAACGCTTGCTCGGGATTGATTTAATGGCATGCAGAATGAGTATTGATGTTTAACTTTATATTAATATTGCTGTCGTGTTACTTTCGTTTTCTGCGTTTTCTGTCTATTGTTTTTATACTTCTGTTATTACTTTAATTATACTGACAAAAATGGAATTGAAATCTGACAGACACTTGACTGCCTTACACTCTTAACCCCTTCCGGTACGATTTAATAATGAAAAACTGTGCTTGAAGTAACCATTTATTTTTTATTTAAAAAACTTGTTTCATTTTACAATTCTTACATATTCCTAATTAAAATCCACTTTTTACATAGTGTTAAATAATATCAGAAAAGGTATAATTAAGAAAATATCAAAGCAAAACATTAATAAGGTATACAGATAATAGTCTTCAAGATAGTGGTACTTTTCAAAACAAAGTGCAAAGGAATACTGAATTGTTTACACCGCTAGGGAGTCTCACTTCTAATTTGATTCTTGTAACACACACGGCATTTCTTAGTAGGTTTTCTTTTATTCTGACTCATCAATTTGGCAGTGACTTGTACCAAGAAATTCTAAATAAACAATATGTAATAGTGACCTGGTATTTCCACAAGTAACAAAAGTCTTGCTAAATTCAGTATACTAGAAATTATAAACTAAATTAATTATCATATTTAACATTAACTTTAGTCGCATGACGAGTGTAGCTCGTCATTGTGCGGTATGGAATGAAAATCCAATGACGAGCTAGACTCGTCATTTTACCGGAAGGGGTTAAATAATGTTTGGGTTGACTATGCTCAAACTGGATATTCTCTCTATATATATATGTGTGTGTAATTAGTTGCGGAAAAAGAATTCCTTATATTTTTTCCATTTTTTGAACTCCTAAAACCTTTAAAGACCCCATAAGGGGTTAAAAACCAGACAGAAAAAAACAAGGCAACCTCAGAGTGTCGACCGACGTTGTTTAGTTGGTTAGCAGCGCGCGAATCTCATTTGCATACGTGTCAAATTTGGAGAGGAGGCCTGCGATGTGTGATGGCTCTGACAGCTCAATAACAGGCTGCCGCGCTGTCACGAACTCCCTCGGCATTGTTTACAACGTTTCAACTGAGAGACAGACGATACAGTGGAAGGAAATCAAAAAGAAAAAAAGTTTCCAACGAGGTTTCTATTGAAGAAAAAAGAGATACAAACGGTCAATATGATACAATGTGATACAGAATTTAAGTTCGCTGGTTAAGGAGGATGTTTGGCTATGCAGTGTGTCACGGTCCGCATGTCTTCCGAGACGACGCCAGAGGGCGGTGGCGCTGCTAACGGATATTGTGCGTGTGTTTTCAAATAGTGATTACAAGCGTGCCTCGGAAAAAGAAAAGTGTTTTTGGTGTATACAGCAAGAGCCGGTTTGCTTGTCGGTTTGGTGCTATAGTACCGGTGTTTGATTTCACCAGGACTCGTGGCAGAATGATAGCCAAATGGATAGGGCCCAACACTTCGTGGGTACAAATCACCCTGCTGTTGTGAATTCTTGAAGCCAACCGTATTGACTTTAATCAGTAGGTCCAGGTTTCATTAGACCTAGAGTAGCAAAAAAGTAGACCATAGTGCTCCAGATAAAAGCAGCCAAAAAATGGCCAAATCATAGAGCGCTGCTCTTCGTTACCAGAGTTCGCAAGTTCGAGTCCTGTTGCTAGCAGGGATGTTCGCAACCGTTCGGAATCTACTTTAAGCAGTATGTTACGGTCTCATTAGCCCTCAAGAACAAAACAGTATATCGTAGCTCTCCAAATCAAACCAAACCAGATAGAAGAAAACAGGACTTGGGATATCGGTGGTTATGAATGGCTACGAATCTCTACTCACTGTGAGATTCGAACCTCAATACTTAATACCGAAAATCGGGACTATAAACTTTTCTGCCTTCCTCTGACACGTAAACAAAGGTAAATTTAATGTAATACTTTCTCAGAAAGTAGACTAATCTATGTATGTATACATCAGTAGCGCCTTACTGCGCTATACATATACATAGTATATATATAAATGATAGTATAGATAGATTATCATGATGTATATATACATAGATTATCATTATAAAGAAATTATGATACATATGTATATATACATAGATATCATAATTTCTGTATTGCGAGGAGTTAATATCCAGGCAGTGCTTATTTTAAGGAAGAAATCTCTCTATCTTAAGAAATTACGTAATATATATATTTCTTGCTCATATCGAAAAAGCTGAAGTTGATACCTCACTCAGCCGCTGTGACTGCTATGTCGTCCTCTGGAATAGATTGTAAGTCTCCTTACAGCTGCACGATAAAGCATGTGCATCATATCAGTTTAATATTTTTTTGGTATTATATCAAGCTTTATTCAAACCAAATTTCTTTAAAATCTGCTCAGTAGTTCTGGAGAAAATCGACCAAATCTGAATATTATCTTAATTTTGAACTCGAGAATAATAAACCAGTGTTTGTAGAGTTGAATATAAAATTAATTAGAAGAAAGCTGGAAATTCTTTCATTTCCTTTAATTATTTTTATTCCTTTATTTGTTTTCTTCTGTTAGGTGAGCTTTAGTCACTGTACAGATTTGTTGTCGAGAAACACAGTTTTAAAGAAATTAACACTATTTAAAAACAACTATCACTATCAAAAAAGGTCACAACAAAAGTTATAGATCTTAAAATTTTCAATAAAATAAATACATTATACAATATCTATTTTTAAAATTAAGCTGACAGCCCTTTTCAAAGATTTATTTAAGGGTTCATAAAGAACGTCAAATCGAAACACACGGATTTACCACTGCTGCCTGTTATTTTATATCATAACATATTATTATGTAAACGTATACAGTGGAACCCGACTAAGAAGTTTTCCAATGAACTGAAAGATTAAAATTTCTTAAGCAGAGAAATTAAACCTTAAGCAAGAAAACGTCTTAAATGGGAAATATAGAAAAATGCATTATGAAAAATATTCTAATCTAAATTTTACTAGTAATTCGATTTTTGACCTTTAAATGTATTTCCACAGGTATATGGTGCAATTTTACAATTAAAAATAAATTTGAAGTTTCAATTTAATTTATAATTTGTATTTTCAATACACCTAAAATATTACTCTTAACGTACAATAATTAAATTAATTTTAACATTAACCTCCCAATTAGATAAAGATATGGGCTAAAGGAAACCAGAAATAATATCATCATATTAATTTATCTTAATATTTTTTATTCCTAAGAAATAATGCTTGGTATCTTTTTAACAGATACACTGCTATAATCCGTAACTTTAATCCCCGTTTACAGAGTGTCAAAATGTCTTAATTTTCAACAGCTGTTGCTGTTAAGAAATGCTATTTACTGCTATTCTCTATTCAATTTTTCCTTTAATATATCTTTTGTATATATTTGGGGTAATAAATTAAGCCGCACATTGAAATAGTACAGAAGGTTTAGAGGATTTTTTTTATGCAGAAAGATGTTTAAAAGCTTCTTAAAAGGAGAAATTTACTATTACAGATATGCGAATAAAATTGCCACCACAAAAATAGAACGCCTAAAGCGGAAAAACTTCTTAATCGGGATCCACTGTAAGTATAACTTTTAATAACCTTCATGATGTTTATGTAGTTAATTCAGGCCTTTATTTGAAAGTTTAGAGAAAAAACACTATATTTTGAGTTAAAAGAGAAGACATCTTACCCTAATTGTTGGATCGTAAAAAAAATTGTATTCAGAATTATTCAGATGAACTATGGAAATTATTTTGAAAAGTGTGAATCCGAAAAAATAGGCTTATTGGGTACATTTTATCACATGCTCTTTAGCAAGTCAATTTCGCGGCTGTCTCTACTTTTCACTTCACTTCATTTGGATTATATATCTCCCAGTGTTACGCAACCGATCCTACACTGTGATTTTTACAAACAATAGAATATTTATGTTATAATAATAATAATAATAATAATAATAATAATAATAATAATTGGGGATATATGAGAACAGGCAGCAGTGGGAATTTTGGTGCGTTCTGGATTCATGCATTTTATTAGCAACTAAATAAACCTTTGAAATAGAGCTTTGAGCTTAATATGCATCGCAGATATTAACACATTCTATGCGGGACACTTACTGGTACGTTTTATGCCGATTGATACTTGAGCGCGGGTCACGCTGTACTAGTACGCTTTCTGAAGATTGATACTTGAGCGCAGGTCACGTACTAGTCCGTTTTCTGAAGATTGATACTTGATAAAGGGACACGTACTAGTACGTTTTCTGACCATTGATTCGTGAGCGCGGGACACGTACTAGTACTTTTTCTAACAATTAATACGTGAGCGCGGATCACGCACTAGTACGTTTTCTGACGATTAATACTTGAGCGCGGTACACGTACAAGTACGGGTTAGTGTAACAACATGTTTGTTTGTGGGTACAGAAATAACGGTATATACAGGAAAACGAAGCCGAATGTTCTTGTCTACTACAGAGATTCTGGAAAAATTTAGACAAATAAAAACTACTTTTTACATCAGTCGATGCGGAACCACAGAACGGAAAAAATTAAAACTATATACTACTATTTCTATGTGGTTTTTCATATTTATAATACTATTATAAATTTAACCAACAAAAAAATATTTTTGTTTACAAAAATCTTATGGTTGTTATTTATATATTTCTATTTATATATTTGTTTATATATTTCAAAATAAAATACGAAAAGTTGGTTAAAAAATTAAATAATTTTCGATCTATTGAGATTTAAATGAATAACTAAATTTACGCGCAAAATGCCCGCTCCCGGTACAATTCCGCTGCGAAATGTACCTGCAACAATGGGTTAAATGTGAGTACTCATTTTGTTCAGAACTTTAAGTTCTACATCTTTCGTAGTGATCCTATTTTTTATAACACTAATCGTTTTTGGAAATATCATTTTAGTTTTAAAAATCCCATATTTTTCGCTTATAAATCTGTTCACAGCAGCTACAGCTCGCCTAGCAGGACAAGAAAACATAGTGTGTTCATTATAGACCTAATCTGAAAGGATTAAAACAATTTTCACCTTTTCTATAGTTAATTTCTTATTAATCTTTTTTTTTCCTCTCCAACTACTGTCTTATAGATCATAAAATCCTGGCAGAGGACTATCAGTGATCTAGCACCAATAATGACGTGAGATGACGTCACACCGAATACAGGATCAAGACGAAAGTGTGATCAACAAAACTTTTAATGGACAACATACTCGCACAAACAGCTGGATAAAGGAAATAAAATCTGTGTTATTCTCCACGCAAAAGTATGGCAATAAAATCAAGGGACTTTTTCCAACTGATTATTTTTTCTCTCTGTAGATTGGTTCATGAGTGTTTAATATGTATAAGTTTTATAATACTAGCTCTAATGAAGTCTGAGATGTTTTAAACATTAAAACACTTTTAAGGTAAATAACTTTTTACTTTTTCTAATTGATTTTTCTCTCTCTGTAGAAGGGTTTGCGAGTGTTTGCATACGAATGAGTGTTATAATACTAATCCTAATAGACTCTGAAAAATCTTAAATCTTTTAGAGGGAATTACTTTTTACTCCTTTGAACTGATTATTCTCTTTTTCTAGACTGGTTCCCGAGTGTTTGCATACGAATACGTTTTACAATACAAACCTAATATAGTTTGAGGAGTTTTAAATACTAAACAAAAACTTTTAAAGGTTACTTTATTTCTGCTAATAATTCTTAACAGATTAAAAATAAACCTCGAACGTTTTAAAGAAGGCAGTATTTTTCGCTGTGATATGAAGCATATTTATACCAATTTATTTTAGAATCGGATCGATAGTTTAGGAGAAGATAAACATTACTATCTTTGAATTTTGCTAACTATGGATGCCTCTATCCATTCCAGGTCCAACCGCTTCATGAAATCGAGAACAGACAGACAGATAACTTAGGCTATTATTATATAGGGGATGTGATAAATTGATAAATTTAATCGCCTGTTCTTAACCGAGGAAAATAGTGCTTGAAATAATTGCATTAAATGCTAGAAAAGTGGGGAAGGGGTGGATTTCGAACGTTGCTAACCCTAACTCATCAAGAATCCAATATGGATGCCTGTTTCCATTCCAGGTACAACCGCTTCATAAATTCGAGGACAGACGGACAGATAACTTAGGCTATTATTATATAGGGGATAGTATAAGTGTGTTTAACCCTGTCCCGGCCGGAGCCATACAGTCTGTATGATTAGTCGCCACGACAGTAACCACCACACCACAAGGTGTTGCTGGCCTACGAGAGTTCCGTCATGGTTCGAGAATAATGTTGACGACCCCAGTAAGGAACAATACTACAAAGTATGTTCGTGACTACCAGGGAAGTCTGAAGAGAAGGATCACTCAGGAAAC
>CM063504.1:150844871-150854871 GCA_032207245.1 Pardosa pseudoannulata | reverse complement strand
CTCGTCTCTCCGATTGCCGTAGCTTGCTTTGCTTTAGAGACCGCCAGCGTCTCTGCTTTTGCTAAGAAGTCGACTTTCGACTTTGAGATCTCCTTTTTGTTATCTTACTATTTTTTTCTAATTCGTGCATAGAAGTAGGTCACTGAGAGTGACCCTTACTCTCATTTTGGATCGCCTTACATCCTAAGTTTCTTCAAGGAACTCCAGCGTGATACGCACTCTGAGCTTTTGAGCCTCAGTGTGGAAGCCGACTGTTCTGATCGTCAGCCCGTAGATTATAGTGTCAACGTTTTGCACCGGCACTCATTAGCGAACTGCTCCCAGTGTTCGAGAAGAACTAGCTTCACTGTACCCACGCATTGTAATTGAGTTACGTTAACTCAACCCGAGATCTCAGAAGATTTAGAATCTACTGAAACCTATACATAGCTGTACATAAGTATTCACTCGAATAAAGTATTTAATCCAGAGTAAACAGTTGTCCAGCCTGTATCATTGACGGCCTCGACTACCCCTACTTCAGGACGTCACACTACAAAGTACACGCTATTTTCCTTATTGTTTCATTTCTTATTTTATATCTCACAAAACTGAATTTCTATGAACTGTATACTATATCAACGATACCATGTTTCCTAGGTAACAAAAAAAGTAGCAAAAACAAAATGTCTCAAATTCAAAAACAAAAATAGGAATGACTAATTAATTTTTGATAATGTTTTATATTTACTATTAAAGTTAGTTAGACGGCTCAAAATGTTAAACATAAAAATATTAATATTATCGTTGAACAAATATAAAGTTCAACACATTAAATAGAGGATATATAATGCATCAGTATTTAAAATATTCATGACATTAAACCCGCAAACATTGGGGAAATATGCCAAAATTTCGGCAATAGTCGTAACAATTTATTAATAAAATATGGGAGTTTGTTAAGCCATAAATTGCTCCAACCACTCTAGAAATAAGTTTGGATTTCAGGCGAGGCTAGAAGAAGAAAATGGCTAATTAATTGCTTTCGACGTAGATTAGTTTCCTGGCCCAAGAGTTTCACTTTTCAATGTGAATTGCTTAATAGTTAAACAATATTTTTAAGGCTCGATTTTAATCGTGAAGTCACATGTGTAATATTAAATATATTATTTTTTTGAGAATGAATTAAACCGAAGAGTGATGATCTATATCAACGTGGGGGGAGGTACTTTGATGGTGGACAGTGAACTTGTTTTGGACCTTAGGGTGGCGATGAGAACAGGTTTTGGCTTTTAAACTTAATTTTAAAAACACTAGATAAATTTATTACATTAATTATAGAATGTACACGATTTTTACCAGTAATAACGTGGTATCCTACGTAAGTAACTTACGTGGGAGTGCCAGAACCAATTATTTCCATTCCCTAGGTTCTGCGTGCAATTGGGTCGACATATAATCAATCGAATAATCAATCCGAAAAATATATTTAATCAACAGTATTCGTTTAGAGTTGATCGTCAACAGTTTGGTTTAGAGTGCTATGGTCTACTCTTTTGCAATACAACAGCTATTGAGATCGGGATCTACTACCAATTCCGGACCAGCCCATTCCGGACGGCTACGAATATGTATGCCCCAGTGGGATTCGAATCCACGAACTCCGGAACCGAAGGTCAGCGCCCTAATTATTCGGTCCTAGCATTCGTTTGAGCGTTACTTCATCCTGTCTCAGTAACAAAAATTTTATTTGTAACTCGAGGAAAATTACTTAAACATTTTCCCTCTTATAATTGAGTATTTCTTCTATCCTACACTTTAAATTACGGCATTTTTACAAAGGGGGCGTTAAACACATTTCGGGACCGCAAGGGGCAGTAGCTTAAAAAAGGTTGAGAATCACTGATCTATATGGTCAAAATATACGACAAATGCTTGAATCTTTACTGCGATTAAATCGAAAATAATCATGTTAGTACAAAACTTTTGCCAAGAAATTAATTTTGGGCTATACTCTTATCTTTATGGCCCATCAGAGCTATGAGGCGGGAGGTCCTTGTCAGGCTTATAGGTAGAAATTTTCCATGGGGTAGGTGGGTCTACCCCTTCAACTCATGCCTCAAATCTAATACAGGAATTCTTACCATATATAATATATATACAGCAACCCTATTTTGGGTTACACTCCCTCCCCTTTCGTAAGACACTTGTGCTCATATCATTCTTCGAATTCTGAATTAAACTCAACACATCTTCCTTTATTTTCTTCTCCGAGTCGATTCCACTAAATACATAACTTTATGATAGCTAGTGCCAATCTTAGGTTAAGTTGGGTCTATCCCTGTCATAATGAATTCCTCTTGCTCAATGTTAACTTACAGGTAAAATAAAATCCTTTCTGGCAGGCTAGCATTTTGATATTTGTTTAAATAGGTTATACCACTGCTATATCCATATATTTTCCTTATATAGAATTTATGTCTGTTAAATTTTCTTATTAGCGTTTGAAATACAGCATACGAAAAAATTCTCGCACAGAATTTACAGACAAAAATATTTTTCTTATGATTTTTAAAAAGAAAAAAAGATAGAGTTCTCGAGAATTTGCTGTTCTGCTACGTTCTATAATTTTTATTAAAGAATTCTTTAAATGCGAACCGGCTGAGGAAATTTTATTTCTTCCATATGTTAACATTCAGAGAGAAGATTAAAATATGGCAGGTACAGACCAACACTAATAATACGCTTAATGGAAATATTGTAATGAAATTAGTTCCTATAGCGTCACACCCCCATGGAGAAACTTCATAAATTCTTTCCGATTCTTAGCGCACATTATGAGAACCACTGGACAATTTAATTCCCTAGCTTTATATTTGGTGCTGCCATCTGTTGTTGCTTTAAATAAACAGTTTAAAATATATTTACATTCACAGCTGAAATTATCATTTTGATATTTCTGTGTAAGTGTTGCTTTATTCTCCTTTTCTTTTTTTTTCGTGAGTAGTAACACTAGCTTTTCTATCTCAATATTTTATATATTATTATATTTTAAAGTATCTTAAGAAATATATTTTACATTCTCGCTCTTATTAAATTTTAAATTTTTTCTCTTAAAATTAAATGTTTTAATAAAATAAAAAATATATTATTTTAAGGATAATTCATTACACACACAGCATGCTAAATTTATAGAATGTTTAAAATGTTTTAGATGCAGTTGAAATATTTCTTATAAGGGAAAAAAATCCTTTTGGGGTACTTAAGACGTTTTCTAACTCTTTGCCGGAAAACAGATATTCTAATATGAAATATTTTTTAAAAAATCAGACAACATCGATTTATTTATTTATAGTTAATATCATGTAAATATATATAATTGTGATAAAATATGATGTTCTGTATTTAAATACAATATATATAATTAATAATAGAGACTTCATGATTTATATTAAAAATATCAAAATTAAAAAATTCACTAACTGAATATTTAATTGCATACTTTTTGTTATTTGAAAAACTTTAAGGTACCTACACATTAAAGATCTATTTTATAAGAAAACTTCAAATGAAACTCGACACTATCATTCTATTATTTTGTGCTGCCATCTAGTTGTAAGATGTGTAACGTATAACTACTTGAAATCAATTAGAATAGACTTGCCGGAATCTTATTTTTTGTTTAAATTAAATTCTTCGAATGCAAAATCTCTTGGATAGAATTAAGTTCTCCACAAATTTTTTTAACAAATACAAGTTACGAATCCTATCAAAACAAGATAGCTGTGTACATAGAGGGACATTAAAAATAAATATAAATATTTAGAAACATCTGTAGTTGATGGAACTGTATTTAATAATATTATGTCCACACTATTTGACTTTATATTGTAATTCGCTGTCTTCTAGCTGTAAAAACTTATGTTATATTTAAATATTCAGATTAAATAGAAAAACCTTTCATTATTTCGATTTGCAAAACATGCATAACTTAATATAAATTAAAACTTCTCAGGTCAATATCATGTAGGAAAATTGATATAAATCACATAGTTAATAAAGTATTCTTCTCGTAATCTTGTAAGTCTCATAATTCTATTTCTTAAAGAAAGTATCAATGATAAGATGAATTACTTATTGTATAAATAATACTATCTTTTTTATAAGTCTAAAATGAGACTATTAAAGTGATTTGTGACAAAATCCACTACACTGAAAATTCCAAATGGGAAATTTCCCCCCTTTAATGCATATTGATATTTTATTTATTCATCTAAGAATATTAAAAAATTAAAAATTATCCCTTGCATTTAACAGTAAATTTTCGTAACTTGTATGGAGACGTCCTTGGATTATTGCAAATCTTATTTATTGTTGCAGTTATGTTTAAATTATGAATTGAAATTGAGATAAAGTATTGAATTAATCCAAAATAGTTTAGATTTTATACTTTAGTCTAATGCTCAACCGCAAAAAAACATATTATTCTTATAATATTTTTCAATTCCACAATCCTATTCAAAGACCACATAATTTTGATAGGTCATCTGCACTTTTACCATGTTCTCCATGATCTGTTGTTTACATCGCTGTCGGAGAGCGCCGTTCATCGAGTTTTTTCTGATGCTTTTTAATTTAGATTCGAAAATCAAACATTGATGCGTGCTATCGTGTTTTCCTAGTAAGATAGACATCTGCTTGTTAGCTTTTGATGTATAAAAAAGGATTTTTTGTGCATTTGCAGTTATCGATTTAAGTAAATTATGCATATATAGCTTAAAAATAGAGTTTTTATAGTGTGTCATTTTAATCTTGAAGTAACCCAACGAACTTTAACAATTACTAAAAGTAAGTATACATGTAACGTTAATATAAAAATACTGATTATATGCAAACTGTAAAGCTATAAAATTTGCATGAACATTATTAATTTTTTTTAAACTAATATTGGATCTTTATGTGATTTAGAAACTAATATATCATTTAATTTCCGATAGTTTACATGTTTTCAAAGTTTATAAAATAAAATAAATTTTCATAAAAAGATGTTTTCTCTCTCTTATTTAGTTAATATTTTTAAGCCATTTTGATTTCCAGTTTATACATAGTTTTAGTAAATTTTTATCAATATAAATTTAATTTTTAAAAAAAACTTAAATTTTCTAAGTTTTATAAAAAATATCCCTTAGGATTTTAATTTTATTTTTTAATTTGTAGTAATTCAAAATTTCAATTCCATTTATTGTGTTGATGCGTATACATTTTTTTAAAGTATTACTGTTGAAGTTTTCTTAATTTTTAAGTATTATAAACTTTTGTTATTAACACATGAATTCAAATTGCACGCTAAAGGATATTTTTTATACTCAGTTAAAAGATGAGTTTTTTTTTTTGTTTGTTTATTCATTTGGTGTGAATAACAAGAATATTTATAAAATTGTATAATTTTAGTTTTTCCAAGCCATCATACACTAAAGATATATATCTAAAATTTGTGTCTGATTATATAGTAGTATATACATAATTTTATGAGCTTACAAAATTTTGTTATAAAAGTTTCTATAGGAGTTATATTATAAATATTAGTAATGAATATATTGCAAGAGAAAATCTTTTTGCTTCACAATTTAAATGGCAATTCATCTTAAGAAAATAATATCCAGAAAAAAATATCAGTCATTCAATGTTTTGCTTACAATTTCCATGTTGCTTACTTTTATTGTGATATTTTATCTAATCTTTTTTTTACAGGATAAGATCAATCTGAAATATACCTTTCAAAGTATTAGAAATATACTTTACATAATTTAAAATATTGTAGGTGAGTCAGTGGCATCATAATGTGTGATTAGAATTTTCATAAAATATATTTAATATATATAATTTATTTTCATAAACTTTCATGCAAAATATCTTTCAAAATCACTATTTTCAGAAATACAGTTTAAATGAATTACTTCAATGTTCTTATTATCATTTTTAAGTTATATAATGAATTGTACAAATTGTACTTTTCTTTTTTAATTTAATGTTACTATACCTTATTCTTATTATTAATTAACACTAGGATATATATAATACTCTATCTGATATATCTGGTATTATTTTGGTATGTACATTGATCTTAAGATATATTGATTAAATCTATACAATTTTACCTAGGTTTTCTTGTGTAGAATTATATTTTTTCATAATATTAATGCATGGTACTATTTGTAGTTAGTAAATATATACCTTGTCTGCCTTATCAATTTTTAAAGTGGGTATTTTGCTATAGGCATATTATTCTGTATTATTATTTTATATAAAAATAATTTTATATAAAAATAATGCAGTGTTATAAGTATGGGCATTAACCAAATACATTTTATGTGCTTAATCAAATTTTATTTGTTTGTATCATTCCATTGTATTTCTGAAATATGCTAAAAAATTACAGTTATTTTCAGAGTTGAAAAAAGTTTTTGAACTATTTTGTTTGCTGCCATTCTACAACACTACAATTACACAATTTGCTCATAGAGCTCCAAAGGATGTGGCAATAGTTTTCATATTAAACTTCAATTATAGCTAGACCAGAGGCATATAATAATACTGAAATAACCTTTGAATTTGTTAAATAAAAAATATCAGTGCAAGAAGTAGATTTCTTGCAAAAGTAGTTCAAATTCCTTATGTGAAATTTTTGTGCAAAGTAATTCAGAATATTCATGAGAAATAATTATTTTGTAGAATAAACTTTTTTGTCAATAAATTTTTATTTTATTGACATTTTCATATTAAACTTCAATTATAGCTTGACCAGAGGCATATGATAATACTGAAATAAACTTTGGATTTGTTAAATAAAAAATATCAGTGCAAGAAGTAGATTTCTTGGAAAGATAGTTCAAATTCCTTATGTAAAATTTTTGTGCAAAGGAATTCACAATATTTATGAGAAATAATTATTTTGTAGAATAAACTTTTTTGTCAATAAATTTTTATTTTATTGACATTTTCATATTAAACTTCAATTATAGCTTGACCAGAGGCATATGATGATACTGAAATAAACTTTGGATTTTTTAAGTAAGAAATATCGGTGCAAGAAGTAGATTTCTTGCAAAGGTAGTTCAAATTTCTTATGTAAAATTTTTGTTCAAAGCAATTCACAATATTCATGAAAAATAATTATTTTGTAGAATAAACTTTTTTGTTAATAAATTTTTATTTTATTGACATCTTCATATTAAACTTCAATTATAGCTTGACCAGAGGCATATGGTAATACTGAAATAACTTTGGATTTGTTAAATAAAAAATACCAGTGCAAGATTTCTTGCAAAGGTAGTTTAAATTTCTTATGTAAAATTTTTGTGCAAAGTAATTCACAGTTTTTATGAGAAATAATTATTTTGTAGAATAAACTTTTTTGTCAATAAATTTTTATTTTTATGTTTTAAGTTCTTTTATTTATTTTTTACATTCTTGGCATGTTATATTAAGTTTTGGGGAAATATTTTTCATTTTAAGGTTATTGAGATACAAAGCAATAATTTGACAACTTTGCAATAGTTTGTTGAACTATTGAGATTTTGCTTTGAGATCTTGCTAAGAGTATATGAACATTATTAAATCTGCAATTAATTATACCTGTTATTTTCTAATAAGAATCATTTCTGTTATGAGTTGAAAACTTGTTATATATAGAAAGATTCATATTAATATTATTAGAGATTGCTACAAATATATCAACTAAGCTAGTAGCTCTGACTGTTGAGGTGGAAGACAGAAATTTTTATGACTTGTTTTTTAATCCCATTAAACACACTAAATTACTTCCTGCGAAAAATTAAGCATGGTGTAATAAAGTCCTAATGTAAAAGAAAATATGTAAGTTTATTGCAATTTAGAATAACAATTTACAAACCATACACCTATGCTTTTATCAACAAGAGGGACATTGAGTGTTTCTGTTCATATATGGGTTCAATAATCAGTAGGTTAAAGATGTTGATCGAAAAATTAAGCATGGTGTAATAAAGTCCTAATGTAAAGAAAAATATGTAAGTTTATTGCAATTTAGAATCACAATTCACAAACCATACACCTATGCTTTTATCAACAAGAGGGAGATGGAGTGTTTCTGTTCATATACGGGTTCAGTAATCAGTATGTTAAAGATGTTGATCGAAAAATTAAGCATGGTGTAATAAAGTCTTAATGTAAAGAAAATATGTAAGTTTATTGCAATTTAGAATTGCAATTTACAAGCCATACCCCTATGCTGTTATCAACAAGAGGGACATTGAGTGTTCATATACGAGTTCAATAATCAGTAGGTTAAAGATGTTGATCGAAAAATTAAGCATGGTGTAATAAAGTCCTAATGTAAAGAAAAATATGTAAGTTTATTGCAATTTAGAATCACAATTTACAAGCCATACACCTATGCTGTTATCAATAAGAGGGACATTGAGAATTCATATATATGGGTACAATAATCAGTGGGTTAAAGATGTTGATACTAATGGATAAGATGAGGTGAGGGGGTATAATAATTAAGAATCTGGAAACTAAGAAATTCTTTATTTTATTACAAAAGGATATTAGTGAACAGCTGTTGATAAGAATATGGTACTAAGCTATTCATAAAGATGTTAAAACTGCACATATGTGTTTAGAATTCAACTGAAATATTTAGCTATCATTGCAGCAGATGTAATAAACAGTTTAACATTCAAACTAATTTTAATTTAAATTTTTCAGTTCAATTATTGGTTAATCCATAGTCAACAATCTGTCAAAATTCCCTAGAAAATAATATAGTTATATCCTCTCTCACATAAGCTGCAGATTAAAATTTACTGCCAATATCCACTGAATTATATTTTAATTGCCAGTAACATAATGAGTTTTGTTGTATATTTCATTTTGGCATGTTTCATTTGGAAAATTTTTGTAAGAAAATGATTGATTTGATGTTATTTATTACATTGAAAGTATCAGTTTACAAGCTGAACTAAAAACTTAAAAACTTAATAAATAAATAAATAAATAATTTTTTGTTTATTTTATTTTTAAATAAACACAATTTAGTATAGAAAAAAAATCTTTATCCTTACATGATTATGTACAATATATTGCATAATATAATAATATTTATTATATTATGCAAGAACATAAACACAATAACACAAACATATAAACACAATTTAGTAAAGAAAAAATCCTTATCCTTACATGATTATGTACAATATCTTGCATAATATAATAATAATTATTATATTATGCAAGAACATAAACACAAATAAACACAAACATATAAACACAATTTAGTAAAGAAAAAAATCCTTATCCTTACATGATTATGTACAATATCTTGCATAATATAATAATAATTATTATATTATGCAAGAACATAAACACAATTTAGTAAACAAAAAAATCCTTATCCTTACATGATTATGTACAATATCTTGCATAATATAGCAATAATTATTCACGGTTGTGTCATATAATTTGTCAGTATAGGAAAGTCAAACTGTGAATCATTTTCATATTTCACCATTTAAAAATGATTTTTATGTATAATTTTTTAGAAACAGTCAATACATTGATTCTTTTAATAACCATTTCATCACCTAGTGTCAAATAAATAAATAATTTAATATCTAAACTGTTTTCATTTTAAAGTATTTCTTTACTTTGATAAAAGTCATTTATAGATTGTTATGTTCATTGAAGGTAGCAAAATAGCATATTACAGTAGCAAGAAAATATTTAAATTAAGGAAAAAGTCAATTGGTCAGTGTAAATTTATTTAGATTGTTTACGGGTCTTACCATCCTATTTGTTAATCATTTAAACAATCATTTTTTTCACTTTAAAGATATTATCAAAATAACATAATAAATATTGAAATTTATTTTAAGAAATAAATGTTGCTTATAGTTGTTGCAAAGTGCATTGAAATATTTTAAAAATATGTTTGTAACAAAGGTAAATAATATATATTATATGATTATGTCATTTTTAA
>CM063504.1:150824871-150839871 GCA_032207245.1 Pardosa pseudoannulata | reverse complement strand
TATTTTACCTGCCCCAGTCACCCTTAACTAACGTGGAGGATCTTAGGCTGGTTGGAGCCCCTAACCCGCAACCTTTCAGTTACGAGATCGCTGCTTTTGCCTACTGAGCTACCGCAGTTTAGCTTTCCATTGTAATATACATAAATAATAAAATTTGTAAATGTAATAAGTGTATTCCAAAAGTTTGAGTAAGTAGTGCATTTTACTAAATGTATATAGAATTAAAAGAACATTATTACTATTTCCAATGCAGGGGCACTTGCTTTTATAACATCCGCCTCTATCTGGTAGAAGATATTTGGCAATTTTATTATGGGAGCACAACAGGTCCTCGCAATTTAGGAGCAGGGACGAATCAGAAGGTCCCTTCCCCTCCCCCCTTACAAAGCTTTTCTTGCCACCTCCAAAGGTATCGTTGGGATCTTGAAGAACAGTGCAAGCACGAACCTATTTTACTTGCTCTATCTACCTTTAAAGAACACGGCAAATCTTAAGCCGAACCCGCAACCTTCGAGTTACGCAATCGTTGCCTTTGTTAACTGATCTACCACGACTATCAACTTAAAAGTAAAAACCGGGGAGCAGACCGGTAACTTACCAAGTCCGAATTTTGCGATAGCCTGCGGACGATTTTGAACCACAGTAAAATCTGCTCTGCTTCTCGGCTCACTTTAAATCTACACTCCTTTTTTTCTTCTGATCCAAGAAGGGTGTCATCTTGAGTTCAAAGAAATTTTGACCACTGACAAGAAGTGGCCCTTTTGATTGATCAGCTATTGGCTTTCAGCCCTGCCTATGAAATGTGCTAGGTGGTGGTCCTTTCCTTTGATATTAAGCCTCTCGACTTATATCTTTGTTTCGGATCTTATATTTAAACAAAGTCGCCATATCCATGTGATGAACCTATAGAGATGTGTCTGCCTCCATTTTGGAACCTTGTGTAAAGTTGACATTTGAGATCTCCATTTTTTGCTGGGCATCTAAAACAAGGCAACCAGGCTTCCCAGAAGTGATTAATTAAAATGTCCAATATAGTACAAAAGAGATTTTTGTCAAAAGCCGACTAAACCTACAATGAACTACCTGATATGCTATTTGCTTGAGTGCAACCCATTAATCCTTAGTTTGTCGGTGTCGGCATGAGCTGAGTATGAGCTCTGTTTCCTTAAAATTCCTCGCCTTTTTTTCGTCACAATGTTTTTCCTTATTTTTATGCATTGAGCTCTTTTCTGTGATAAAAAGCTACTATATATCTTTCTATGATGTTTCGTCGCGGGACACGTAAGTCAATAACACGGCTTCATACATTATGCATTCGTGGGGGTGGACAGTTTTCGTTTTTGTTAAAAACTCTGTTTATCATTTTACGTCCCGTGTGTGTTTTCTTAAATAAAAAAGTTTGTTCGAATGTAAAGTCATTAAAATAAGGAGAAAAAAAAGGCGGAACTTTTCATAAATAAATGACACAGTAAAGTCTTCATAAAGAGTCAATTTAGTAAGAGAAGTAAAGAAGAAAAAGTCATTAAAAGCGGCTATTTGACTATTCGGGTCACGCATTGTCTATGTAATCCTCGGCGAAAACAGCAATCCGTTCGTGACCCGCGCACAGGTAGTAGCAGGCATTCCGAATTGTCTTTTTGGAATGTTTCCGACGGGACGAGCGTAGCTGGGGTGTAAAAGTAAAGGGTTTTTTACTCTTTTATTTTTCTCTTCAAAAAGCGAATTTGTTCAGTGAATTTCGGCCGCCCGGAGCGATTTTCCTAATTACCGAGTTTGACAGGCTGCGTGTTGCGCTGAACTCGCTGAAATAATAAAATAAAATTTATTTAAGGTCTGTACCTGTCATAGTAGACTCCTATCGCTCAGTGTTAACCCATGAGAAAAATAAAATTCCTTCTGCCAACTCGCATTTTAAGAATAAAAAAATTATACTATGTAACAGAACAAACAGTACATTTTTTAATAGGATTTTATTTCTTTTTAAATTTATCTCTGTTAAATGTTCGTATTTGCGTTTGAAAAAGAGTAACCCAAAATTTCTCACAAATAATATAAAACTAAATAAATTTTTCTCGGAATTTTTTTTTCTAAAGGGAAGAATACCATCTTACAAAAGTGCTGTATGATTTTTTTTCTTGCAAAATTCTTAAAATATGTGCCGGCTAGAGGAAATTTTATTCTTCCACAAGTTAAAAACACTGAGAAAGATATATCCAATATGGCAGATACAACCATACATGTACTGCCATCGAGAGACTATCTCGACGGTATCGGTACAACCCCACCTTAACTGGTCTTATACTCAAATATTCATTCGTTCGCATTTTCATTTAAACATGTGGAGTATTACACGAGTTCTCATATTCCCAAGATTATTTAACTTAATTTCGACTAGAAACCGATTATAATACCTACAAAATCTTACGTCTATCTCTCCAAGAACATATATGTATACCTTCGTATGTGTCATTTTTAGGCATACATGCATTAGTAAAATTGTGTAACGAAATTATGACGGGAGTGTGTGTCACGTGGCAAGATACAGTTGCAAATAATGTTGTCTCCTAATTTGGCAACAAAACTGAACCACCAAATCCTATTGCTCTCATAGATGTTATTAGCCATTTAGAATCCAATTTAAGCAGTAGGTCCCGGTTTCATCAGCCCTCGAGTAATCGTTGTTTCTCATGCCACTTGGACAAACCAAGCACGATTGAGCCTGCAGGCTCTCGCATTAAGGCCAAGGGGTGCGCCTTTCGTTTTAATGAGCACCATTAAGGTGAAAGAACGATTTAGCTCTTGTAGGTCCTCGTAGTTTTGAAGCAGGGACCAAGCAGAAGACCCCCAGAGTTCGCCTGCCACCCATCGAGGTATTGATTAAGAACATGGAAAAATTTTGACCACGAACATATTTTACGTGCCCCAGTGACCTATTACGAACCCTGCGGATCTTAGGCCGGCTCGGGTTCCGAACTCTCAACCTTTCAGTTACGAGATCGTTGCCTTTGGCGACTGAGCTACCGCGGTTCCCTCGAGTAGTAAGACAGTAAACCATAGCGCTCTAAACAAAACCAAATTGTTTGTTCTAGTTTTATACTCATCCACACGGTTTGTAATACAGCAGTCAAATTTTGAACTGACTTTCCTTGATATCACCAGCTGGTCACTGTCGATATTTAAACTTCTTCTGAGCATATTCATGTTGCTGGCTAACCACATGGTGATTTGGTTTAGTTGGTTTGGAGCGCTACTGTCTACTGTTTTGCTACTCGAGTGCTAATGAGACCGAGACCTACTGCTTAAATCTGATTACGAAAAGATAAGAACATCCATGCTAATAGTGGGATTTGAACTCACTGTTCCTTGCACCGAAGAGCAATCCAGTGGGCCGCAGATGGCAGTACATGAATGTAATTGTTGTATTTTACCACGTGAAAAAAATAGATTAGCTACTTAATATAACTTACCAACCAGCATAAAGCGATTTCATGCAATGTCACGAACCACTTTAATGCCTTTCCCGTTCATTTCCATGTTTACGATAGCCAATAGGCAACCAAAATGTTACCCTTCCGTTTGAAATGAAAGCTAGATTTGTCAAGAGTTGAGATGTGCTATGCTGTATGAAACTGGCTTTTTGATCAAAAAATAAAATTGAATATAACGTGCTTTAAATTTAATTTTTCTTTTACATTAAGATATAAATAAATTGAAAATAAAAGCCTTTAAAAGCGTAGTATGATGAAAATAACGTGAAACAAACAGCTTAATTGGTACGCAAAGTTTTTTGTAGATATCGTGAAATATTTATTCTTTTATTCTCCAAACGCTTTCTCATCTCCTTGCGGCTTAACATGAGCCTGCGTTGTACTTTTAGTTTTGTTTTAACAAAATCATCACAGGAATTGTATGTGATTATAATATACAAATAATGGGTACTTTTCCGATAGTCATGAGCAACATGAAATTGGCAAATTATTTCAAATATAGTACTTTTAGACGCCATAATTTATCTAAAATCAAAACAACGCCACTATAGTGTTTTCAAAAATACCACGTGACATTCTTAAATATATTCACCCAGACCGAAGGCTGTACAGCCATGGGTTCGTTGCCTTCTCGGAAAGTATTTTGTGTGTGTACGTGTTTGGCGACCTATATCGGGCGACAAGCAACAAACATTCCGCCATAGTATTTCGCTTCTCATGCGTGTTTCCGCAAATCTCCCACTTTTTGGTCCTGCCTTACGTGACGGGAAGGAAAAAATTATGTAACAATCCCAGAACAAACATATTTTTATTTTTTAAAAAAATCTTGTTTATTTTATCCTGTATAGCCCTTTTCCATATACTACCACATTAGGATGCCTTCTCACAGGATCTCACAGGAAGATTTCACAATAGTACTTCCTGGGCCAAGCCCTCTAGTACTAGAGTAACTATTAGTAGTTATGCAGAAACTATGAAAATGAATTGGCATGACATACGCAGAAAAGTTAAATATGGGTATGAGAAGCGAGAAAAAGCTTGAGTTTCGGCGAAAAAAAAATTAACACATAATAGGTGACAAACGATTAATCCAGCGGAGATAAAATTGATATTAAACATGATACGAATTAAGCTGGTCAGAAAGTATGACATTAATTAGCACATTAGTAAGGTTTACAATTACACAAGTAATATTAGTATATAAATATTTAAATATTATATAAATATTAAAATAAAACGTTCAGATCTATTACGCAAACGCGACGCTGGTCTCTGAATATCAACCGGAGATCAGCGCTTGGAGGCGACGCTGGACTGATAAGAGTGAAATCGCTACGTCACTTATTCGAGACGTTGGTCGCAAAGGGGTTAAGCAGTAGGTCCTTGTCTCATTATCCCTCGTGTAGCAAAAAAGTTGACTATAACGCTCCAAGCTAATCTACAAAACTAAACTGATTTTTTAAAAAAATCTCTAGATTTGATAGACACAACGAACCTTTATTCGTCCAATTTAGGCGTATGTCAGACGCACCCATAAACGAACGCATACAATAAGAAAATTTTTACTTACACACCTAGAAAAAAGAATGAATTAGAGTTATCTAAACATCGGTATTCCCACATTACACTACAGTGTATGGACCCATTAATGGAGAGGTCTGATAAAGCCTCTCCGATTGAGAGTTGCCTTATGTTATGCTAAAAACTAGTACAGTTCGGGACTTTCACATTTTTACTTTTTTCTATATGGAGTATGTAGAAATAATTGAAACCCTCAAAATATTTAAATGGAGAAAGGAATGAATATCAACTTTTAAGACAAAAGAAAATTTAAATCAAATACTTGGATAATTTATGAGAAATCCTACACATTTTGAGATTAAAGAAAACATGGTGTAAGGCCCTGGTGTGTGTGTCGGTATGTGTGTATGGGGGGGGGAGTTCTCTAGCCTGCTTTCTATTAATCTAGGATTAGGGACCAATATGGGAATCCATAATTAATACTAGAGGCACTATTTGTACCAGATATAGCGTAAATGCTTGTCTATGCAGATGATTTAGTTTTAATTATGCACGAACTAAGAATGTCTTGTCGGAAGCATTTAAAGCTCTCAATTGTTCAGCGTCTAAGATGCACCTGAATGTCAGTGTGGAGAGAACTAATACTAGTGACTAAAACACAATACGCCCCTATTTAAGGAAAGTCATTAAATTCAAAAATTATGATTTAGAGGTAAATATAACTTTTGCATTCCTAATTGATACTTTGCAATTGTCTCATGACATAAATCAGTCATCAACCCATAAGTAAATCTTTTGTAACATTTAAATCTGCAAACTAATTTTTTCTACATTTTATGATAACCAATAAATTTTAATTGCTTTTTCATCAGTTTTGTATTTAATGAGCTTTGTTTGAAATCCGAAGAGGTAAATGTTTACCACCGTGAGATTTGAGATTAACAGATTTGAGTTCTTAGATTATTTTATTTACAAACCCTCAAAACCACTTAAACTCTGAATTGAAACATGCACAAAAGGTGCCTGGACGAATTAAAGGTTTTTTTATACTCATAATTTGTAAAAAAAAAGAACCAAAGTGATCTATGATTTTATGGTCTCATTAGTCCTCGTGTGGGAAAAAAGCAGACCCTAGTGCTCCAAACCAACCAAACTTTATTTTGTTAAGGCGATGGTAAACTTTCAAATTGCCTAAAATCGACCGAAAATTCGAATTTTTGATTTTAGTGAATAGTGAAAGAATATATTATTAGGAATACGGAGCAAAAAGAATTTTTTCATTCCCATCATTTTATCATTACTTATGGATATAATAAGCTTATCACTACTTATGGTTATAGCAAAAATAATTTCAAATGCTGTTTAATCAGAAGTAAAATTTTCATGTATTACAAATGTTTAAAGTACTCCAGGCGCATTGCAAATAGATCATTGTCTCTGAAATTCCAGTATTATTTACGTTGGAGTTTATAAAATAAAATCTAGTTGAAACGGGTATGTTTTGAAGCACATATGTTAGTTATGCATTTTAATTAACTGCTATAGCTATTTATTCTGCAAAATATGAGTATCATCATCATAATTATTTTTTTCCTATTTATATTTTCTATGAATGTTTATGAAAACTACTACATTTTTTTGATGTCTATAAGGTATACTTAAAATTTTTTTTTATAATATTTTATGCAAAATTGGTGCGCCTGGAGCATTTTCAATTAAGCTAATTATGAAATAATTAATAATTAACCCCTTCCGGTATGATCTAATAATGAAAAACTGTGCATGAAATAACCATTTAATTTTTATTTTAAAAACTTGTTTCATTTTACAATTCTTGCATATTCTTAATTAAAATCCACTTTTTACATAGAGTTAAATAATATCAGAAACAGTAAAATTAAGAAAATATCAAAGCAAAACATTAATAAGGTATACAGATAATAGTCTTCAAGTTAGTGGTACTTTTCAAAACAAAGTTCAAAGGAATTCTTAATTGTTTACACCGCCAAGTAGTCTCACTTTTAATTTGATTCTTGTAACACACACGGCATTTCTTAGTAGGTTTTCTTTTATTCTGACTCATTAATTTGGCAATGACTTGTACCAAGAAATTCTAAGTAAACAATTTGCAATAGTGACTTGTGATTTTCACAAGTGATAAAAGTGTTGCCAAATTCAGTACACTAGAAATTTTAAACTAAATTAATTATCATATTTAACAGTAACTTTAATCGCATGACGAGTGTAGCTCGTCATTGTGCCGTATGGAATGAAAAACTAATGACGAGCTAGACTCGTCATTTTACCGGAAGGGGTTAAAAAGTCCAAAACTAATTAAAAGTTTGCCTTCAAACTTTTAAAATATTTATATATCAATAGTACTAATAACATAGTCAATCTTCAAGGAAATTTATTTAAAAGAAAAAAAAAGTTTGCTCTAAAGGTCCATTGTCGCTTTAAAACGTGCTTTACTAAGATATAGGATGACTGTTGCCTAGAGGTTTATGAGATCACTGAAGTTTTCGGAAATCACTGGGATTTACAACAAATAGACAAAATCATCTTTGGTATTACATTATAATGGATATCTCTACTCAGGACTACACTAGAAAGTCCATGAGAAAATACTATCCTTCACCCCACTTTTTCTCGGTGATCTCTGTTTCCTCGCCGTATGGTTTCTTATTAAGTTTATAGATAAACTTTCGACTGGGACTTTATTTTATTTTTTTCTTCCATCGTAGGATTTTGGAGCTTCTTGAAAAGAGGAAACGGTGGGTCATCGAACTCTGACGGAAGAAGCATGTCAATTGTGTTTCCCTCTTTACAGAAATTAAGTCGTTTCTACGACTTCAAAATACTTCACTCGCGACATTTTCTCTCCCATTTCTACACAGTCTTTCCTGTTTGTTTATATCGTTAGTCACGAAACCGCGCATGAGTGTTCATTTTTAAAAAATCAAATTTTATATAAGGTTTGCAGATTGCTGATGGGGGGGGTATATGGTTTGAAATAGAATAAAGAATAAAAATAATAATTTTAAATTAAAATTGTTAAATTTCAAGGTTAGATAGTTTCGAGCGCTACATAGTGTATTGTTTTGCTACATGGGTGTTAATGAGACCGGGAAATATTGCTTAAGCCGATTCCGAACTGTTACGAATATTCACTCCAGCAGTGAGATTCGAACCTATGATTTCCTGTATTGAAGCACAGCGTCCACTCTATTCTGCCATCGATAAGATTTTCATTTTAAGGCTTTTGAGAGCTTGTATATAAAAATCTAATGTCCCTTTTCTCTTACGCGACATGACTTTTAAACTGATAACTATATATATACTGTGAGATACGCTATTACATCTCGTGCTAAGAGTTTTTCTTAATAAATAGCTTATTATTTCCTAAACCACTATACATATTCGCATAAATAAACCTGAAATAACAGACAAAGAATGAAATTTTATTCTAAGAAAAAAAATTCGACCTCGAGCCATTATGACTTCGAAATTAGTGGCCGAATATAAAATGTCGTTGAAGCATCATGGTCCTCTCATGAACCTTCGTGAGATCTGCGCATGTCATTTAGACGAGTCATTTAGAAAATATGGATGTTCTTTTCCCATGCCGGGTTTGCTTCTAAAATATCCGGAGTCACTAGATTTTTGGGATAAAACCTTAAATTTAACATTAAATTGGGCTTAATATCCATTTCTCTTACTAGTCTGATGTTAAAAATTGTAACAGTATATATTAAAGAACAAAGCAAAATAAATAGCCCTAAAAGGCGATTCTACATAAGAAAATTCGAAATGCCATCCATTTGTGTCTAGTACTACAGTGTATTTGGAAAGTTTTATTATTTTACCTGTTATATTTCCTTGTAATAATCAAATGAATTTGTTTTTAATTGTAGAAGTTCTTGATTCTACATCATTGGTTTCCATACATTACAGATGTATGAGATTGGAACCGTAAATAATTACAAAAAGGTAAAATAGTAATAAACTTTAAAAAACTACAATAAGAAACAAGAACAACAAATACTAGCTATAGTGAAACCTATTTTGAAGTAAATGACTATAGATTCGAAACTGTTAACAGCTTTACCTCTTTAGGTTCCGAACTAAGTGTTAACAATGATAGTGAGCCGGAAGTTCACAACAGAGTTTGTGCCGCTACCAGATGTTTTTTTTGGTATCCACAAATACTTCAAATCTTATCTCATAAACAGAAGAACAAAGTTATTGCTTTATAAGACACTAATTCGACCAATCCTCTCATACGCTGCTGAAACATGGGCATTAACTGAAAGAAACAAAGAGACTCTGGCTGTTTTCGGAAGAAAAGTATTCCGCAGCATTATAGGAGGTTTGAAATGCAACGACATCTGAAGGAGAAGAACAAATTCCGAAATCTGTAAGATTTTTAAGGAGCCAGACATAATAAAATTAATTTTTATTCAACGTTTGAAATAGGCAGGACACGTGATTAGAATGAATGACGACCAAACTACCAAGAGGATCTTCGAGGCCAAACCACTGGGATCTTGTAAAAGGGAAAAACCAAGAATTCCGTAGATTGACTGCTTTGAAATAGACTTCAAGATCCTAAAAATCCAAAACTGGAAGAGTCTATTCAAGAAAAGAGACGCCTGGAACTCGATTCTGTGGAAGGCCATGGCCCACCCTGGGCTAGTGCGCCATTGAAGAAGAAGAAATAAGAACTTTAAAACACGAATAATAAAATGTTAAAAACATTAGAAACAAAAGAAAATCAATCTCTGGGTATCAACTGTATGATCTCTTTTGTTTCCCAATATCGATAGTAGAAGTTTTTCTCTTTCAAAGATGGACACTTTTGCAAGGTGGTCTTTGCCCATTTCAAAATTTTGTTTGCACAGAGTACACAAGGGACAATTATAGATGTTTATTTCCTAAAGGTGTTTGTTAAGGCAATCGTGACCGGCATCCAGATGAAATGCATGGATCTGGGAAATATTCTCTATTTCGATCTTCTTTGCCTGCGATATCCCTCCAGAATTCCAGTGCAAAACACACTAAGCTTCCAAGGCTGTATACATTGCTCCAATCTTGCAAAAAGTCGTTACACATTTAGCACTACCCAAAGGGGCACGTGTAGATTAAATTATGCTACGGACTCGAGTAACACCCCCCCCATTAAATAAACTATTGCAATGGCTATAAATTTCAGTGTTCATATTTCAAAGGAAATGCCCATTTTAAACATAACTTACTACATTTCGACTAGATTACCTACGTACACAGTAACTTTAACTTAGAAATTATAAATATCTAATTTGAGTATTCCTAAATGTATTTTCACATTTTCAAAGTTTTGAGTCCGTCGTGAGTTCTGTGTTTACATACATACGTATCTTACATAATTCAAAAATGATTTGCCATATAATGTTTAAATTTTTTATTTAGTACTTTTGAAACATCTTGTTGTGTACCTTCCCTTTTCATTGCAACCTATACTCAGCATAAGAAAACATTCCAATGCAGTGAATATTAATGCTGCCGAGCATATTACAAAAATTAGCCTAGAATATTGATGATGCACATTGGCTTGGGGAGCTACGGTCAATTATTTTGCTACACGAAGGTTCATGAGATCGGGACCTACTGCTTAAAGACGAGTCCATCATTCGCCTATAGAATGTTTAAACTTCATATTTAGGACTGAAGTTATCCACACTCTTTCCCAATCATGGAAGGTTTTCAACAGCTAAAGCCAAGTGGGCTTTACTAGAAAAAAACTGCATCAGTACATTCAGTTACAAAAACACAAAAGTGGACATATATATTTCTAGCAATCGTTATTATTGCACAGAAATATAGAGTTTTTGAAACTCGAAAATAATTGTTGTTACATGAAAAACTTGATTTGCCCAAAGGATTTTTTTTTTTTTACAAACAATTTGAGGAAGCAAATACAATGTGATAAAAAGAACAACATATATTTTGGGTACAACTATTACAGCTAGTTTGACTATATAGGACTAGTCATTAAAATAGAAATATATTTAGAAGTGTTATGGAAGTTTATATATCACCAATTTTATATATACATAAAATTTTACATTTTTTTTAACCTATAAACTTTGTAACATCTCGTTATGTACGTTCAATTTTTATTGCAATCCTCACGGTATCTAAAGAAAAATCAATCTAACGGATATTAATGCTACTGCCCTAAAAGAGTATAAGCAACGCTGGCCGATTGGTTAGAGCGCTGACCGTCGGTACCGGAGTTCGTGGGTTCGAATCCTACTATGGCATGGATGTTCGTAGCCGTTCGGAATCGACTTTAAGCAGTAGGTCCCGGTCTCATTAGCCCTCGTGTGCAAAACAGTAGACCGTAGCGCTCCAAGCCAAACCAAAACCCTAAAAGAGTAAAACGAAAGGTATTAACGGATTTATATGCAGCTGTAACAAAGCATGTTTTTGTAGCTTAAATTAAAAAAAAAATAATATTTAGAGGGATTATTTTGAATTTTTACTGTATAATACTTTCTAGTACGGCGCAAAGAAAGTTTAGTGAAAGCGAAAAATTATAATTTATAACGGAAAAACTATATAACAAAAAAAAATCTCAACGGATGTAAACAATGCCGGTGGGGGAAAGTAATAAGTTTTCCACTTTCACAAGAACTTTTAAATGATAATTCTGAAGACACATCATGCTATCAAAATAAAAAAATGTATAATGGAATAAACGAACGAGGACGTCATGTGATGTCTACAACAAATTTTTTAAGGGGGAGGGAGAAACCTTGTTGATTCCTTAAAGCATGTCACATCCGGCACATGCTGCCGTTATCTGGAGTTATGCCTTCCATGGAGGCGGTAGTGGGTTTGCAATCAAACGAGGGGCGTTAAGGAAGTCTAAGGGAGAGGGCGGATAGTAGATATAAAATTTTATTTGATATCTGTTGCGTAGATCTCCTAAACTTTTATTTCGGTAGCTGCAATCTTAAGCTATTTTATTTTGGTAGTATATAACAATGGTTTTGTTTTGTTTGATTTGTGTTTGAGATTTAGTTTAATGCTTAATTTCACCATATTCTATTAAGAGACTACAAACATGAATTAAAAACATTAAATTTTTTATTTATAACTTTTACAATTAACTAATTAATTTGATTCCGCTTATTTTGAGGACTATATATATTTTATGGTCAAATTCAAGTGCTATTAAATACGTATATATATATATATATATATATATATATATATATATATATATATATATACATATATATATATATATATATATATATATATATGTATATGTATATGTGTGTGTGTGTATAATGAGACAGACTTCTCGATGGGTAGTTGCAGTCATGGCCATAAAACTGATACCGTTTTAACCCTTTCGTAGACCGTGGGAAGATTACTTCCCACCTACTCGATCTTACAAAATACACCTGTGGGAAGCGCAAAACCCATTATAATATATTGGTCTTGTTATTGAAACGACGGGAAGACTGATTTCCGCTTCGGTTTTGCGCTGTCATCAATTGTTCGATTGATTGAATAAAATTAGTAGCTCTGTTTTGAAAGTTTGGAAACGTGGAGTGAGAAATAAATGGCCCAAGAAAGGGTTAACTAAATACCTTATTTAGGATTCCGTTGGAGGATATGTTCCCACTTCATCATAGGGACAGGACAAACTAAAGGGTCAACTAACATGTACAAGACCCTTAACACCTGGGTCAATATCTGTGAAAATAATATCTCTAGAAAAATTTGCCTCCGACAGCATGTATTTCCTTTTTATTTGGAAATTTCCTAAATTGTCCACTAGGGCAATGTAGAGTTATAATTGGTCAGGCCCTTACTCTGAAAGTTTAAACTGTAGCCCCAATTTTCATTACACACACAAACAAATATATATATATATATATATATATATATATATATATATATATATATATATATATATATATATATATATATATATATTTAAACTTGAATTTAAATGAGGACCGGATATAGTTCAAAAAGGGAAACACAATCCTAATTTGTAGAAGGGTGCAATGAGGAGAGGTGTTAGGATCTTGAGAGGCAATAAGAAATCTTGCGTACGAGGTGTCTTAAAACTAGGAGATTATGATGAGGCTACTTGGAATCCAGGGACTGAACTCGAACGTTGACGGGGTTTAACTCACCGTCTTCTGGCCAGACACTTATTCTCGAAGCGGATAGCGGGGTCTAACTCACCGCTTACTTTTTCAAAGTTGTGTCTTCTAGATTCTCCAGAATGTCTTCTTTTGGTTCGTTCGTCTTCTTCTATCTTTAACTAACTTTTTACCTCCTCTTCCATGATACACCTCTTTTCCACACTTGACCAACAGGACCTGTTAAATTATTTTATTGGTTGAGTGAGACTACTCGATTTCTGATTTGGTGGTTTTCTGCAAATACCACTTTCTGCACTTCCCAAGCTTACAGCCCTTCTAGGTTGATGTTATCAAAAGGTTACCGCAAACTTGGTCCTTTGGTACTCATAAATAATTTTACAATGTATCTTTCTTCCTTAACATCAAACTCGGCGGTATTCTTCATATCTGTTTGGATCACCTCCCCGACTGTAAATTATCTCAATAAATCTATATTTGAAATCAGGTCCTTTTAAGATTTTTACAATGTAATGAGGTCCGATTTAGATCTCAAATTTTTCATTTCATATTTTAATTATTTTTGAAGAGATCTAAATTGCCTCATTAAAAGATCTATAAAAATAATCTATAAATTAATCGAATAGTATTGTATTTACCATTATAGATGCGACATTTGTCTTACAATTATAAATTTTATTAATTCCATGATGGGACTCTGAGACACCCCTGGGCTAGAGTGCAGAATTTGTAATTATATTTTATTCATCTTATTTGGCTGAATGTGGGCATAATGCAGTACCTAAATGACCGTCTAAGAACAGGAAGATTATATAATATTAACAAAACCTTTACTAAGTCATATTTCTTTTTTAAAGTTTAATTGGTTTTATTCTTATTTTTAAGTTATTAATGATTTTTATTACATTTTATGACTGCTTAAACTAATTTCTACTTTGGGATTCTTAACAGATAGGTAATTACAAAAGTCTAAATCTGACCCAGCCTTACGCCCATGCAGAGTAATGATTATTGATGATCAGATCGCACAACAGCGATCCATACTGACTATCAAATTGCTGCTGGCCCACGTGAGGTCCCATGGTCCAATTTTTAATTTGTCCAATCCCCCTGGGGAGCTATCTCTACAGAGGAGGGCTCAGAACTGCCAGGAATGACGGCTAGAGAAAGATTCACTAAGGCACCTCAGGTTTGTGTCACCCGTATATACCTAAAGGAGTTGTGCCACTTAGGTTATCACTCATTTTACACCACCAAGGAATGCGTATGGCTTAAAGCGCTTTAGGCCTCAGACGCGAGTGACGTTGTCCCCCTAAGAGATAAGTAAGATTGGTATACTCTGCCTCGGCCTAAGCCATCCAGATCTCCTAACAGATAGGTAAGTGTGTTTTACGTTGACCCATCCGAAGACATACAGCAGCGACTCCTGATGACCATGCAGGGACAGTGACTCCATAATGGCTACCAAGCCACCGCTGACTTACGAGAGACCCGTCATGGTCCGATTTTAATGTTGTCCAACCCGGTAAAGAGGAAACACTACAGAGGTAAACTCGTGACTACCAGGAAGAACGCTAGGAAAAGATCACTCAGGTACTCCGGATCGTGAACCCCGTACACATCTAAAAGAGGTGTGCACCTGGTGGAGCTAACAGATAGGTAAGAGTGGTAAAACCCTGCCCCGGCCTTAGCCATCCAGTTCCCTAACAGATAGGTAAAATAGGCATATTTAATTTACAACAATATTTTGATATTTGGTATAATTAACTATTATGGAAGAGGGTTGTTCGAAAAATTTCTCCTGTAAAGGGAACAGTGGTTCA
>CM063504.1:150802371-150819871 GCA_032207245.1 Pardosa pseudoannulata | reverse complement strand
ATTTGGAGCGCTTTGTTCTCATATAGAGCTGTTTCACCCCCATATTCTTACGCTTTACAAATAATTAGCTCTTTTTTTATTAACTAACTAGCATAAAGCCCTTCATATGACGGGATAAGTAAAATTTTTAAATTTCACTTATCCCGTCAGAATTGTAAAGTCCCTGTGAAAAAGGTAAAAAAAATGTTTGTTTTTTGGGTGAGAATTATCTGGTACACGCTCAATAATTTATTTATCTTCATACTTCTCTAAAGTTTCCCGTTACTGCAGTTTAGAATCCCGTTGAATTCCTTTAGTCAAATTGTATGGTTATGTATAAAGAACAAACACACCAACAAACAAACTTCTTAATTTTCAAAGATATATAACTTAAACGCTAGATATTTATTAATCCGTGAAATAGACTCCTAGTCTTTTATGAAAATAATTTGTTGCTTATAGAGGTGATAAAATTTTCATTTTACCAATAAAAAAATCGATGATTAAATTTAAAATTGTCACATATCTACCTAATCTACTATTTAAGCCAAATATAAAAGAAAATTATTTACGTAATATCTAAGCTCCATGATAAAACGTATGAAAATTATGCAGACGATATTTAAATAATTTAAAATAAAAAAATGATTAAATAAGATGGTTAAAAGAAGGACGTCATATTGCTGAAAAAAATGTTATTTTTACCTATTTAAAAGGCTATTTCACGCATCTCAACTTATGTCAATTCTGGCTTTAGTTTCAAACGGAAGGACAGTTTATTATTTGTCTATTGGCTGTTGTAAACATAGAATGGGAAGGGGGTTATAGTAGTTTGTGACGTTGCAACAAATTGCTTTATTTTGCGATAAGTTGATTAATTTAATCGCCTGCTCTTAACAGGGGAAAATAGGTCTTGAAATGATGACATTAAACGCTCGAAAAGATGGGAAGGGGTAGATTTTGCTTTAAAGTTTGCTAACCCTAACTTATCAAGAATCCAATATGGATGGCCTTATCCATTCCAAGTCCAACCTCTTCATAAATTCGAGGACAGACGTACAGATAACTTAGGTTATTTTTGTATAAGGGATGCTTTAATTTTTAACTTTGAAATTCCAAACTTGACATATATTTATACAATTTACCATTTGCTCCCTATTTGGAGCATAAAAATACCTTTTCATGCGTTGCAAACAATATATTTTATAGCTACCTATGAAACTTAAAAGTATTTTTAAAGCCTTTTCTACTATTTCTTTTATAGGGTCTCTATACCTTGCACAAAAATACGTTTAAGTGTACTATGTAAATGTTTTATGGCTCTTTATTGGATATATAAAGCCGAATTGTGGCTCTTTTTGTTTGCTTGCTCACCCCTAAACTCATTGAAAAGAGAAAAGACTCGATGAATATGCTAACGATAATTATTGTTTATCATGTCAGAGGAACATTATCGTTTTTCCAGAAATAAATAGTGACCCCAAATATAAATATCCGACTTCCTTGACAAATGGAAAAAAAATATCTCGGCTACAATGAGAATTGGTAATTAAACATCGGATTTCTCCTCTTGCGTTATTAAAAAATAATTATTTATTATTAAAAAACAATTATAAAATATTTCGGAGAAAAAGAAACAAATATTCCCCCGGGGTTTTTGTTTAATAATAAAAAATCGATAAATCATCGATCGGTATTTAACAGATCCGGTTTCGTTTTTATGGAATGCTAGTATAAGCAAGGGATGACATGGGTGCAGAGAACTTGGGTAACCTTTTGTTAAATAGCGTATTTACTCGCTTATCAAACGCACTTTTTAGGTTTTCAAGAATTTAGAGCAAAAGTTTTAGAGCAAAAACCCGAGTTCCTTTTCATTTTTGTGTTATTATATTTTTAGAAAATTAATATTACAACTGATGGAGTTTCGGCAGTGCTGGGTTAAAAAATCGGCCTTATTGGGATTTTAAGATATGATTCTCAAATTCCACAATTCATAACGATTCACTGTATAATTCACCGAGAACATCACGTTACTAAATATTTAAAATATAGTGATGTTATGAAAACTGTGTAACATATTGTAAATTACATTAGCACTGATTCAAAGAATCATCCACAATTAAAATATTTCCTTGAAAAATTAAAGGACGAAGAACTTCCAAATGACATTCAATAAATATTATTTCTGAAAAAAAAAATTTTAATACTTTTTTCGCATACCTTTTATATACGTATTTAATTGCGGCTCGTGAAAAGTTTCAAATTTTCAAAAAAGGCTCGGACTATCAAGGAGCTTTTCCACTCCTGACACAGTTGATGGTAAGGGCGCAAGTCAGTGTTATGCCACAGGCGCCATAAAACTTAGTTACGACCCTCGACAAGTGTACAAGGAAGAAAAAAAATGGTGAAAATTTGCTCAATAGAACTATTTCTGCATCTATACTTCATTGTCATTGTCCTTTTATGCAACTCTGCTAGAAATACGAATTGTTATGGAAAGTTTGTACCTGCCTTCTTCTCAATATTAACCTATGAAAAAAATAAAATTCACTCTAGCCGGCTTCTATTTTAAAAATTCTTTAAAAAATTATTCCATGGAATAAGACAGTAAATTCTGTAGAATGTTTACTTTTTCCCTTTTTTTAGTATATGCTAAATGTTCTTGTTTGAGTTTGGAAACAAGTATGCTAAATATATTTCTGTCGATGTTTTTTTTAAGTAAAAGATAACATCCTTGAGAATTCGTGGTATTACGTGGTATAATGTTTTTAAAGAATTCTTGAAATGTGATCCAACTAGTAGAAATTTAACATATTTATAGGTTAACCTTGATTGAGAGAAAACCAATATGGCAGGTATAGATCAACCTTAATTTTTAACGCCAAATTTTCAACTTGATTCACGGTTTTCATTTTCACTGTTGCACTACTGCGCATGTTACACTATTTACAAATGCCATGCTGGGGTGCCAACTATAACACCACGTTCATCTTCCCACAGATCTTGATAACCTGTCATAATAGTTGCATTAACCGATCTAACAACTGTGCCAGAGACTTTTTGGCTTATATAGGCATTGCCGACACAGTGCAGAATTCTGATTATTGGTTCTTCCCCTTTTTATTTACATATGCATGCCTATACCAGTTTTTTGTCTATTCAATGCATAAAACCCAAATGCCTCTCCCTGACTTGTTGATCACTGTTTACTGAAAAACGAGGAAGCCCAAGAAGCTGAAATTTCGTATCGGAATTCGTCTTACACACAATGAATGCAAAAAGAAAAGATTTATCACGTTCAAAATTTAGAGGCATTGTACAAGGGATCCAGAATAAAACACTTGATTTTTGCAAATTTCCAACACTTTATAAAATCCGTCAAAAAAAGTGTCGAGCTTAGAAATGTTTATCCATCTACATCCATCAAGCGTAAAATCCTTTTGCTATTTCACAGCGGGCTGCCTTTTTTTTTAACACTGTCCAACTGTACCTTATTCCTAGAACGCTATCCTTATATATCGGAGAGGTTTTGTAATTAAAATAATATGCTGTTAAAAGCTCAAAATAACTTCAGCGTGCAGTAAATATTTTTTTTTTATGAGATCACTTTTAACACTCTCTAACTATACGTTATTCCTAGAACCCTATCCTTACATCTCGGAAAGGTTTTGTAATTAAAATAATATACTGTTAAAACCTCAAAATAACTTTAATGTGCAGTAAACATTTCTTTAATGAGAGCACTTTTAACACTCTCTAATTGTATCTTATTCCTAGAACGCTATCCTTACATCTCGGAGAGGTCTTGGAATTAATATAATATACAGTTAAAAGGTCAAAATAACTTCAGCGTGCGGTAAATATTTTTTTTAATGAGATCACTTTTAACACTTTTTAACTGTACCTTATTCCTAGAACGCTATCCTTACATCTCGGAGAGGTCTTGGAATTAATATAATATACAGTTAAAAGGTCAAAATATTTTTTTAATGAAAGCGTATGTATTACTTCCCTTTTCTTGTTTTAAAATAAATTTAAAAAATTTTCTTCACTGTAGTAACAACGTTTGGTAAAAAAGATAATAGCCATCTAGGGCTAAGTAAGTGATTTGCTGAATTGTTATTTACAAAAAACTATACACATATTCAAGTTAAAAATTCAGTTATAAAAAAATGGAAATTTCATGCAATATTTTACAAATGTTAAGAACAGGATCTAAAGGCATCACTCTTAACAAACATTTCTCTACTTCAGTATTAAATTCAGTATTTCCAACTACTTCGCCTTACTTGCTTTCAGGAGTGGAAGTTTACTCCCTTAACTTTGCAAAGTGAAACGCAGCTGCTAAGTCTCTTCCGTTTCGTTTACGGTCGACATCAATAGTGCCTTTTCTAATATGTAGGTGGCGCTCGCTGGAAGATCTCTCGTCTTTCGAGAAACTTTCCGAGGCACTTAACGTCACTTCCTATTTTCGAGTGCTTATTTTCGTGGGCGCGAAGATATAACGCTAACGAATACGTCGCGGGAGAAGGCTTAACCCATTAATGCCCGAGTCATTTCTGCCGATGTATGTTGATGAATATCTTGAGGTGGGTGTGTACCTGCCACATTGGATTCCTCTCGAAAGATGTTAATCCTAAGGAGAAAATAAAATTCACCCTGACCGGTTCGCATTTTCAAAATTCTTTAAAAGAAATTATTCCTTGGGATAGAACAGCGTATTCTCTTAAAAGCTATTTTTTTACCTTTTTCTAATATATATATATATATATATATATATATATATATATATATATATATATATATATATATATATATATATATATATATATATATATATATATATATATATATATATATATATGTATATATATATATATAATATATGTATATATATATATATATATATATATATATATATATATATATATATATATATATATATGTATATATATATATGTATATATATATATATATATATATATATACATATATATATATATATATATATATATATATATATATATATATATATATATATATATATATATAATATATATATATATAATATACATATATATATATATACATATATATATATATATATATATATATATATATATATATATATATATATATGTATATATATGTATATATATATATATATATATATATATATATATATATGTATATATATATATATGTATATATATATATATATATATATATATTTATATATGTATATATATATAATGTATATATATATGTATATATATATATATGTATATATAATATATATATATGTAATATATGTATTATATATAATATATATATGTATATAAATATATATATATGTATATAAAATATATATATTATATATTATATATATATATATATATATATATATATATCCTGCTTCCTTTTGCTTTCTTCTTTTTAACCCCTAACCTAAATTGACCTCAGGGTCTACAGTTTAAGCTCTCAGAGAAGGGGTCTAACCAATTAGAACTCTATATTGCCCTAGCAGACAATTAAGTAAGTTTAAAAAGAAAGTAGATGCATGGTATCGGAGACAGATTTTGCTTGAGCTTTACCCACAGATTTTGACTGAGATTTTGACCCAGGTGTTAAGGGCCTTTTACTAATAAATTCATGCCATCTGACCCCTCAGTTTCTCCTGCCCCTATGATGAAGTGGGAACCCGTCCTCCAACGTTCTGTTAATAAAGTTCTTTAGCTGAAACGGTATCATTTTTATGGGCCATGACTGAATCACCCATCGTGAAGTCCATCTTATTACACACACACACACACACACATATATATATATGTGTGTGTGTGTATTATTTATATATATATATATATATATATATATATATATATATATATATATATATATATATATATATATATATACTAGACGACCCAACAGACGTTGTCCCGTTTTCACGCTGTAAATCCAAAAATTCTAAAATGTTTTTAAATAAATTATAAATTAGACCGTTTTAATTGAAAAACAAGCAAAAAAAAGAACCATTTTAAGTATACTTGACTCCACCACGCGTACAGTCATAACAAACGTAATTAGATTAAATTAAATATCTACATCGAATGTACGGGGATTCAATTCTGGGACTTATCCTACTGAAGCCCGTTGCTCTGGCCCCCGAGTCACCTATACGTTGGCAATGAATGGTTTCAAGCAGCATTATAAAAATCCAAATAAGCGCGCAATTCTGGTTTTTTAATTAAAAAAACATTTTCTATTGTATCAAATTGTGAATCTAAACCATTATCGAATCAACTTAATTACATTCACAAAATTTCATCAAAATCAGTCGAGCCCTTTAGGAGGAGTTCTATTACAAACACACGGACAAGAGTTTTATATATAAACATGTATTTGTATATATATGTGTGTGTGTATGTGTAAGGGAGTAGTAAACTATATCAGTAAACTTTACAGAGATTTTGTTTAAAACCTCGACGACGGTCCTGTTAGGGATATACTGACAGAGAAATTCTCGTCATTTGACAGTTCAATTGCACCGAAGTAAATTAATAGCCAAAAGCCTTCATTACGACCCGACAAAATTCTCAGGGGTTTTCTAATCTAAAGTCAAAGGCAAAACCCCCGCATCTCTTTGTCTTCCTACTTTTAACCCCTAATCTACACTGAACACTGGGACTACAGTTTACGTCTTCAGAGAAGAGGTCTTACCAATTAACCAACCTAGTGTCCAATTTAGATAGTTAGGAAGAAAAACAGGATTCACGTTAACGGAGACTGACTTTTACTGATTTTTACATAGCTTTCTGCTTTGATTTCTTGCGTTAACTTATCTATCAGTTTGTCCCATACCTATAATGAAATGTGAACTCTTACAATAGAGGCTGTGGTAAAGGTATTTCGTGACTAAAACGGTGTCTTGTTTCTGGCCATGACTGTAAAACCACTGTCGTGTAGTCCTCGTTTATATTTGAGTACATGAGAGGGAGCAAGCTACTCTGCACCTCCAGATTGTTTTTTCTCTGTACAGAAAAAAAGTTTTCATCGACGATATCATTTTTTCAAACAGTGGGCTAAAATATAAATGCATGCAAATATGTATGCTTTGTATCTCTTTCTTTATCTTACACTCTTTCCGTCGACAATAGTTAAATTTGGATACTTGGCAATATTATTTGCACCTATTCCAAGTGACGTAACACTCACTTTAGTTGCACACTTTTTCTAATGCGAGTAAGCCTAAAAATTACATAATCATAAATATATATGATACTGCAGCAAGACTGAGTCATGATTTTAAGACACTATAAGGATAGATTAAATATTGTGTTGAATGTTTCATGAGACGATCTCCACATGTTTGAGTGAAAGATTGTTTTGTTTAATTTATTACATTCAAACGTAAAGTTTCCAAAAAAAAATTCCAAATATCTCGATGGGTCCACCCATTTACAATAATACAGAAACGATTTCTCTTTTTTAAATTAATTTTAAAATTAGCACTGGTATTCTAGCGGATATGTAAAATAATTGTTTACGTAGAAGTAATATTTAAATAAAAAATCAGAAGGTATAATAAAAAATCTGTGAAAATGTCAAACAATACAAACTTTGCATGTTATGACCGGTAATGTATATGTAATGAATTAATCATGCTTATTCTTTATATACATAAAAGTGGCAAATTTGTTTAATTATAATAAATTTTATTTCCTTGCTATCAGGAAATATCAAGTCAAATTGAAATTAATAAGTGCAATAGTTTTTTATTTTCAGTTCGCCGTTTTCAGTAAAATGCATTTAAAGTACATCATTACTGGACTTGATTAATAAAATTTATTATAATTAAAAATATTTGCCATTTCTTATGTATATAAAGAATAAGTATGTTTAATTCACTATTTATAAATTTAACGGTCATGACATGCAAAGATTGTATTGTTTGACAAGTTCACATATTTTTTATTTTACCTTATGATTTTTTTTATCTAAACATTACTTCTACCTAAACAATTATTTTACATATCCGCTGGAATACCAGTGCTAACTTCAAAATTAATTTTAAGAAAGAAAATTGTTTCTGTATTATTATAAATGGGTGTACCCGTCGAAATATTCGGAAATTTTTTGAGGAAACTGTAATTTATGCAATCTTAAGTTATTAAAAATGCAACTGTTTGGGGGGAATACCACGCTTTTAATTCCAGTACATTACTCTTCCAGTGCATTGGTTTCTACAAATTTCCATTTTTTCTTTTTTTAAGAAATCAGTACGAATTCGGAGATAACCTGAATTCAAGCCTTTATTTTCCTCACTTTTCCCCTTTCTTGTTTGTGTAGACACATAGTCGGAGTTTCTCAAATCTGTCAGTTCTCTTGCCCCCTTACAAGAGGTGGACATTTGTATCTTAATTGGTTGGAGTTATCTCTCCCTGCTTAAGTTGAAATTGAGACGAAACAAGTATAGGAACATTTTGTTGGATCATACGTCACGAGTAAGAACGTTCATTTTTTAATTATGGCTTCGAAAAGAAAGGTTTTTATCATTTGCTGTCAAAAATGAATTGATTGAAAAATTTAAAAAATCTCATCTTTTAAAGGCTGCTTTCGCCAAAGCAAATTCGATTACCCGGACGACATTAAACAACATTTTAGCTGTCAAACTTTGGTCCTCAAGTGTTGAACGGTGATCAAGAAAGAAAACGTCATCGCTGGTCACCTTATGGGAATGTGAATAAGGCTCTTCTGTTATGGGTTAAAAATGCGCGGTATTTACACAATAGGGTTGTATTGTTTCGCATATATGGTCACCCCTCCCTTATATGGTCTGATTCTTCTGGACCGCTGAGCTGACCATATAACCGATACAAACTGTAAAAAGCTTTAATAGCACAGATGTTCTGTTGTGGTCGATGTCCATGCGACGTCTAGATTACATTCTGGACATCAACCGGATGGTCAGTAGATCTCTTTAGGTGATAGATCATCTAAAACAAGAACATGTCTTCAGTATATATTCAGGGTAGAATGCCGCTGACTTTTATGGAGTAAAACAAAATCTTCAAACTGAAATCCAGGCGCATATCATCTGCACATATATACTGGAAACGGGCTCAAACGGGATTCATATTCCATTCAGAATCGGCTTTAAAGAGTAAATTCAATAAGGCCTCGTTAAATACACAGTGAATCCCAGTTCTCTGCAACCAATCAGAATGTCTCATCTAGAGCCTTATAAATATCCCTTATACATTTGGGCTGAAAGAGGAGACGGAAATGACTTGGCGGTGTGTAATATTCTAGTGAATATGCTGGGAAGATATTGAATGCCGTATCGATTTAACGTTAAATAATCACTGCCACTTAATAATATAGAGACGTGATTTTATTTAAGTATATGTATAGGCAAGTGATTAAAGCATGGAAGACACATTTCATTTCATATATAAAAACTTCTTTATTGTAATCTTTCTGTTCATGGCTATGCCATTTAGATATCCTTTGTTCTCATAATTTTCCATGATGAGTGTGGAAGATTTTATCAACCCGAGTTCCCGTTCAGAACTGTTTCTTTTGGCGTTGCTACCTAAGCAAAATTCCTATGTCTACTTCCGAGTCGGCTTCTTTACTCTGTATAGTTCCGCTCGAAGGTGTCTTCTTCTCCTATTACGTTACCGTTAATGAGTTCTAATTATTTTTAACTATGACTCGCTTAATTCTTAACCCCTATTTTAAAACCTCTCTCTCACACACACACACACATATATATATATATACTTATATTAATTAGTATATATTATATATATTATTATATTATAATTATATATATATACACTCACACACATACACATACACACACACGAGTGGACAATTGCCGTATATACTTAAATCTGACCGAATCTAAGAGGGTAAAACCCCTTCACTCTCAGATAATTGTGTTTTATCTTATATTTTGTTTCGAAAAGAAGATTTTTAATCGACACTGTTATTTTAAAGTGAACTAAAGTGAATAATAAACGGACTTCTATATACAGATATATGCTTTTTTTATTCATTTGCTTTTAGATACATTTATTTCCCCGACAAAAGTTTAGATTGGGCTGCCAATTTTTATCTCCAAATTTGGTACAATTTTGCCAAATATAGTGAGCTGTCAATATTACTTATAAATATTCCCAGGGCATGTCACAAGACCTTCATTACACAATTTCCCTTCAGTGTTCATAACTAAGTATTGACCAATCCCACAGTTTTAGGGTTTATTCCGCGGTTTTTTCTTTTAACACAGAGCCGAGAAATTAAAGAAATCCGTCAAAAAGCGCGAATATTTCCGTTCCTTTTTCGTAGCTCCTCTGACGTGTGATTTCCAAGAATTTCGTAATAATAAGTGTGTTTTAAGCTGATATCCGAAGACATACAGCAGCAACTAGTGATGACCGTGCAGCAACAGTGACCCATAAATGGGTACCAAGCTACCGCTGACATACGAGAGACCCTCATGGTCCGATTTTAATGTAGTCCAACCCGGTAAGGAGCAAACACTATAGAGGTAATTTTTATTACCAAGAAGAACGCTAGATAAAGATCACACAGGTACCCCGGGATCGTACACCCCGTACACACCTAGAGAGGTGTGCCCCTGGGCTCGTAATAAGGTAAAGGGCTTACCTTCTTTTACAGTCCAGAATCCGTACTGCCAGCCGAGCTTATTTCCATCATCAGATGTCGAGCCTCATCAGATGGCGTCCCCGGCTGCACTTTCCGATGGCCGCACGCCTCGTTTCTATACCTGCTCGTCTATTGTTACTGGAGCAGGTATAGTGGGTTCGATTAAAGCCAATATTCACAATTAAGCACTGCAGCGACAAAATCTTGACTAATACATTTATATTAAGAAGATTTGTTAAAACATGTGTACACTAAATCATACTCAAAAACAGGGCTGAAAAAGTCCGAGGAAAAAAAGCAAATTGCCGAGCGGAAAACATCCCTCGGTCTCAGCTCCTTTCATAAGAATCGAATTCACAAGAATACGTCGTTCTGACCTGGCATCTCTCCGCTCCTCTTCGAGAGGGCCTATTCCTTAGTCAAGCTTCCTCCTCCTATGGAAAAAATGTCATTTTCCGCAGCTGGCGCGGGCTGGCATCTCTCTCCCCTCCTTTTGAACCTCACTGGAATAGGGCTTGACCACCCTCTCTGTTTCTTCGGCCGCCGAAAAAACAGGGCCCTTGTAACACCAACTCGAGTCTGAGTCTAGTATTACAAGGACAATCACAAAACACACCACTCTTTACAAGAACATTTTATTACTAATTCACACAAAAACGGTACAAAGACTAAAAAGAACATAAACAAATCATAAAAAAGAGTAGAGCGCCATCTATCGCTCTTTACTAGCGAACAATATTTAACAGAAGGTGTTGGCTGAGACGGTGTTCGAACACCGATGGTCATTTTTGTATGTAAAATGGGTTTTATATAATTTTTTATTTATGAAACTAAATTTATGAAGAAAAATTATTCACGTTGTGCTTTGAAATATCGTAATATAAGAAATAAGGAAAATTCTATGAAAACCAACTGCTGCAAAGGGAGTTTAGTTAGTTCACAAAATTCTTTGGTAACTGTGACGTCGCGGCACTCCATTAGTTCAGAAAGAGGTTTTGTTAAAACCCAGGCCAAAGCGACATTCTGTCTGGGAAATTAACACTAACGATAAAAAAATTCGGTTTGATACGCTTGATAGTTTAAGTTATTAAAAAGTCGGAAGCGAAGCAGAAATAACAGACTCTAGACGCCAATGGAAGGACCAATCGGATGCTTTCAGAACGGCGACGCGGGAAGAAAAGCCAATAGGAAGAGGCGAAAGGTGACGTCAGGCGTCGAAAGTTTTCGCTGGGAGAAAATTGAAGAAGGAAAAGAGAGCGAAGGAACGGAAGGTTGTTTTTTTTTTAAATCCGATCTCCAGTTTTTTGTGAGATTCAAAGAGTCCAAGTTGTACCCCTGTACAACCGCAGATCTGTCGGGCACCTGACCGCATATTTTTATTTAGTTTCACCTCGCACCTAGGACTTTTGGGTCCTTAACCAGCTCATCCTGAGACACTGCGATTTCCATTCGGAAACTTTGGAAATAGTTTTATATTTAGTCCATAATTAAAGTTGTTATTGTTTTAAGCTGTACGTCGTGTCACTACAACTTCGACACCCACACTTACGATAGGTTCCAGTGACGTTACAGTAACCTTATTCTGGAAACGCTTTCATCCTTTTTTACATCTCAACTCTGACCTGCACTGATCTTTTAACTTTATGAAAAGTATAATTGGAATTTAGTGGGTTAATTCTACACAAAAAATATGTACTTTTCTATTGGTTGAATGCAAAAATAAATCTCCAAACACTGCCAAATATACCATTTTTATGCGTCATAATTTATCTGAAATAATAAAACAGCGCTCGAGAGTGTTTTCAAAATAACACGTGACGTCAATAATTACGAATACCTATAGTAAAAGCTAGATGCGAAATGGCTAGTTTTATACAAAATTCTAAGAATATAAGTTCTTACTTCTAAAAAGAAAAAAGAAATTTTTATGCTTAAAAATATATCTGAAATTTAAATAGCGCTCAAAAATGTTTTGAAAAGAACTCTTGACGTCAATAATTACGAATACCTATAATAAGAAAAGGCTTAACTCGAAGTAATTAATTTTGTATAAAATTCTTCTAAGAATATAATTTCTTCCCTGTAATGAGAAAAATGAAAGTCAAATTTTGTGTCTTTTTAAATACTTTATGTACATTTCATACACGAGAAAGCAGATAAAGAATAAAAAAAAAATTCGGATTCAGCTACGCAAGAAGAGAAAATATGAATGAACTGTCTGGAATAAAATCTTTGCATTGTATTCTTTTGTACGATAGGATTGTGTTCGAGAAATTACCTGAAAAACAATTTTGAGTATCTTTATTTTATTTTACTATGTATATAAATGACTGTTTACGTTTTTCCATCTTCTTTTTTGTAATCGCTAGAGTAAGTTTTCGCCTTGGTCGTATTTCAGAAATGGAATAAATTATTTTTCTTTCTTCTGCTGTCTGTGTTGAGCCGATTTACGTAAGCATCGTATTTCACGGAATGTCTATATTTGTCGCCGTTTCATCACAACCTCATTCAATAAATCGTACTCGATTTCGAAAGCGGCTAAATTCTTTGCGTCTGCAAGTTATTTCAGGCGCATTGTTCGGACGCTTTAATAGTAGAACGCCCGTTAAAGCCATTTTAACTCCAAGTCGTTTTATAAATTTCAAATATATGTGTGTGTACATGTATATGTGTATGTACAATGATCCCTAGTTTTCGCGGTTAATGGGGACTAGAACCTTAACCCTCCGAGTGGAACACACAGAGGAAAAAAGTCTCCAAAAATACGCTAAAGATTTACTGTGTTAGTGGCCAAAGCGTTCTATGATTTTTTACTTCACCCTTTGTCGACTAGAATGGAATACGGGAAACCCACCCTTGTTATTGTCCGTTTACTTCGGGTTATAAATAGATAATTATAGATTGTTAATTTTTAATACAATAAAGCTCGTCAAGTCTCGAAGATCATCCCATAAGAAATAATGGATTCTAAAAGTACAAATAAAAATATTAAGAGAATTATTTATATTTTTTTACGAAAGTCATCCAAGATATTTAAGTGGTGCAATTAGAGATACATCTGTTACCGCAAATGAAATACTTCGAAATAGAGATTTACAAATCCATAAAAAGCTATCAGCGTCTTTGTGCCTCAAGGAGTAGGGGTGCACCCCTCAATAAATGTCAGTCAAAGAGGGGTGACGTTCCTAAACAATCGGCCTGACCCTCCTATCTACTCCATGGGGGAAAACACTGGCAGAAATGTACATTACATCCATTTTCGGAACATCTTTTGAGGTCGAAAATTGAAACCGCTTTGAAGACATCATCGGTTTGGCGGAATTGTACGTGCGAACCGCTTAGAGGGTTAAGCAAAAACTGATAAAACGAGAAGAAGGATTTGCCCCTAGGAATTTTCATGTATGCGGGTACACGAATGTTTTAAATATGTAAACAGTGTTTATACTTTTCACATTTGTAAAAAATAATAATGTTACGTTGGCCTAGTGTTTGAGAAAGAAATTAAAACTCATTAAGAAAAACATGAAAAATAGGTCTTGATTAAATGATTTTATACAATAATAAATGCCTAAGGAATACAAATAGTTGAATCAACTTATCATTTGTAGATCGAAGACTGCTCTCGAGTCGGCGTCGATCCCAAGAAAAATGGCGAAAATTTCTTTGCCAAGGGTTCTCCCACAAAACGCGGATGCCAGCCTTTCATCTCTCATTCTTCTCGTAACCACCTTGTCCACTCCAAAAGAATTATTTACTGTCCGCGGAGACAAAAAAAAAAGAGTCCACTCCAGAACGGCGGGGGGGGGAGTCAAAATTCCCCAAACGGACACCTCTATTGGCTGGGAGAAGTCCGAAATCGCTCTGCATTCAAACCGGTCCTGCCCCGGCATGTCCCCGAAGACCCATGGGGTGAATCGAGTGTAACTTATTGTTACAACATTTCATACAAAAATTTACTTACGTAGTGCTAATTAATAAGGTAAATTACAAAACCTTATAGAGTGATAAACATTAATCAACATTGCTTTCTGTGAGAGGCGAAGAGTCTTGTGTTGGTGGCAGAGGAGAGGCTCTCACTTGACTCGTAGAAGTTTTAGGCTCACTCGGAGACTCTTATGCTGGAGGTGCTGACGATAGAGCCAGGGGGCTTTACCTTCGAGAGAAACATGGTGATGGGTAGTTGTTGTCTGAGTTTTTCCTTTTTCTTCAAAACTGCCCTGTACAAGGACATAACCCCGTCAACGCGATTGCTAAACTCGATAGCTCGAACTATATTGTCATCAATGTCTTGCAATGTTGCACAATTGTTGCAGATTCTCCAGGGTAAGGCCACAGTTTTCAGTTTGTTCTTCGTCTTCCTCTTCATTTTCTTCCTCACTTGCAGTTTTTGACATCTCAACAGCCCTTGGTATGCACTCTGAGCCAACTCATCCCTTTATATGACATGCAGGGACCTTTCTCTCTCGAGCGTCAACATGAGACAACGCTCTTCTCCGCAATGTGGATGCCGACGTGGTTGTATTTTTAATTTTTAATTTTTAATGAATATTTTGTAAAAAAACAGCCACAAAACATGAAGCTCGAAGTAGCGGGGTACACTGTATGTCCTAAAACCAAATGTTCGACGAGGGGTTGTAAACATGGCCAGCTTCTGTAATATGATGAATAAACAGAAAATCATTTTACTGACGAGGTTAATTTCGTAATATTGGATGGGTTCCTATGTCATTACTGGGACGGAACGAATTACAATATCTTTTTGACAGTTTAAGAATATGAGAAAATATGCCTTGTGAAAACCTTTAAGAATCAGTGAAACACCTCTGTCAGTGTGCATTTCCGTTTTGCTCAAGATTTCCTAAACTGGCTAGCTAAGGCCGTATAATTTTATTGTTAAAAAGATGCCTGAACTGTACCCCTAGTGGTCAGTTCAGTAGGGGTTAAAAGAAGGAAAAGAGAAGTACGCAGGGTTTTTGCCTTTAATCCTAGATTTGAAAATTTATGACAATTTCCTGATGCCGTAATAAAAGCTTTTGGCTATATATTTACTTTTAGTTTTTACGTATTTTCGGTTCGACACTATATTCCTTAAGGGAGCGTCTTTAAAACTTTATAATTCGAAATGTCTACATTCGTTTGCAGGTTTACTTTACCTTTTCCTGACACATATATATGTATGTGTGTCTATATATATTTATATATATATATAAATATATATATATATATATATATATATATATATATATATATATATAGAGAGAGAGAGAGAGAGAGAGAGAGAGAGAGAGAGAGAAAGATGGGAGAGAGAGATAAATATACATATATATGCATATATGTAGGTACACAAAAGAGCCAAAACATTATGACCACCTGTAAATAACGAGTTGGTCCACCATTGGCGCTCAACACAGCTTCAACCCGCCTTGTCATGGAGTCCTTGGTAGATGGCCGGAGACATATTGTACCAGATGTTTAAGCAACAGTTACGCAAATGCATGATATTGCGAATTAGTGGTTTTTGAACTTAGAGCTACCGTACCATGACATCCCAAATGTGTTCTATCGGATTGAGATCCGGGGAGTTAGGCTACCAGGACATTAACTGGAATTCAGCATCATGTTCCTGGAACCACTACAACACAATTTTAGCCTTGTGACATGTGGCGTTGTCCTTTTGGAACATTCCATTTCCAGCTGGAAAAACAGAGGCCATGTAAGGGTGCAACTGGTCCGCAATGATGTTCAGATACCCGGTAGCATTCATGGTCTGCTGTACCATAACCACGGGTCCCAAAGACGTCCAAGAGAATGTTCCCCAAAGAATAATACCGCCACCAATGGTCTGTATATGACCTACTGTACATTGAGGGAACAACTGTTCGCCTTTAAGAAGGTGTATCCTGACACTGCCATCGGCGTGATGAATGACAAACCGTGATTCATCTGACCAGGAAACTCTCTCCCACTGGTCCATGGAAAAGTCGCGATGTTCTCGGGCCCAGCGTAGGTGCAGTTGGCGATGACGCTTGGTCAGCAAAGGCACACGAGTGGGACGTTTACTGCATATCCCCATATACAACAGTGTCCGCTGAACAGTGTGCTCCACTACTATTCTACTTGGTTCTGCAGTGCAATGGGTTGTCAACTGGGCCACGCTATAGCTCCGATTTTGCTTCACCATGCGAGACAGTCTCAGACGACCTTTTTCTTTGATAGCATGTGGACCTCCAACACCATGTCATCTAAGGCTGGTTTCACCATCATTCATCCCTTTTGCACAAGCACTAACAACTGTAGATCGAGAACAACCCACGAGTCGTGCAGTTTCGGTAATACTTCTTCCGAGCCTTCGATCCATTACAATCTGCCCTCTATCAAACTCGTTTAGATCCTCATCCTTTCCCATCACGCAGAGAAGTAAGTGAAAGAATGATTCTTCAGACTCCTCAGCATCAGTTAAATACCACTTCCACCTGATCACGTGCCTTTCATGTCACACAGGTGAGTTCATTGCAAAGTATATATATATATATATATATATATATATATTATATATTATATATATATATATATATATATATATATATATATATGTGTGTGTGTGTGTGTGTGTGTGTATGCATATATGCATATGTGTGCAACAGTCGTCATTCTAGGCATTAACAAGTAACAAAGTGCTGGCCATTCTAATGTTAAAACACTGTGTTTTGCCAAATGTTTGTGAGGGAAAACGACAAGACAGTTGTAGCCAGTCTTCAAACCCGAACAGAGTTTGGATAAGAATAAAAAGAAGTTAAATGCCGTTTCGTAAGATGACTTTTCGCTAGCGTTACATTCGTTTGGT
>CM063504.1:150779871-150792371 GCA_032207245.1 Pardosa pseudoannulata | reverse complement strand
ATCTCTCCTAGTGCAACCCTTTTGTTATATATTAAATGGGCCTAATAATTAAAATTAGACCATTAATGGTTCACTATGATTAATTTTTAATAATTTAGAAGTTTGGCCTTGTAAACGGATGAGAGATTAATTGTCCATAAATATAAATGCCCGGTTTCTAAATGGATTTGTTTAATTAAGTAAGATAATACAATTCTATTAGAATGGCTTACACTGCATCAATAAAATTCGCCAAATAAAACAAGGAATAGAATGTTCGGGTGTAATGCCTTTGCGTTTTAGTAAACATTGCAAGAATTTCACCAAATTTGCCAAGGGGAAACCTATTCTTAAGTATTACACTTTTCGTCATATAATTCATCTAAATTGAAAAAAATCAGGACGAATTTCTTCAACGGTACTATTGTAAATCTTTGACTAAGTATTTACACACTGAGGAAAACTCACACAATCCACTATATATTCGCCAAGGTAATATTTAAGAATGAAGGAAAAATATGAATCTTTCAGTTCTTTCGATCTTTATAGACTGCATATATGTAAACGTCTCTGATTATGGTTATCGTCGTACAAAGCAACGTAATGATTTTTTGTACTAATGGTGTATTGTGTCAGAGACGGCCGATATTCCGACTGAACCATTTTACGGTCGTTCAACCTCACCTCTTTCACTCTCGAAGATAAGAAAACAAAATTTTTATCTCCAAAATATATATTTTTATCTCACGACCGTGGAAAAATCCGCACAAGTGGCTGTTTCAGATAGAGAAAGGTCGATCAATAAGATTAAAAGAAAAAAAACCTAACCTCAGCCCGGTAAATTTATTTTTACATAATATTATTTTGAGACATTAGATGTGTATGTGTGTGGTATAAAATATGTTTACAGAGAGATACTATTTGTATATAAACAGACTATTTATGCTACTATAAAACTCGAAAACAGAAGGGTGTTTGCGTTTTGAATCGTATTTATATACTTTTTTAAATAATGTCATTTTAATTCTAAAATACCACCTTAAAATTTTGATGACCCAATCATTTTTTTAAAGTAATATCAAGTCAAGAAAATATATTTGGAAAATTTAAATCACGTTTGATATATGGTGGCATATATATATATATATATATATATATATGTGTGTGTGTGTGTGTGTGTGTGTGTATACATATATATATTCCCATACATGCATACACATACATATAAGATGCATTATATGTACGTCTCAATGTCATATTACGATCGCTAACATATAGCCGAAAGGGTAGGCCCCTGTTTTTCAGTACCGGGGTTCTTGGGTTCGAATCTCACTGCTAGGATGGATGCTCGTAGCCTTTTGGAATCTGCTTTAAGCAGTAGGTTCCGATGTCATTAGCCCTTGTGTAATAAAAGAATAGGCCATAGAGGTCCTAACTAACCAATAAAGTTACGATCGAGGAGAAATTCTCAAAATTTTTTGCTTGCTATAAGAAATCTCGGGAAAGATCGATAAGTAGGATAAAAAATAACAAAAAAATTTAAACATCTAGTGAATTTATTTTCTGTTTTCTATGTTCAAAAAAATACAAGTGACTTATAAATTTAGTGCTGCTATAAAAGTTAAAATATACGGTTTAAGCTATAAATATTTGTAAATTTATGAGTGATAAAGTAAATAGTTATAAATGATCTGTATAAAATATTTGAAGTTTAATCTTAAAAGTTAAATTGATTCGCAAGGTTAGTATATGAAATACATGGTGCATTTTAGTGTTTTCTGGCATGTGTACACATATATGCAATATAATATATTTTACAATCTATATGTGTTATATATATATATATATATATATATATATATATATATATATATATATATATATATATATATATATATATATATATATATATATATATATACACATATACAGAAGAGCTAAAAAACTGATACATCTGTTTAATATCGTATAGGGCCCCAGCGATCACTCAGAAGTGCCGCAACAGGATGCGGCATGGACTCGACACTAATATCTGAATTAGTGCTGGAGGTAACTGACACCATGAATCCTGCAAGGCTGTCCATAAATTCATAGCAGTACAATGTGAGGAGATCTCTTCTGAATAGCACATTGCAAAGCATCCCAGATATGCTCAATAATGTTCATGTCTGAGGATTTGGGTGGCTAGCGGGAATGTTTAAACTCAGAAGAGCTTTTCTGGAACCACTCTGTAGCAATTCTGGACTTGCGGGGAGTCGCATTGTCTTGCTGGAATTCCCGAATTCCATCAGAATCCACAATGGACAAGAATGGATGTAGGTGAGCAGAAAGGATGCTCACGTAGGTGTCAATTGTCAGAGTCGTATCTAGACGTATCGGGGTCCCATATCACTCGAACGTCACCCATACCATCATAGATCCTCCAACAGCTCCAACAAACCACTGTTGACGTGCAGGGTCCATTGATGAGGTTGTGTCCATACCCGTACACGTTCATCCGTTCGATACAATTTCAAACGACACTCGTAAGGCCAAGCAACGTGTTTCCAGTCATCAACAGTCCAATGTCGGTATTAGGGTCCCAGTCGATGCTTAAAGCTTTGTATCGTGCAGCCATCAAGTATACACAAGTGGGGCTTAGCTTTCGAAAGTCCATATAGATTTTTTTTATTGAATGGTTCCCAAGCTGTCACTTATTGATGGCCCAGCAGTGAAATCAGGAGCAATTTGCGGAAGGATTGCATTTCTGTCGCTTTAATGTTTCTCACCAGTCATCGTTTAATCCGTTCTTGCTCGATCATTTTCCGGCCCAGCGATGTCAGAGATTTGATGTTTTACTGGATTCCCGAAATTCAAGGTACAGTCGGGAAAAGGCCTTACCGGAAAATCCAAATTTCATCTCTACCTTAGAGATGCTATGTCCCATCTCTAGTGCTCCAACTGTAACACCACGTTCAAACTAGCTTAAATTTTCATAACCTGCATTGTAGCAGCAACAACAACTGGGACAGACTCTTGTAGTCTTATATACCTGTTGCCAACCGCAGCGCCGTATTCTAATTGGTTCCTTATCTCTGTATTTTCATACGCATACCTGTAAAATTTTTGTTTTGTTCTTCAGTGTATATATATATACACACATACAAATATATGTATACACAATACTAGGGAGACAAAGATAATTGGGCCCATTTGTAAAATTATATATAGATCGTGTAACAACACCCATGTATAAAACTTTATAACAGGTTAGAATTTTCCAAAAGAAACAACTTTCCCGGTGCAAGGTGTGTTCGGAAAACGAATGCCAATTCACCAATTCTCTCGATTAGACAAAAATCACTTTTATAAAAATATGTTATGTAGGTGCTTTTCGTCTCTAGATCCAGGAAGACCGATATGTTTCTATGTACGAAACTACAAGTGTCACTACCGCATATGTGGCAAATTTTACCAGGAGCTATTTCCAAACATGGCCGTGTCCGATCGAAGAGCATTTTTGAGGCTACTTTCATACCAGCTCGTTCTTTGCGGAAAAATATGACCTTTATCCCTCCGAAGAGCTGGAAAGCGATTGAGGTAGAAAAGTATTTCTCTAGGATAGTGGCAAACTTCATGGACATCACTTTTTTGAAAATATGGATTCACTACGGTGGTCTCGTCTCTTGCTTTCCCAGCTTTTCAGTTCTTTCACTCCGGATAAATTTCACTATATAGAGCTAAAAATGGTCTTTTAAGTCCCAATCCCGTCACTAGAGGTTCATATCGGCCGAATTAGCGTCACAGCTGTAGACGTTTGGAGAATGCCAGGAATCTGCCAAAGTGTGCGTGATTCACCCCGTTGCCGATGTGATGCCTGTTTAGCTTTGTAAAATTTTCAATCACATAAATTCTTTGTCCATTTACTCGTCTTATATTACTCGTCTTTATTGTGTCCTCCACTAAGAAGGCCCAGTTCGTTTCCACTAAAAAGGCCCCTTTCGTAGGGCACCGAATGCTTTCTATCCGCATTAATCATTAGTAGGTTGTTTGTTTTGACAAGTTCTATCATAGACTTTTCACCTTTTATTTTATTACACCCTGTATAAACACACACACATATATATATTTATTGCCTTGAGCCTCAAGCTCCCCTGCACTCCAGATGCGTTTTTTCTTTACTCTGTATAGATAAGAATTTTTTCACCCGACTATGATTTTTTTAAAGAAAGTTAATGTTAAAAAGATAAGTTTAGTTACATGATTTTACAACGCCAATTTTATTTGCAGGTCAGAATAAAAATTACATAATCATTCATAAGCATATATGCATATGCAAATATACGTGCATATACATACATATGCATATATACATATATATATATATATATATATATATATATATATATATATATATATATATATATATATATATATATATATATTCGAGCTAATATGTTCTAACTAGAAATCTATAAAATCGATCGTTCGATCATATCCGAAATTCGATAGGAGATAGTGAACAGGAAAGGCGTCACATTGCATTTCATCGATCGCCATCATACGGGCAGGTGGCTTAAATTTATATCGTGACATCCCCCAGAATCCCCGATCAATACGTTACACCGAACTCCATAAATTGTCAGTTATCTAACGGGGGGATACAGCCTAAAGTACGCATGCGCAATTCTCTGTTATCTAATGCACAAATCCACATCAATCGAGTTTTAAACAATTTTCACGGAGGAGAGAGAGGTTAAAAATAGATATAAACCGAAATATTATTCGAGTATTTGCTAATAAGATTGATTGAGGCTTTTGAACATACAAGGCATGTACCGAAAATAAAAATACTTGAGTTTTCGAAAAATTTCGAATTTCGAAAGGCGACATTTTTTTTTTGTACTTATCACCAAACATTAATTGTCAGTGTAACTGCCTTCCCTCTAAACGCACCGTGTGAGGTTTTTTGATGGCTGTATATATATACAGTGAGAGAAAGAGAAAGGAAGGGAGAGAAATAATCTTGTAAAGCCTGAATATCTTGAACAGCATGGTAGAAATCCATGGTGAGATTCTGAAATCTTTTCTTTGATCTCGGCTAGTAGAATTCCGGAACCGAGAAAGAACAAAGATCTTATGTGTAACAACTGAATTCCATCACTTCCTCTCTATTCACTTTCTTCATGATTCCACTGCAATATTTTCAAATAGTTCTATTTAAGCTTTTCAGTTCTTCGTGTACCGGCTAACAACTTCTAATTAGGTCCTCCGACTTCACTGATAGATAGGTTTCGAAAAACAACAGGTTCTGACTGAATCTTTTGATGAAGAATTTGGAATCGGAAAATAAAACTTTTGTCATATTCAATGGAGCGTACACTAACCAAAATTGAATCACTATACCTCCTGTTCCTTTTTTTTTTGTTTTCTAAGTCATTAAAAAATCATGGTATGCGCAAATTTCAAAGCAAAATAACTTTATTTATAAAATTTATATTATTTATAATTTATTCGTAAGAAAATTTGATGGGAAATATTCATACATTAAAAGCCATCTAGGATTATGTTACTCCATAGTCCTGTATATTTTCTATCAAACAGTAAATTCGAATCACTTGGAACTCATAAATAGCTTTTGCAACAACTTTGGCAACCAGATACTAGTGCCTTACGTCAGTCGCGAGACCTGTTTAACACTGGTATTTCGCTTTATAGTCGCCACAATACGTTTCATTATTGCTTTCATATTGCCATTTCTAGTAGCCTTATAATCCCTGAATTACTCTTATTAACCCCTTCCGGTATGATTTAATAATGAAAAACTGTGCATGAAATAACCATTTAATTTTTATTTAAAAAACTTGTTTCATTTTACAATTCTTACATATTCTTAATTAAAATCCACTTTTTGCATAGTGTTAAATCATATCAGAAACAGTAAAATTAAGAAATTATCAAAGCAAAACATTAATAAGGTATACAGATAATAGTCTTCAAGCTAGTGGTACTTTTCAAAACAAAGTGCAAAGGAATTCTTAAATGTTTACACCGCCAAGTAGTCTCACTTTTAATTTGATTCTTGTAACACATGCGGCATTTCTTAGTAGGTTTTCTTTTATTCTGACTCATTAATTTGGCAATGACTTGTACCAAGAAATTCTAAGTAAACAATATGCAATAGTGACTTGTGATTTTCACAAGTGATAAAAGTGTTGCCAAATTCAGTACACTAGAAATTTTAAACTAAATTAATTATCATATTTAACAGTAACTTTAATCGCATGACGAGTGCGGTATGGAATGAAAAACTAATGACGAGCTAGACTCGTCATTTTACCGGAAGGGGTTAAGTTAAAGATATTCCATCCAATGTTTTCTTAGATGAGCTGCAGTAGCTCAGTCGGCAAAGGCAGCGTTCTCGTAACTGAAAGCTTGCGGGTTCGGGGCTAGAGCCGGCTTAAGATCCGCCGTGTTCGCTAAAGGTGACTGGGGCACGTAAAATACGTTCGTGGTCATAAAGTCCTCCAAGTTCTCAAACGATACCTCTGGGAGTGGCAGGCCAAACCTGGGAACTTCTGCTTGGTCAATGCTTCTAAATTACGAGGACCCAGTGGGGGTAATGTTACTCGAGGCCGGAGCATACCTTAAGCTGCACGTGCTCCTCTGGTGGTGCTAAACGAGTAACATGTTCGCAACCTTGTTAAAGCGTTAGTATAATATCTGTATCGTCTGCTAAGTTGAGAAAAAATGTTGTCTTAGATGAATTAACTTTAAAAATTGTCTTCTTTCACATATGTCCTTTGACATCCTCATTAATCCTAGAAACATAACTAGATTTTAAAGCACATTAAAAATAACCCTACGTCAGTTCGAAGTCCATCTGATTGAGATCCCATATTCGGGACTTCTTGTATAATGTTCGTGTATACAACAATGTGTCACTATAAATGTCATTGTGATATAGATACATAAGATTTATAGATACATAAACATTAAAGTTTAACTAAAAGTTTGTTTAATGGATTACTTCGATTCTCGAAGATTATCTTTTTAAGGCTAATATTATCTTTGTTGCGAAATTGATGAAATTTTGAGTGATCTAAATTCTTAACACACTGTATATACAATAGTTTTATTTTATCTCTCTTATCTAGAGACAAGAAAAATGCACGATATATCCGGGAAGAGGAGTAATATTGTAAAAATGTTACTTTAGGAACAAGTGTACTCAAAATCTGATAAAAATTGTTGCGTAAGTACACTTATAAAAGATCACTTTAATAATAAGGGCAGAGAACTTACATTTATCTTTTTATGTACAAATACACATACTTTCAATTCAACAGAGAGAAAACGGGAGTCTTAAAAAAGGGCGATACATCGAGATATAAGAAGGGGTTACCGTACTCACACACAAAACAGTACTTGTCCGGTGGTAGTCTTTACGTACGAATTAAACAAGAATCATTAATACAGTAAAAGTAATGATAAAATAAAATGAACCTAGTATTCGACTTTCTACAGTTATGTAACGGCTCTGTGACATTACAGAGGGTTCAAAAAGTGAGAGAGTTACCTTGTATTTTATTATATAATCATCTCTAGGTGAAATTATCAGATGATTACTGCGCTTCTCCGTGTATAGAGTTCATCAGAAAATAAGAAGTAATAAATATGACACCTTTTATCGAAAGCCGAATTAATATTTATAAAAAAATTTACAGACTTGTACCCAAGACACCTAGTTTGAAAACCGAGTTTATTAAAAACGAATTAATTTATCTGTTGATATAATTTTATGCTTGTTTCTCTTCTACTGCGATCGAAGATACATTTAGTAGGAAATATTTTACCTTGGTTGGTAATCGGAAAGTAAACGATAAAAAGATTGCGATATTTAGACCTAGACAAACATACGTTGCAAGTCAATAACTATAAAATTCTCATTAGGTCAGTCCTAATGTATGGTTCGCAATGAAGAAGAAAAAACATAGTTTTCTGAAGGAAGAACTTAAGAAGTATCGTTGGAGCTCAGAAAAATAAAATGGCATTTGGAGACGATGTATTAACTCTGAAATTTATTGTTTTTAGAGAGACCGATATTATAAAATATATTAAAATTAAAAGAAAAGATAGTCATAGTATTATGCCATTTTACGGGAAAGATTAATGAAAGAATAAGAACACAATCCCACAGCACATCACATGAACCAAGTCTTTCGAGAAACTGAAGTACAATAGACACAAGAAGATATACATGAGAGAAGACAATCTATTTTACAACTGAAAACTTAAGCATCATTACAGATCTATTTATTGTTTTTTAAATCTGATTAAGTTTGTTCTTGGTTAGATACAAGACTACTGCCATGAGGTCAGAGAAGATGGCTCTAAAAAATGGTGCAATTTTGCCAAGTGTTGTAATGGACTTACAACACAAACATCAGTGTTCGTTCTCAAAGGAGAAACACAGTAAAATATATGCTATGGAATTAAAGAAAAATGCCTAATATTTAAACTCAACATTTATTATGTACACTATTTACAAATTAATACATTACTTGATTAATATGTGACATAACCAGCAATTTTTGGCTTTTATATTCTCAATATACAATAATCATTACAATTTTCTTTTTTACATGTTATTCCTTAATCAAAATATTGCATTAATAACCGAGGCTCAAGTAACAATCATGAATATGTTAAATCTGTTTACCTCCAGTAATTACAGGGGAGCAGGCTGGGCTGGCAACAGACTTTACGTCGGTGCGGGCGTGCGGGTGTAAAAGACGTCGGTACTGCTGTAGCGATCATACGCATGCGGGTTCGGGAATAGATCTCTGGCGCTCGGGCGCTCTCTGGCTTGCTCACGGGATTTGGATGTCCGGCAACTCTTAAATCCTCACATCGAGTCCTTTTCCCACTTTCTTTCCAAACCTTTACATCTCGGTTCAACGCCCCTTTTTTTATCTGTCCCAATCATTTTTTGGTGAAATTTTCCCCCATCTGCATCCCTTCGGGTGTGCAGGTGGGCTCATTAAAACTGTCCCTTTGGTGAAAGTTGACATTATTGTTTACCCCCTGCCCCCATATCTCACGGCTACATCCCTGTCTGGGCTTAACCGTTACACTTGTGCCATTCCGTGATTTATAACTCCTCCTCAATGGTCCCCACTAAAACTCGAAGTCAACAGCTGCATCTAAATTCTTTTTGGAAATTTATTCTACAGCTGTGTATACACATGCTGACCATCATGGGAAAGTACATTGGTACACTGAGACAACAAGATGCCGTCACTGATTCCTTATTCATGTTCTTCCTTTTCCGTGGTCTCCTGCTAATTGAGCTGAGGGGAGAAACACTCCAACGATTCTCTTCCTAACTCAGGGAGATGGTAGAGAGCAAACCCGACCTATCTAGCCAGGGTAGGGCAAGACAGGACTACTCTGGAAATACTTATCGTCTCCATCGATAGATGTTTACTTATATAAGTCTTTGTTACAGATGGTCCAAAGAAATCTGGAGAAGAAAGTTTTAGTTTCTAAGACCTTCCCATCCCGTAAAAGAGGAAGGCTTAAATTTCTTCAGATTGATTCAGTTGAATGAGATTTTAAAGCAATGGGAGTAAAGAACTGACAGTCAAGGGCGTATAGTTGGCTGTCATGAAAGAGTCGCCAGCAGAAAGCCTTGGTCAACCTTGGGCTATCGTGTCATTAATGTTCATCATTAATTATACACTTTGAGTAAGATAAAAGTATGCAATCAAACAAAAAAGAAACTAAGCATAGTGACCTCTCACTTTTGTGACTCTCTGAGTTATGCTTCTCTTCTTTATGTTTCCAGCGAAGCCCTATAAAAACAGCGTCAAACTTCTCTCAGTTATATTCCTCTCATAACTGTACGAAACGTTTTTCAGTTAGAAATAAAATTTCTTTTCACTTGAAAACCATGATCGGACAAATGGACTATCTTTGAAGATTTTAAAGGTTCTGTCAGCTATCAATGATCGTTTCTGGTCTGTATGTATTAATGAGAATACATACACTTATAAAGAGAGATATTAGTCTGCTAGTTAAAAAGTGAGAAAGGGAAGAATATAATTTCATCTGTGATTTTGCTTTTATGTTTATTAATCACTCATACTCATACATATTTAAATATGTGTATTAAGTTCTTTACATTATTATTAATAGTATATTATATTTCTAATGTCTGAAAACTAATTTTAAAAACTTCTGTGTCAGTTTAACACACTGATATAGTATGTGGTAACACAGTTTAGGAATTTGAGGTTGTTAAAAAGGATAATCTTGCACGACTTTCTCAGTTACAGGACGCTTTCTTTCGGTTTCATGAGAGTCATATTAGTAGGATCTCAATGTATATCGTTGGTTCTCAAACGTTTTATGCACTTTTTTTTACGATGGACCATTTTTTTTAACATGTTAACTGATATAGTTAGTGAGCTTTGTGAAATAGTCACGCAATAGTTTATTGAGCTTAAGTAAAATCATGATAACGCGCTGTGACAATAAGTTACATTCGGTTCAGCTTTTTTTACCTCTTCCCGTGAGTCATCGTCAAAGACACCAGAACAGGACCGGTTTGAACTAGAAAGAAACTCCGTACTTCTCCCAACCAATAGAAGGGTCCGTTGGTTTGGGGGATTTCTAACCTCCCACCGTTCTGGAGTGGACTCCTGATTTTCTCCGCGGGGCAGTCTGATTTTTTAAGAGGACAAGGTTGTGACCAGAGGAGAGTAGAAGGTGAACGCTGCTGGCATCCGCGGTTTGCGGGTTAGACCTTTTGAGAAAAATCATCGCCATGTTGCTTTTTAGGGCCGGCACCGACTCGAGAGCAGTCTTCGATAACTACAAATGATAAGTTAATTACAGTTGTATTCCTTAGGCATTTATTTAATTGTATAAATTCATTTCATCAAGACTTATTTGCCCATGTGTTTATTAATGAGCATTAATTTCTTCTTTCTCAAACACTATGCCAACGTAACATTATTTTAACACGCGCTTGAACAGAACAAGAAAAATCATACCTAACAAATAGCAGTCATTATTCACGACCGCCATCATCCTGAGTAAGAAGTTAAAAAAAATCAATGGTAAGTTAAAATAAAACAGACAGAAAAAAAGTCCCCTAAGAGTATTCCGTCGCATTCCAGTCTCTTCACACTTATGAATGAAAACGGCGCGGTGACGTAACGCAGGGTGACTAAAAATCGTAAATAATTCACATCACGTAAGACGGTCGTTGCGTGCCGAGGCATTCCCATAAACGGAAGCAAAGAGACGGAAAAAAAAAGAGAAAAGAGTTGACTACTTGGCGAGAAATGAAGGGAGAAAATTAAATAAAAAAAAAGGGTAAAGAGTCAAAATCCAATATCATTCGAATCCGTTACACTTAGAAAAAAATACCGGTGAAGTGAAAAGAAATTCGTGAAAACTTATTTATGCGGATATCCATTTTCCGGCTGAAAAGGCGATAACAGGTTCGCAAAAATTTAGTTCGCGTTTGAATAAATATTAAGTTTGAAGTGGAAGTAAATAAAATTATTGGCTAACAGAACTGTGCATGCGTTCAAATATAAATGACGAGGTTTCGTGATTTCGAGAGTACTTTTAATAAAACATTTATTTTTCGAAAATTAAAAACAGTTTTGCGTGTATATTGAGTTGAAATGGTTAATAACGGGTTCGACTGCTTGTAAAAATTTTGTTTGGAAAGTGTTGTTTATGTGAGTATAAATATTAAAGGTAAATAAATAATTCTGAGAATACAGTTCAAATCTTCAGGGATGTTTCCAATAAAAGAAATTACATTTCAATACTCTTAACTTCTAATGATTTATTTTATTTCTATTTAAAAAGCTTCTCATAAAAAGCATTAAATCATCAATAGTTAATATTGTAGTTAATACTGAATAAGACAATAAAGTTTAGTTCATTTACTGACTTAATTTAAAGAAAAGTAAATTGTGTGTGAAATTTGACTGGATTTAAAAAGCTATTGCTTAACTAAGTAAGTCACAGCGGAATTTACAGATTCCTTCCAATTTGGAATATCTACTAACATCCCTGTCAACAGCGGAATTCGAATTCTAGTAGGCCGGTAACATAGGGTACAATGTAAAATGTTTCGTAGATTTTTCGTTAGTTTTTAACGTGAAAGATTTTTTTCTCTTTATAAGTCCAAAACTAATATAACAAAATTTTTATGAAGTTTGACAAACTAAAGTACAGATAACAACACAAGGCAATAAGAATATAAAAATATTAAATATGGGATGAAATATTAGTATATTTATTAAATAACTTTTACCTGTGTATGCACGAATTTTATGTTTGCTTAGTCTCATATATATGTATATAAATGTAAGCAATCTCACACATATATATCCAATATATCAAAGTTATTACCCCTAAAATATCTATCTAGAAGTCTTATTTTTCTCCTTATAATTTTAATACCTAATTTCCTAGCCGTAAAATGCCAGATTTAATGGATGTTCGCTATCTTA
>CM063504.1:150767371-150777371 GCA_032207245.1 Pardosa pseudoannulata | reverse complement strand
AAAATTTCAATTTAGAACGAAATGTCTATTATAAAGCAAAATCTCGATAAAATGAAAATAACGATGTCGGTCGCCAGCAGATGGCAGTAGTTAAACTGCAGTCGAGTATTACCGTTAACCTGGGAAATGAAAATACCTTTGAACGTTCAAGGGAATGTACAAATGATAATTCTGATTACACATACAAAAGAATAAATTGTGTATAAGTTAATAGGTGTTACGAGGAAGTCATATAGACACATCAGCTTTTTTCTGTGTGTGTATATAACTGTATAACTAAGAGTATTAATGAACAATTATATAATCAAACATTTAAACTATTTTCAATGACTCATTACATATAATCTCATTCTATTTCTACTCTTTTTCAAATTTGTGTGAGATTTTCGACTGCTTCAGCAAAACATATATCTATTTTTTGTTCACTTTACAGAATGTTGTTTTGAGGAAACTGTAATAATTGAAAGCATTTAAAATTTTGGTGTTTATTTGAGAAATAAAGTCAGGGTAAATTTAAAATTGATTAATTTGGCAACAAATAAAGGGAACAAGTTTCATTTCCAATAATTATTTAGAAGGATAAGCTGCAACTTATGGAGAATTCAGTATAAAATTCTTATTTTATGTATTTTGCTATTATTTATCTAAAAATGCCATTTTTAATATTAGATCTCTTTCAGGTGTTAAATTATTGAATAAACTCTTCTATAAAACCGTTTAGAATTATATGTGCTAGACTATCTAGTAAGCTTTTGCTGTATATAGAATCCTATATATAAATGATTTCGTTATATAAAGTAATCTTTATAAAGGGTACTTAGTAAATTTCTCGACCGGTTTTTTCCTTCGCAACTGGCAGTCATAGACATATACTTCTAATCTCAGATATATTTCAAATAAAACATGTTTGCCTTATATGGTACTTTTAAATTTAAAATTCAATTTTACAAAATGGAAAATTACAAAATTTATATAATTTTCCTCTATATGTTTTGTAAAATTTGAAACTCTTCCTAAGAACCCTAACATAAAGAGATCCTCTTTTCTGTTACAAAAATTGACCAAATTTAATTTAAATTCAAAATTTCAATATTTTTTTTCTCCTTCATTCGGAGATTAATTGAAAAATTAATTAAAATAATTCTGAGTTAAAATCAGGTAGAAGCTTTTATTTTTCTTTTACAACAAAAGGAATAGATGAGATAACGAGCTTGTATTATTGGAAAATAGAATATATATATCCTCTTTACTATGTATGGTACACCGCCTTTTGTAATCTGTGAATCCTCCCTCTTTTGCCTTAACAAGAAAGCTGCAACTGCATTTCAATCTTTAATTACTGTAACTAATCTCTAAACCGGTTCATGTAAAGAAGAAAAAAAATTTCATTTGAATTTAGATATCTTAAATTTGTCAACGAGAAGTGGAACTTTTTGTGCTTGGGGGTATTAGAACAAAATTCAGTTTTTACTAAATAATTAAAAAATGGTAAAAATTTTAAAGTTTTAAAAATACCATAAAAGAAATACTAATATTAATTCAAATTTTTTAGCAAATAGAAGCATCTGATTAAGACCAATGGTTGAAGAGAAAACGACTGATTAAGGACATTACTATACACCCCGTAAAGTAATATGCAGAACAGCAAGCTATATCAATAAAGTTTACTAAATTTTATTTATTTTGAAAATAAACTAATTGAAATTTAAGATTTTTTAAGGCTAATTTTTCTTTAGAATTTACTAAAAACAGGTTATGATGTTTTATAATAATAACTGAACCTTTGGCAAAAATATGTTAATTTTCCAATAAAGGAATGAAAGATCCATTTTCTTTTGTGATACAAAGATATGCGCTTTATCTCTCTCCCTCAATAAATCTATATATGTAAAAAGACGGACTTCACGATGGGTGGTTGCAGTCATGAAACATAAAAATGACACCGTTTTAGCTAAAGATAACGTTATTAAGATAACGTTGGAGGACGGGTTCCCACTTCATCATAGGGTCAGAACAAACTGAGGGGTCAGCTAGCATGAAGTTATATGTAAAAAGGCCCTTAACACCTGGTCAACATCTGTGGGAAAATTTCTAGAAAAATCTGCCTCCGACAGCTTGAATCTTTTCGTTTGGAAATTTCTTTAATTGTCCGCTAGGGCAATGTAGAGTTATAATTAGTTAGACCCCTTCTCTGAGGGCGTAAACTGTAGCCCTAGTGGTCAATTTAGGTTAGGGGTTAAAAAGGAGAATGCAAAAGGACGTGGCAATTTTTAGCCCTTGACTTCAGATTTGAAAACCCCTGAGAATTTTCCTTACATATAAATATTAATGTATCGATATTTTTCTCTCTCTCTCTCTTTTTTCTCACTCTCTTTATCAATTTATCTATTTGCCTATTTATCTAACATTCTATCTATATATTTATTTATCTTTCGATATTTCTCTCTCTCTTTTTTCTCATTATCTTTATCGATCTATCTATTAGCCTATTTACTCTCTTTCTATCATTCTATCTATATACTTATTTGTCTTTCGCTTTCTTTATCAATCTATACGCATATTTATCTCTCTCTCTTTTTTCTAACTTTCTTTATCAATCTATCTATTTGCATATTTATCCAACATTCTATCTATATAATTTATTTATCTATCGATATGTCTCTCTCTTTTTTTTCTCATTCTCTTTATGGATCTATCTATTAGCCTATTTATCTCTCTTTCTATCATTTTATCTATACACTTATTTGTCTTTCGCTTTCTCTATCAATCTATACGCATATTTATCTTTCTCTCTTTTTTCTCACTCTCTTTATCAATCTATCTATTTGCATATTTATCTCTCTAACATTCTATCTATATACTCATTTATCTTTCGATATTGCTCTTTCTCTTTTCTCACTCTCTTTATCAATCTATTTTCATATTTATCTCTCTTTCTATCATTCTATCTATATCCTTATTTGTCTTCCGCTTTCTATATCAATCTATATGTATATTTATCTTTCTCTCTCTCTCTTTCTCTAACAAGCTATCTATATGCATATTTATTTCGCTCTCCCTCCTTTCCCTCTCTATCAATATATATGCTTATTTACCTTCTCTTTCTCTATCAGTTTATATGCATACTTATATTTCTTTCTCTCTATCAATCTATATGCATATATATATATATATATATATATATATATATATATTCCTATTTATAAATTACCTTAATGAAAGCAAAATAATTGATATAGAACAATGCTAGAATTCTAGAATGTTGATAGAACTCAGTAGGAAAAAACTGTTATAAGATTTTCAATAATAACTAAACTCTGGAATAAGGCTATTTTTCTATTAAATGAAACAAAAGAACCGGTTTTGTATCCAAGTCTGCGATATAAAAGTACTATTTTTATTTATATATAAAAACGTATACAGGAGAGAGAGAGAAAGAGTTTTAATAGTGATCGTTTCCGAGGAAAATAGCCCGTTTGGGAGAAATAACACCTCCCTTTTCATTAAAGCATAAATAGTATGTGTGTGTGGGGGGGTTGGTTGCCCCACAAAATCTATTGCATTGATCGATGTCATATGGTTTGGCAGTTAAATTTATATTGCTACTGGAAAAATCGATTTCGCTATACAACATTCTCTACTCTAAGAAGAGGAGAAGGTGTGGGGATAGTGGGGGGTACCGAGTGGCAGCAAGAGGGGAGGGGAGGGAGTTTGAAAATAACGATTCGATCGACAGTCTCACGCATGCGCAGTCCACGCCCGAAAAAAGTAAACATCTCCTCCATCCATACTCGCAGTAAAAGTTGATTGGATTTTTGTGTATACAGATGGCGCTGAGCACACATCATATGTGATGGTTCGTATATTTTTGTAGAGCGAGTGCAAACAATCAAAAGAAAAAGGGGAATGAGGGCTTACGGAATATTTCGCATTAAAAATAGAAGTAAAACGCGGAAGAATGACCTATTAAAACTTCTCTATCTGACGTATTGCACGCTGGTACCAAACAGCATAGCACGTTTATTTTGTAAGGTAATATTTGACTGGTTTAAAAGAAAAAAGAAATTTGTTATTTAATGCTTTATTAATTCAGATTTAAACGTAAATATTGAACTGACTTCACCGAAACGCATATTCATAATAAAACAAATTGAGTTGTCCCTTATCCCATGCTGTCAAACATGATGACCATTATACACGAAACTAATAGATCTGTGGTTCTAAAACGTATTTTCTCCGTGGCTGTCCAGGCATACACTCGCAGCACCCAAATTGGGAATAGCAGAGGTAGAGCAATGGTCATACTTTGATGGAAATATAAGGACATTCCTAGTATCTTTGGACAGTGACGCAGAGTACTGTCCATACGTTTCACATCTTCTTTAATAATTTCACAACTTTCAGCCACCTTTTCTTGATTATTGCTCCAGCACCCCTGATGTACGCTTGTGGCATCCAATTTGAGTATCGTGGTATTTACACAATAGTTGTACATCTGTTTAAATCTTTAAGAACTACACACTAGAATTTCAAATGTCCTCCGATTCCCAGCCTAATAGCCAATACTTCCCAATTCTTCCTCCCCCCCCCCTAGTCTTTGTTTCACCTGTCAATCTAAGTAAACAAGTTCAAAACTATATAAAGCTGGAATGAAATGTTTCACGTTATGCAGCAACAAGTAGTGTTTCTTAACGTGTTATAAAAACTTCAGAGGAAAACACCTGATAATATTGGATTTTTACAATGAGTCCTATGTTCACCACTATCAACATTACTCTCGATTATTAGCAGTCACTCCTCTAGGGGGGGTTAAGGAAATTTTCTCAGATGGCTTCGGCTGTTCTGGGACCCAGAGGTCTTGGCTATCGAGGGCTATTATGGGAACGAAAGAGTTAAAAACCCGTCTTTCAAGAACATAACTTCGGCTGGTGTGTGCTACATTTTATGGCTGTTCTAACTTAATTTATATGATAGATTTCTTAAACTTTTGCAAGTATCTTAACAGTTACTCTTTACTTTTATTTAATCGCACTATTTGTATGTATATGCATAAATCTTGTAAGGAACTTTTTGCTAATTCCTCGATCTTCAATTCATTTGAAATTTTGTACATTAATGTATTCTCAATGACAATGTATTAGGATCATTCATAAAATTACTTGCTTTGTACATAGATTATTTAATTCTAATAAGCATCAATGATTCAACATTTCTTATCTTCTTTCTCTTTAACCATTTACATATACGTTGGTAAATAAGTAGTAAAATACTCGGCTTTCAAGTTGGTGGCTTCGGTGGGATTACAAATCGAACAATATTTTTCTGATTTTACAGTCATGTAGTTTTGGTTTTCACCATGTAGTGACAAATTTATTTTTATTGTCCTATAATATTATATTTTAATATCATGAATGATCATCATATCATTCTGCGTTCTCAGTAGTTCAATATTCTAAAGCACCACTTCGAATCGGCACAAACCTAAAGCAGTTCTACAGCAGAAATAAGTAAGATTAGCACTTGCTACCATAAAATCGCACAAAAAAAAGTATCGCACAAAAATGAAATCTAATAAGGAAATGACAGAACCTGCTGCCAGTTTACTATCCCAATTTGAGGAATTATGCAGCCCGTCCATCTATCTCGATGACTGTTTCAGTTATTAAATTTATTTAAAAAAATTGTAGGCCACTGATGAAATGATTTTACCTGAACAGAGATAATCTCTACACTCTAAATTCCCTGACCTACTGTGGTGGCAGACCACAAAGGTTTCAGATAAGCGACGGACGTTGGTCGAACGATGGCCGATTGGGTAGGGTGCTGCTCTCCGGTTCGTTGGTTTGAATCCCACTACTGTCATAGATGTTCGTAGCGGTTTTCAATCGACTTTAAGCAGTAGGTTCCGGTATCATTAGCCTTCGTATTGCAAAAAAATAGACCATAGAGCTTCAAATAAAAAAGCGATGGACGTTATAAAGGTAAGCACACAAGAATGAGGTGTTTTGGTCAAAAGACGATGATGTCTCAAAATTATATCTTCGGAACTTTTGAAAATAGAGGTCTGTCGCGAAATACGGGTAAAGAAGTTCCCCCTTTTTAGAAGTTCTCGGGTGTTCCAGTCAGCGCATTTAAGAAGTCATATGGACGTTAAGACTGCGGCCCTTAGACTTCTCCCGACCATTTACCCCTCTCCCTTCCTCTGTTGGAAACTGGGGGTTCTTTTGAGGAAAGAGCCAATGATAGCTGGGGAATGAATAGAGGAGGTGAGCATCTAGCTGTCTCTTTCTCAATGGTGTACACTCAATGGTTAAAAATTAAGAGAATTTGCATATTTTGCTAAGTTTTATGAAAAGAATTGAATGGAATGTAAAATCACTGCTTCGAGACAAGGTGCGAATCTTGTATGTCAAATACGCAATCTTACACGTGTGTGGGTGCGGAACCAGTAGAGAAACATGCTTTATAAGTGCCCATGACAAAGCACGCATTTCGCAATGAAAGACAGTATATATATTCATAAAAATAAAGTTTGTAGCTTTAGAAGTCTGTCAAATTTCGAAATTCCACCATATGGTTCGATGCATTTAAACACATCATTAAATTTCATAAAATTTTCTAGTTGCGTTTTTAAATTGCTTTCATACATATTCTAACATTTTATCCCGTTTTCTAACTAATAAAGATCAGAGATGATGTATCGGAATCATATATGTTCTCTTTTATATTCTCGTTTATTCTCGGTTATATTCTCATATATATTCTCGTTTACGATATTTGCTTTATACTTAGTATGCGAAAATAAAGGAAAGGAAGCTAGTCGGCGCAGCTTTTCAAAAATTTTGATCATAATGCAAGTACTTTGTAGAAGGAAAAACATTACTCGCTGTTTACAACGCGCCTCATGAAAGAGTAAACAACTGCCTCAAAATATGGTGCAGGAAAAACAAACAAAAACATGTAGTATTTCCTTCTTAAGTAATACTTAAAACTTAGTAGACAAGAACGTCGCTGTATTCGTAAATAAGAAAAGAAATGTCTATAGAATTTAGAACATGGCATACATGTCTTTTTTGGCTCTTAAATGGGGCTAAAAGCTCTGCTGTAATGTCCAAGGAGGGCCATGCATAATGGGAGGAACACTGTTCGTTTAATTTAAAAGTAATTAGGTGGACGCTAATTACTTTTAAATGAAATGAAACATGTAAGCCAGAACACAAAATTGTTAATCCATTACGCGGTGGCCTAGCGCGCATTCTCCACCTCTTTTTCCAGAAATCTCTCCAGTAACCGAATAAATGCCCGGGTTCCCATCAAAACCAATATTTAATTAGACGGTTGGAAAGTGCCAAACATGTCTTTTCCAATTTCATCGATCGCCGTCACACCGGCACCGGCAGATTAAATTTATATCATTACTTCGCGGGAATCGATCAACGGCACTACTCTGGCTCAACCACCACACACACGACCACCACCGTGTAGCCCTCCCCCCTCGACTTTTAAAGGAATCTAATTTTCGGCGAGCGCGGATTGCGCATGCGCGAAACCTCGGACGGAATTAAATTTTATGAGATTTGTTAGGCTGCTGATTGGATTTTCGAGGGGTCAATAGTGGAGGTCTTATGAAACTGGTAAAAGAAGAAGGAAAAATCTAGAGTGAAGTGGAGTCGCGATGTGGGCTGATTTTATCACCAGTATGAGTATGACAATACAATTGAAAATAACTATTAAAATATGGCCAGTGTATTCAATTCATGCGAATTATAAGATTCATATTCGGACTCTTTGTTAGTAAAGTCTAGCACCTCTAGAAAATTTTTCTTTCTAAAATAAGTATCTCATTTATAAAGTTTAGATTTCGGACAACGGTTGTTTAAAGAAACTCTTTTACTATTATTTCGATTTGTGCGAAACTGAAATCACATTATTTTGAATTAAACTTATGTTAGGATTACTTGGACTTAACCAGCGGTTAAGTATTGGTATGTTAATTATATCCCATTTTCGACGCTTTGAGATTGTAAACGGTCTTTAATTGTACAAGTCATCATTTGTAAGGTTTTTCTTTATTTAGTTACTGTGTGTGTATTTTAAGTCTTTTGTATGTATTTTATTTTCAACTTCATGCAAATTTACACGTGTATGTAGTCAGCCCAGTAGTATATAAACAATAATTGTAGTTTCTGAGGGCTGACACTTACGGTTCATTTGATTCCCTGTGTGGGTGTCACGATAGTCTTTTTATTTTATTGCTCGTGGAACCATTTTTAATGTTACTATTTTTTTAATGCATGTTAAATAAACGCCATGTTTTTTTTTAATGGTTGCTCTCTTCACTCACCATACTTGCCACTCTGCGTTAAATGTCATATGAGACTGAAAACTTATATATCTGTATTACTGCTTACTATGATATACATATTTGGTATATACACACACGTGTTATATATATATATATATATATATATATATATATATATATATATATGTCAGGTCTAAAAAAGGGGTAGTTTGAAATTATGTAAGTGAAGAACGATTTTAAAAAGATGACTCTTTTATAATAATAAGATAAATGAAAAAGACCCACGCTCGCGTAAGCTTTCAGGATAATCCGATCAGGCGGAGGCATTTCTGAGCTATTTGATGAGCTTGCAAACAGATAAGTTTGATTTGGCGCGTGGACATGGAGCGGTCAACACCTTCACGCATAGCTCCGCTACAAGCAATGAAAATGGCGGTGTTGCTTTCCTTAAGAACGATGAGTTAATAAAACTGATTGTTATCAAGAAGACTGTTTTCCATTCGCCTTAACTCTGGATCACGTCTTGTCATATATATATATATATATATATATATATATATATATATATATATATATATATATATATATATAGAGAGAGAGAGAGAGAGAGAGATAGATACGTTACTGTTATAAATTAAATAACTTTACAGCTGCCAAACTGCTATTTATTTCTTGGAAAGTATTAATTTTAAAAAAGGACCCAAATTTTAAAGTAGAATGAATTATTGACATCTACAGATGGTACTGTTTCCACTGCGTTAATATCTGTTTTTCCTACAGAGAGGGAATTATTTGTTGTTCCCATAATGTAATGGTGCACTCTAATTAAGTGCGAGCTTCTAAAAAAGGGTTTTTATTCATCATAATTAATTAATAGACTATTCACTGAACCAATGTTTGTAGTTACTATGTGCAAACACTTCTTATTTTATGGTTTCGAGCCTCAGTTATTATTTTTTTTTTTTGTTTTGTTTCAAGTTATTCCTGGGACACATTTTCACAAGTATTCACTGTTTGTAATATTTTAAAAGATACCCACACAGACGCACATATATGTGTATATATAAACACTCTTAGACAAAAAAATCACATAAGACGCACAAAAAAGGAGTTATACGAATGGGACGAAAATTAGTAATGTGATTGATGTGCATGTACAGACAACCAAATAATTACAATTTAAGAAATTTTTTATGATTTATTCAAGTGATAGAGCTGTACAAAGGAAAAAACTCAATGACGAGTTTATGAAAATTCTGTGAAAAAAAATAAAAATTATTAAAATAGGTGTAAAAAAAAAATGAAAAAAGACAAGCTAGATAGTCACGTAACAATAGATATGATTTAAGATGTTTTGGGTGATTTAAGGTGTTTTGAGTTATTGATTTGGGTGTACAATCAATAGCAGCTCATAATATACAATGCAGTAAAAATACAGTAAAAATATTACAATCATACACATACAAACACATTACATACAAATACAAAACAGACAAAATAACATTTAGAAATACAATTTTAATAAATGCATAAGATAATTGCATAAAAATAAATATAGTGCAGTAGACGCGTTATATCGTTAATATCCCAAGCTGACTGGAGGGCCCTGTCCATATGGCTCCAAACTTGCTCAATAGAAGAAAGATCAAGTGACCTTGCAAGGTAGCATTCGGCAACCACGAAGACAAGCAGTAG
>CM063504.1:150754871-150762371 GCA_032207245.1 Pardosa pseudoannulata | reverse complement strand
TATTCATGTAGTTACGAATACCAAGGACGAGACATTATTGGACCCTGCGGAAACACCGCTGCCCTAATAATCTGACTAGCTTAATATTTTTATTTATTTATTTTTATCGTAATTATTTATTTCGTTTGACTATTCAATATTATTACTCACCTATCCGCAACGCCTGCAAGATTCAACATACCGTTTCCTTTTTGTTTGAATTGGCGCACTCCATTCCATGTCACTAACAAGGCTTGCCCATACTTGTCGAAAATCCAATTTTAACTGGGAACAAGATGCATCACAGCATGTAGAACATCCACTGGTTATCAACTAACGCATAGCCAACCATCAAGTTTGTGAAAATGGATGACCAGTGTTGGTTTGCTCGTGGATGGCCAATTGATTTAGGATTGGTACTGTTTGTCGACAGTGGATTAGCCAGGTCTACTGGTACCCGGGGTGAAGTTTCAATTTGTTCTCTTGTCCCTTAAACCTTCAGTAAACGGGTCAACACAAATCTATGTATAATATAACAAACATATATTTAAAAACACATATTAATATGCCATTATTGTTTTGGAGCGGTACAGCTTGCATTTTTCTACATGAGAGCTATTGAAACCGGGACATACTATTTTGTAAATCTATAAATTAAAAAGCTAATAAAGCAGACACTATGGAGCTCAAGACTTCCGACTGATTTACAGGAATCTCCAATTTTGAAATTATGCAAACTGTTGTTAACATCCTAAAATTTGTCCATACGTATCTTTGAACCATTTTTACACTGCCTCTTTATCTTTACGCCACTGTACTTGTGTATTTCACCCATAAATGCCCGAGTCATTTCTGCCAAATTTGTGAATATCTTAAATCTAAGTTATTATAACACTAGGCATTAATGGGTTATACACTTTAGATTCTTCAAAGGTTCACCACTCACCAAAGGTCTGGAGCGTTCCGTACCACCGTCCGACCTTATGTATGCCTGTAACTGCCAACTTTAGTGTATGTTTTTTTGGGGGGAGGTGGGGAGGTAAGAGGGATACCCGTGTAAGAATTTAGGACTCCAGAGTCTTAACCCATCAGTCAATCAGTTTTTGTTAATATTTATGATAATTTTCTTAATGCAGATTAATTTTACGACTGTAATACGATAGGTATTTTTTTCTTAGCTGAAAAAATTAGTTTACCGTGGTTTGAATGCTAGTTAATAAGAATTAAAAAAATCTCTGAAGAATATCTCAGTTGGAGAACCCAGATGAATAACGCATGTCTGGGAAATAAGGACCTACTACTGCGTTCCAAAAACTTTTTTTTACTACAGACCTTTCAGAGCACTTCTCAAAATTCACAAAATCCTCTACAGTTTTAAACTAATGGACTTCCTTTTTTATCCTAAATTTTATCTGATGATTAGATTTTTAGTTATAAGAAATAAAGAAATATTTGAAGAATAACTCTCGGGGAACCCAGAAGGGTAACGCCGGTCCTTGAAATAAAGACCTACTATAGTATTCCCCAAACATGTTTTACTACGGACCTCTCTGAACATTTCACCAAATCATCTGCAGCTTTTGACCAATGTACTTCTTTTCTCAAACATTATCTGATTTTAAATCAAACAAATATATTACAGTTTGTATATTTTATTGAATAAACTAAGGATCGCTAAAAAATTCTTCGTAAAAGCAAATAGTAGGTATTATTAAAACAAAAATAGGCGAGAAAATGGAGGATAAGTAAACTTTAGAAATTGCTGTTGTGCTATACATTCCATGACTACTTAAAGTTTGTTTTTATCTTCAATAAGTGAATTTGCATATTTGTTGCGATCTCACATCTGTATTTGTCAATTGCTTTTGTTGCAGTATTTCTTGAAAATCCTGCTTCAAGAACGGTAAAAAAATTGCAAATAGTCTAATTTGCTAAATTTAAATAATACATCTGATCAGAATATTGGTTACAAAGGCTTAAATTTTGCTTTCAACTTACTCTTTGAACTCCTTTCCATTAGAATTTCTGTTTATATCTGCACGAAAATTCGAAATACTCTCTTTTTATGCTTGATGTTATATTGACAGCGTAACGTGACTGGAGCTTCTTTATTTTCACAACAAGTCGTTGAATCGATCTTGTAAATAGTCCAAGTACTGTATTATCTTAGATATGTTGGCGACATCTCTAAGTTAAGAATAGGACACTGTAGAGTGAGTCGCGTTGTTGGCTTTTACTCTATCTGTTACGTCAAAAAATAAAATTAAAAAAAAAAAAACTTGATTCTCACTTGGTTAAAGGATTCAGACATGGATACTACTTAAATTGTCGAACAACTACGTCAATGTTGCTCCTGCTCTTTAGAGCTTCTCTCCCATTGCGATGAACACAATGAGGACAAGATTATGATAGTTTTGAAAGTCACGAAATTAATGCCGTCATTAAACAATGGCATTAATACCTCTCAGCATTTGATCGCTATCTTTGTTACGCACTTTGTTGCGTGCGACATCTCATCATTCATTGTTCTTTAAGATAGCTGGACAGCGCTCGTATTAGATTCCTCTAGCTCGGTGGTCTTCAGACTTTTACATCTCAGGGAGTCCATAGATCTACGCGTTCGAAGGACCGCTGTGAAAAGAAAACTGATAAGTGTAAATTTATGCAAAAGTATTACACTGGAATCTTGATCTATTGGACCGGCATTATTTGTTTTCTCACATTGATCGCTTGATTCATTTGGTCCCGAATTTATTCCCATAGAATCAATATTATTTTTCCTGCAGTCATCGTTTCTAGATTCTTCGTGTTCCCGAATATATGTATGTATATAGATGAATACATGTGTATATGTATATATATATATATATATATATATATATATATATATATATATATATATATATATATATATATATATATATATACACATATATCTATATATACATATATTCCACTGTTCGAAAGGGGAAATTCTTGACTTAACGATACAAAAACGTACTAAATAAAGCAATTGAGTACAATAAAATAAAAGAACTGAGACAAGACTGAGTACTAGACAATTTAAAAATCTGCTTCTTAAAAGTGTTTCAGAATCAGCCTTTCGAAATAAATTTGTAAAAAAATTATAAAACCATTATTTTTTTCCAAGAAAATTATATTGAGCCACAAAAAAATAATTGGGCTCTACCTATTCTGTCCTTACTTTATTATTTTCACTCCTTTTAGAACGAATAGATGAGAATTTTCAAATGTTCGTTTCAGCGGGTGTCCCTGGAAAGTGCACTTTGAAGAAAGAAAAATCTAGAGCTCTAAAGTTTTTAATTAATATCTCTGTTAATTAAAGTCCCAAGGACAGTGGTCTGGTTTTGTCAAGAAGGTCTAGTGTACAAAATTTCCTTGAGATCAGAAAAAACTGTATATGAAACTGCGGGACATACAAGCAGACACTTTTCCATATTATAGAAATTACTTCATGACAGAGGTTTTTCTGAAAAGGACATTGTACCTTACATTTTTTTTAATTTAATGTTTAAAGTAAATATTGAAATTCTTTAGTATTTTGCAATCCAATTTAAAGTATATTCATTAAAGTAATGCCTGTTAAAACAATTATTTCAATAGATTTAATATTTTAAAATGTTTTTAATGTTTTTAAAATGTATTAGAACTTTTTCATATATTTATATTTTCGCTGTAGATGTTTTTTATATCTATTAAAGCCTTCTACACAAGACTGTATGTCTGGATTCTCACATATCTTTGTATATAAAAGAGAAATAATCAATTTATTTGATAACTTCTAATGCAAATCTTAATGATAAGCGATTACTTGTGTACCACATGTAAGCACAGCACCGTAAAGGGAAGCTTTATAATACGTCGCAACATATGTACACCTCTGTGTTTGTGGAAACCTAACCACTTAAACATGTTAACCTTAAGTGCTATAACTTTCTGAGTACAATATTCATATATACAGAAATAAACTGCACTGAGACAGAGAGAGTGACATGCTGATCGTTTGCTCAGAGCCTCGACAACACTGTTTGCTTGTTCCTCCTTTTGAAAACCTCTGCTTTCAAAGATGGGAGGAGAAAGGGCAACATAATGGAAGCTATCTAAAAGCCGGGGACTGCACCTACTGTAACGTCACTGGATCCTCGAGTGGCGTGTGGGTGTCGAACTGGTTGTGACATGACGTAAGCTTATAACAATAACAACTTTTATTCTTGACTAAATAGAATCTATTTACAAATTTTCCGAATGGAAATCCTATTGCTCAGGTGAGCTGGTGTGGATCTAAAAGTCTTAGATTAGATGCGAACCTAAAAAACAACCTGCGGTCAGACATATATACCGTTGTACAGGGATACAACTGGGACTCCTTGAGTCCCACACAAAACTGGAGAATGGATCTTCAAAATGCCAACCGCAACAGGTCATCGCCTTCACTCGTTCTCTCCTCTTTCGTAGGGAATCTTTCCGAAAACTCTCGCTGCCTGACGTCACATTTCGCCTCTTCCTATAAGCGCTTCCCTCGTCGAGATCCTGCCAGCCTCCGATTGGTTTTTTTCGTTGGCGACTGACGGTCTGATATTTCGCCGTCGCGTCCGACCTTCTAATCACCTCGGACATCCCAAATCGTGTCGAAGCGAAAACCCTTTGTAATTTAGTGTCAAAAACCCAGACAGAAAGTCGCCTTGGCCTAGGCTTTATCAAAACCTCTGTGTGAAGCCAATGAGTTGTATCGACGTTACAATACCAAGAAACGAAGCCGGCATTTCGAACACAGCTGCATCTTCAGAGGCTCCGGCACATAAATTTTTATGGGGTCTACTCCTCTCGATCTAAACAGCCCCCTTTTAAAGGGAATAAAATCCATAAGTGTTTAAGTACTGAGGATGACTTAATCTTTCGTTAACTTTTTGGGATAAATAAAATTATTTAACCTCAATAAATAAAATTATTTAACACGATTTCTGTTGATGTACGTCCCGGAGAAGTAAATTTATGTGCGAGGATCGAGAGATTACAAACTGTCAATTCAAATGACATGACTGTAAATAGTAGAAGATATTCAAAATTTGTCTTATTGTTTATATGATTGCCATCTATTTTCGCTAAATTAACTCTCCAAGAAAACATAAAATTTCTGAAAAAAAAAAATTTAGTTGCCTCTTAAAAAAGAACACTATCCCTTTATGTAAAAATGAAATCAAGCATTAACTTAGAGAATTTTCAACTCTATAGCCTAGATAAAAACTTATTTAAAGCAATATATAAATTAGGGCCCAATTAAGGCAAAGTTGGGCCCAGGGCCTGGTTGTCTTTCGGGCCCCCCACCCCTACCCTCCTTTCAAGGCAAAAAAAAAATTAGTTTATAAAAGAGGATACAAGTGAATATTTTTGGTGAATATTGTGATGAGGCGATTTATATCAGTTATATAATTTTATTCATTGATACAAGAAGTAAAATGCTCGGGATCTAAATCTGACCTCATCACATCTTTGTAAAAGACAGAGGACCATATATTTATATTCAACGGATATTGTTGTCTTGTACGGTGGTCTCGGACGGGGTTCTGATCCCAGTCCCAGATTAGAATCCCGTCTCCGTACTTGACATTAAATAAGAATGTACCTTTGTGGAGTTATTTATGAGTCCCTAAGGGACAGTGCCCAATTAGAAGGGATAAGGTTTTCCACGTTGGCGGTCTCAAGGCGGGGTTTAAGCAGACCAATTGGATTCTTACAACTATCCCGATTGGAGGATAAGAAGGAAGAGGGGACAAGGATGAAATTAATAATATAAGAAAGATCGAAAAAAAAAGGTGATGGTGTTCAATAGTCGAAACGATGGGAGAAGTCCGACAGAAAAGGTTCGAAAGTCGAGACGAGGAGAGAGTCCGACAGAAGGTGTTTGATAGTATAGACGAAGAGAGGAGTGCGACGGAACGAGTTCGAGAGTCCAGCCAAGTCCGACAGGAAGTGTTCCTTCCCAAAGGTACCCCCTTTTACATACATTTTGAAATTGAGATTAGGTCCTCTCTCTTATATTTACATAATAGCTTAAGTATTAAAAAATTATTGTCAGAACTAATTTAGAAGATGTTGATAAAACATATTTTATGAAAATTAGCATCAGTTTTGTAATGTACATAGATGTATATATATTATAATAAATTTATTTTTTTTATATTAAGCTAGTTTCGGATGCTGTTAATTTAGCTTTTAGTTTAGTTTCATTTCTTATGTCTGTAGTTTCTCAGAACCTGTGGTTAAATATAGTACTAAAATACTTTTACACAACACAATCAAAATAAAATCCCACTATACATTTGATCACAGGTTAATACTCAAATAAAAACGAGGACTACACGACAAACGTTTATATTAATTTTTTTTATGTTTACATACCTTTGTAGTACAGTCGAATGCCAAAAATCTGTATAGCCTCAAGGATGTAAAGCTGTAACACTTGCAATTAAGTTTTTATATAAAAAATAGAATAAAATAGCATAGTAAGATTAACAAATAATAGCTATTCATAGATTTTAAGACAAAATAAGAGAAAAAAAAATGATAAAATAATAAAATTCTTAAGCAAATAACAATCGTATATAAGTTTCAGAAATGTAATAAAAAGTGCTAATATTAGTTTAATTTAGTATAATCTGAAAAGCAAAGGCTTTTTTACTCAGAACTATGGAGTAAGTAATGAGTAAATAAAGTGATGTAAATAAGTAAATTAGAGTGTGTTTTAGATAAAATTGTGAACATTTTAGCTGTTTTTATTTAATTTCTGAATAAGGTTTCATGAAATATTACTTGAAGAATTAACAAAGCACATTTTCAAATTTTGTTAATTAAAGGATTTAAAATTTAATAATTAAGTACAAAATTTTAGGGGGCCCAGGGCCTAAGCACAGTCAGCCCGTGCTTTAATCAGGCCCTGATATAGATGTAGACTGTCCGAAAGTAGAATCTTTTCACATAGGTTACCCTGGAGCTAGAAGAAATCAATGTGAAAGATACCGAACAGCTCAGGGCAACAGTCTACGCTTGAAATAATCTGAAACATAAATATTTTCACAACGAAGTCATAATCGAAATTGCAGAAACTTTTAACCCCGAAATTGTAAAACTTCGTTTCGTGTGAAAACACAGCCCATTTCTCTTCTCTTGTAGTGCATCTTGTAGTTTTGTTGCCGAAACAAAGCTCTTAATTATCCTATTCAACATTCATCCACATATGAGAACAGTTCCGGGATGTTGACATTTAATTAGCGAATAATAGCTACGACTATTAAGTCAAGCAATAAGGAAGTTTTGAAATATTGATGTAATTATTATTTAATTTTTATTTGCTTGTTTTTATCCCGTTTATTTGTTATTTTTGCTCTTTCTTTATTACTTTTTTTAATTATCTGAGGCCTATTTCGCAGCACACGCTGAACAGGATGAATTAATTTTGTACACGTTGTAAGTTTTTGGCCGGTAAAAATGCTAAATTATATT